>JAHLJT010009419.1:8137447-8197447 GCA_031308135.1 Acheta domesticus | reverse complement strand
TTTTTTCGAAATTTGCAAAAAGTTATCATTTCAAAACTGCAAAATCGGTGATAGTGATTTTTATGAACAAAGTTTTTCTAATAGGCAGTTATTGCAGTTTACGCAAATACGAAGAGTTTGCCAAAAATGGGACTAGCACCATATTTTCACTATGCCCTTACAGAGGTATTTCGTAAGAAGGGAAAGTTATGTAATCGTGCGCCGGAAAACAGTGAATTTATGGCAGAAAAACTCTTACTGCCACGACCTGTTAACGAAAAAGTGGATAAATCCAATTGCTAAATATAAAAAAACATTCTCTAACACGTGGTGTAGCTAAAATACATTATTTGTTGGTCCTTGATACCGAAAAATCGATTGACGGCAAACCATCTCTGTCTGATAGTAGTCAACACTAGCGCCTAAACCTTTTCAGCCGATTTGCTTCAAAATTGATATTCCGTCATCGATCTGAATGAGCTCGTGGCTTTGGGAGCTTCAAACAGATATTTTGGTTATTGTGGTTACTTTACAAGGAGCGAGCATTTACGTTTTTAGGCGTCTATCCGAACTGGACGCCTACAATGCCTCTATGGGGTAGTGGTATGAGTTAACTCTGAGGGCGCTTTAACTCTGAGGATCTGAGTTCGGGTATCATAAAGGAAACAACTGTTCTTCTGGTTGAAAACACTTTTGCAGATTTATTAGTAGTGCAGTACAGCGGAGGAGTTAGAAATAGTGCGAGAAAGTATGTGCTTTTGTAACACAACTAGTTTTAAATTTCTTTTCATAGTTTCGGAAAGAATTTTTTTAATGTGAGCTGATAGCGCGACGGCGACAAACTTCCTGAAACCAACGCCGAGGCAATCGTCCAAATCGGATGGATAGGTGCGTCGTAAAGTGAAAATTGGCAAAACATAATGTACCCCCTCTCCCATGCCGCACCGCCTTCGCCGCCTCCACTGCCCACCGCCGCAGGCAGCGCGTGGGCGCCGCCTGCTCCGGGCGCCTGGAGGCGTGTACGGAGTGTGTATCCCAGTACCAACCTTCAAAAATCCTAGTACTTGCACTAAAATTCCTGGTACCAATGACAATTGGTTCTGAAATTGTTTATTTTATAACACCATTATGTTTTTAATGTACACAGAAAGTTCGATGAATTTAACACGATCATCGAATCATCGGATCATACCGAGACTTAGGCATGTCCCATGGCCTGAGTCTCGGCATGTAAAATAAGACATCTTAGAACTGAAAAGTGGCAGATATTATGAGAGACCCTGGGTTGGTCATTTAGGCACCCAGAGGTCATTTAGACGGCATTGGAGCAACCCCACACAATGGCTCAAACGCAAGAAAATATGGAACTAACTAGTACGAAACTTTGTGTCATTCTGCAGCAACAACAGTAATAAATACTATGTAAACCTGCGTTTAAATATTTGCAAACATGAAATATGTACGATCCGAGCCTTGAAAGACCGTCTTGTTAAAAAAGGAAAGAACACAAGCGTGATTATTTCACATCAGATTGATTTATTGCAAGTAAAATAGTACATTTTGCAACATAATTATTCCTGTAAGGGTTGAGATACTTTTCCGATGAACAGGATAATATTTTCCTTTGCCACAATTATTAGGAATGGATGATCAGCTCTGAATGGGGATACTCGATCGTGGAGTTGGAGTGGAACCATTAAAACTGTGACCTGGAAAATAAATAGAAGTCATTGATCAATCGTCTCTTTTCATAATTCTTATCTAAGTATTAAATTTCAATATTAAAATTCTTTGGTCATTTTCTCCCGCAGTTCTTTTATAACTTAAGAAACGAAACCAAAATACTGAGTGAAAGTGCATTGTGATTACATATATAATTACTTCACTTGCCAGTTTAATATTTACGTGAAATATGACCAATTGCGCCTAAAATGATAGTGATTTACGCATGCAGCTACCAACTTAGCTTAGCAAACTAATCTAAAAGTTAAAATTAAATATCTTTGTTTCTGTTAATGTAACGGCTTACCTACGTTTATTATTCTGATAGATATCATCTTTAAATTTATCTGCTGTTTAAAAACCATCTAAATTCCTTTAAAAATATTTTTGTTCTTCAATTCACAGTAGATAGTACTCATAATGCGCCCAAAGAGCTTTTTCCTTTCACAAACGTCTATCATATATATTTGTACTTTTGGAGAAGTGAATCACTGCTTTTCTAAGCATCAACGAGGAGAATATCAACTTTTTTGCCCACAAATTACAAAAACTTCCAATTTGTAAACTAGTAATGAATTTGTGAATTGAATATCTAACAAGCTGGTTTGCATCGCACAAGCAACAATGTTTTGTGCATGATTCATATGAACTAGGATCCGCAAAGCTTATGTCCGAATACAGATTTTTGTTTATTTGTATTATGTATCGATTATTACTTATAAAATAGACGTATTATTACAATAGATATAAAATGTATAATTATCTACCTTATAATCTATTTTATAAATTTTTTATATTTGTACTTTTTTTGCTTAACTGTAATCGAGTGTACGTTCATATGCAATAATAAATTATTATTTTTTATTAAATCTATCAATTGTGCAGTGCCTAGAAAAAGTTTGTTTACCAACAAATTCCAAGCACGAAAAGGCCGTGAACACATCAATGACAAATCTATTAGTGTGAAATATTTGAAAGCCATCATATTGCATCCTATAGTATCAGTGGTGTCACGCTAGTAACGTATTAGCCCAAGAAAATAATATGACGACAAATCTAATAATTGAGGAATAATTTTAACCAGAGCGAATAAAAACTAATTGTGTTCTATTAACAGCAGAAAGTATGCATTTGAATTCCATCGTACCTGAGCCCTGTGCCACTAACGAGCCAACTCATCCACACTGATGAAGGTCTTATGAACGATGCCGTCCACGCAAAGGCTTTCGTCGGTGATTCCACTTAGTTCAGCGTCCTCGCAGAACAGTTGTTTGATGCCCAACTGCAAAGAAATGGGTTTTTATTACTTGCGAAACATTTTGCAATACGCTGACCTAGTG
The DNA here is from genome assembly GCA_031308135.1 of Acheta domesticus. NCBI lineage: Eukaryota > Metazoa > Arthropoda > Insecta > Orthoptera > Gryllidae > Acheta > Acheta domesticus. The sequence goes on along the minus strand of JAHLJT010009419.1, from coordinate 8,194,406 downwards.
TATAATACTGTCATTATTTTACATACGGTTTTCAGTTGATCCTTTAAGTGGAATGTTGATTCAAAGTTCACTTTGGGAAGAGACAACTGAATGGAACCCGAAATTGGAGTGAGGTTGTTCATGTCCAAATGATTCAAACCATCCTCCAACTTCCGCAGGCCATCCTTCTTGTTTGGCAACAAAATTGTCATATGCATTTCGGGCTCTCCTGTCTGATGAATAAACAACATTAGTTGTTGTAAAGAAAACCTTTTAAATACATAATTATTTAATTTATTTGTTGGATCTAACTAATCTTAAAAGTATATATTTAGATAATCTTAATCATGAACTCGTTTGTACTCCGTGGCGGACCATGACAAATAACAAAGACACATAAAAAAAGTGGTCAGATCCCAGGACTTGACACTAATGTAGTCTCGCTGAATTCGAATCTGAAACCAGAATCGCACCACCACCCACTAGTTTTAAATCCCGAAAAAACACCGAGAAATTGTATTTTTTGTTGTTATTTTTTGAGGTGGTTGTCAGAGACAAGGCCCAAGTTCCTCTAGGTACGTCTATGCGCTTAATCTGAAGCCAGAGCTGCACCACCACCTTCCTCTTTTTAACAGCAAAAATCACCTTGAAAATTACAATTTACAATTTTACTCTGGTTTTTCTTCACTTAAAAAACTGAAGGGTGGTGGCGATATACTTTTTATGTGTGTCTGTGTACGCTCATGGGGCACTGCAGTTATTTTACACAACACAATCCTGATATCTAGCTACTGTACCCAGGATCCTTCAGATCACTGAGGAGGTTCCAAATAAGAATAAGGAAATGTAGACTGTCGTAATATCAAATCCGAAAAGTAGTCTTTATAAAACATGTCAAATGCTTGATCTGATCTGGACTATACTTTGAGACAAAGTTTTGATTTTTTCAACCAACAAGCAAAATATCCCAATAGATTTTTTGAAATTTAATTTAAGCCGTAAATAAGATCCGATTGGTATTCATTTATTAAATTTTCTGTTTTCTCTTCAGTATACTACATTGAATTTTCACTACATTGAATTTTATATTGAATTTGATTTTTTTGTATGCTAATCTGTCACTAAATATTTTGACTGTCGATGTTTTTCAATTATGTATTAATTTTCCGTTTGTCAATTTTTTGGATTCATAGGATCCCTCGGCCGGAGTCATTTGGCACTTGTGTGTTCGGGACGAGGCGCGTCAAGTCTTCTTGTTGAGGCCCTCTTGAGGCAAGAAGTTACAGCAGTATAGCTTAGAAGAAGGCCACAAGATGAGGGCAGAATCGTCCAGCTCGACCGACTGTGTCGCGGCTCGTCCCGGACAGCCGAGTACCAAATACCCATTTGTTTTCAGCATTGTTTATGTCGTCACAACGAGTGCACAAGAAATTTTTAAAAAAACTTATTTCGATAGAAGAGGTTTCGAAAGAGAAGAGTCTAAATACCCGGTATTAGATCAATACCGTTGGTTAAACTGAGATAATAAATGCAGCACGATTAAAACAAGTAATATTGTCATGAATATAACAAAATCAAATTTGTAATTTGTTTGCAAAAATATTTCTATTACTCCGAAACGTAACTTTCTAGTTTTCAAAAGTTGGCAACTCACCTGCTGTTACTTTAGTTAATGATTCAACTTTGAATAGTAACAGAAAGGAATAGCTCTCCGGAATAGCTCAAGAAAGCGTGCGCAAACTATAATTGCGCCAAATACAAACGTGCACAAATGTTAAACATAGTTTCTATAACAAACAAATTGATAAGAATATAATATAAACAGAAGACATACACTCACGTACACACACACACACACACACACACACCAACGCATAAATACACGTGATGAAAGAAGGGCTCGAGCACACTCCCACTTTATACCCAGGTTTTTCTTTCTTGGCGCTTGGGTGTGTGTGATCAAAATGGAATATCTCACGGTATTTCGCACGTTCTCGGTTGTGCCGCTAGGAGTCGCATGATTGCATGATGTTACTTTTTAATATTCAACTTATTACACGCAATTATGCGGGAAAATTATTTATTTTAAATGTATATGACCTCATTGAAAGAACTGACTATGGAGAAAAAAATGTACTTCAAGAAAAAATCTCTAACTTAATTTTTGTACTTGTAGGAAGACGCCACAAAAATTTCAATACTTTGCAATTTTGGAAAATTTTAAGTTATCAGTGAAAATCTGACCTCTTTGATTTTTTTAATTTCCCATATACGTACGTGTATACGGAGTATATACGGAATGTAGGGTAAGTTATGTAATGCTGCGCGAAAAACGGCGGATTTTTGGCAGAAAAAATTCAGTGCCGGGCCCTGATAACGAAAAAGTGGATAAATCCAGTTGCCAAATTAAGAAAAAAATCCCCTAACACGTAGTGCAGTCCAATCCCTATTATGTGGGTCCTTGATACCGAAAAAACGATTGAAAGCAAAACGCCTGTCCGTCTGCCTGGGAACAACGCTAGCGATTAAGCCGTTCAGCCGATTTTCTCCAAAGTTGATATTCCCCGATCGATCTGGCTGAATTTGTGACCCCATGAGTTGAAATCCGATATTTTAATTTTCTAGGGTACTTTACATGAAGCCCATGGGGCATTTTCAATTTCTTTTAATTTCTTGTAAGAATAGAGTAAAACACCCTTATAAAAGTGGCATAGATGCGATTTTCATGGATAACTTTGAATTTTTGAAAATTGCTAAGTTTCAATTTTTTAACAATTCCAAAATTGAAGATAGAGATTTTTCCGCCAAGTAAAATTTGTTCTCCAAAGTAAGGTCTTTCATTCAGGTCATGTATATTTCTTTGAAAATTTCAGTAGTTTTCGCACAATATAGCATGCAATATGTGAAATTTAAAAAAACAACAAGATTTTCTCAAAAACGGCTCCAATTGTTTCTTTACGTTTTTGGAAGGGATAGTACGAAATATACTCTATTAGATGACATAAACGCCGTATTGCTCTATTCTTTTTTAAAAAATTACGAAAATGTAATTTTTTGACTTGTCTATCACGTCGTTGTTATTTACATTAGCGGCGATGTGTTGATTTTATTACATTAATGAGTACGTAGGCTTTAAATAATGTCAAGTAATGTTCGTCGAAAGCTCAATTGTTTTCTGTGAAAACTAGCTCAAAATACCACATTTTTATTAACGCTCAAACGCCATTTTCTCAAAAATGGCTCCAAATATTTTCTTCAAACTTTTCGAACGGATAGTGCTAATTTCACTCTTTAATATGACGTTATTTTCAAGTATTTTTTTTGTTTCTTCAAAAATTACACAAATTTAATTATTTGAAAGATTCTCACATTCTCTCTTTAATATGCACATTACCAGCAATTTGTAAACATTATTATATTTGTGAGTGTAAGTGCTTGTAATGACTTCAAATGAAGCTTTTTGAAAACTTAAATATTTCTTGTAAAAAGAGCTTCAAATTTCGCATTTTTAGTAAGCTTTAAACGACTTTTTCTTAAAAATGGCTCCAAATTTTTAAAAGAAACTTGCCATTTAGGACAAGGTCTTTGTGTTCTTCAATATCTAAAATTCATATTTCTGTTGTACCATTAGGAAACCGAAAAATTGCGAAAATGTAAAACAAATGTACTTTGGGAGGCGATAGATGGCAGCTGGTTTTCTCAATGAAATATAATTATCGAAACTACATCTTCTAATACAGTCATGCTTAATTTTTTGAAAAAAAGGAGTAGTTTTTGTATTATTTTATCACAAACATAATAGCCCGCTCCAAATTTACTGCGCTTCAGACAGCTGAAAGCGACGTAATTAGAATTTGCAATTTCGTATATTATTTCTTTGTTCGTTTCTTACATTCGATCTGTCGTTATATATTTTCACATGAATCTTTTAGAAATTATTTATTTTGAAATATTTGAAATAAAAATTACTAGCTCTCGGAGAAATATCGACAATACAGGGAATGCAACAATGGAATTCCGTTTCGCGCTCGCGAATTTCTGTGAATTACGTCTCATTGTTGTGACTTCATGTAGCTGTATGAAAAGGAGTTATAATTGTCAAATTTATATTGATATTTGCATGAAATATTTCGTTTTCACACCAAATGCTGTACCATTTGTAGTGAGTAGATTACTTTTCAATGGTTTAGAATATTCTTCTCTAATCCTGGTCCCATGAAATGCATTTCTATATTGTCCGGGGCACCAGGCTTCTTTTTCCAATACAAGTTTACAAAACTTTTGTAGTATATATTTATGCAGTTGTAGAATTCGCATAGTTCTGACAACATTGCGATGGAAACGGTGAGTTGTTCGCTTCTTGATTGAATTGGATGTTTTCAAATAATAGCTAAGGTGTTAGTAGTGTAGATATTGGAATATTTCAATACTACGTACCTGTTTCCAATAACGCGGGAAAGTATGCGCTGTTGTAGCACCACTAGTTTTAAGTGTATTTCGCTCTATTCATGCAAGAAATTTAAAGAAAACAATTGAAGCCATTTTTGAGAAAATTTCGAAAATGTCGCAGGAGCTTCATTTAAAGTATCTCCGAAAATTAATGAATGTTTTTCAAATTTGCAGAGCTTTGGCACAGGTCACGTTGATAGAGGTTTATTCAGTTTGGAAAAAAATTGAACGCATAGTTTAGGTGCTGGTGTTCACACATCAGAAGGACCGACACACATTTGAGTAGACACACGGACAGACAGACAGACGGAGAGACGGACAGAGAGGCGGACGGACAGACAGATGGACATATAGATGGACACACGGACAAGCATATGGACAGACAAACGGACGGACGGAAGTTTTGGAATAGAACACTTTGAGTATCAGGGGACCCCAAATTGAATATTTCCGTTGAAATCTCGAAATCGATTTTCCGCAGCATTACCTAACTTTCCCTTTACTACGTATATTTCTCCGTATATACGTATGTTTAAAGGAAAGTAATACGGAAAGAGATTAAAAAAGAAAGGAAATATGAAGAAGGAAGGAAAAAGTAGGACGAATAGAACAAGGAGAAAGATGTAGGAACAAAAGTAAAGATGAAGGAAAAAGATCGATGAGGAAACCCGGCCAACATCGGTAGATGTTCTGAGAAAAGAAAAGAAACTCACTCCGTAGTATGGTATCCGCACAGCTGTAGCGTCAAGCTTAGGCAATTCACCCCAGTTCAGCTGGAACACTCCGTTCATGGTTGGGACTTTGAATTCAACTTCCGGAGTATAGTAGAAAGGTTCATAAGTTGTTTCCCTGACATCGAAGGGAGACATCCAGCCAGCCTTGAAGTACGTTGCATTCACGAGCATCAGTTTCGTCTGGGCTGAGATGGCTCCTGCAAGGAGAAGGTTCCGGTCATATCGTTTCGGTTTCCATGAGAATGCTCTCAAGAGAGGTTTCCTCTGAAATGTCTCTAAATATAATCAATAGTTTAGGGTCCTTAGAAAAGAAAATAGTCACCATGCGTATGAGTTATAACGTCAAGTTATTTATTGGAATAGCGGACACGTAATCGATTAGGTTTCGTGCATTTTACAGCTCTTATGAATCCGTTTGAACTGCTGTGGTGGTCGTCTCGAGCCATCTGAAGTTATCTTATTGGTTGAACATGAACAATGATGAGCTAAAAAATATCCTTTTTTCACCATTTACAACTCTTTTTAATTTTCAAAACCCCATATGTAAAAAACAAATCATCTTTCATCAGTAAGTCAAGGAATTTGAAAAAAACGAGACAAACCTATGTATACATAAAATATGATTTTTAAAATCCGGTCACTTATTTTGATAGTTCTTTATGAGAAGATCTTAAATTCGTATTAAGTACAAATTCTTAAAAGTTTAAGAATCCTAGGCGACTCAAAATTCCCTTGGCCTAATCCCCTCATGAAGAAAAGACTCTGATTGTAGAAGCTATGCCTGAAAGAAGGAAGAAATGATGATTGGAGGGAGAGATATACATGAGGAACCCACCTTCCCTTAAGAGATTCTTGATCTTCCTCTCGGTGCTTTGCTCTACCCAGGTGTTGATGTGGATGCGCGTAATGTCCTTCTCGAATTGCACCTCATTTGCGCATGAGAAATAGCTGTCCGCGGCAACGCGCCGAAAGTCTTCCTTCAGCTTGAGGCCTCGCTGCGAGAACAGCCAGTTGGCCAAGGAGAGGACGCCATCGACCTGGAACGGAGTTTCTAACTTAGTCATCTCCATTCTGTCCTAATCTTACATTCCTGAATCTGTCCCTTCGTTGAGATTCATCCAATGAAAATTCCAACTTCTTTAAATCAATAACCTCAGTTAAATTCGTGCTTGTCTTTTTCCTTTAATTTAAAATAATTAAATATCTGTAACTTGAAAATGAAACTATAACTCTAGGAAATCTAGATGTTTTGAATTAGTTAATAAGGGCTCATTAATTTGCATCTAAAAAGTATTCTGCTTAAGACGACCTCTGTTCCGCTTATATCATTGAAAAACAGGTTTTACAACCAATAAACTTTTGGAAATCTTTTTATAGATGGGTGTTTATTCTTGTTCTTTTCCTTTTCTTACAATCGTAATGACATTCTTATGAATACACACTAGTAGCCAAACAGAACAACATTCCGCTATGCAATTAGAATGGCATCATATTAGACATTATAAAAATACATCAGCTCGGTACTTCTTACTAGTGCTATAATTTTGCCACGGTACTTGTATATGTGCAGTCTGTAATCTCCTGTATGCATATTTGCTCAAAATCAAACGCGCTCACTACTAATTCCAGTTGAATTTTCTCTTGTGCCGGTTAAAAAATGTACGACTGCCATTTCATCGAAAGATCTTCTATGGAAGAATAACCATTACTTAAAGGCTTTTCCGATTCTCGACCCAATCGAATATATTGGCATTTGCTCGGATGCGAAAGCATAGAAAGTGTTTTCTGATAAAATGGCAAAATATTGCAAACGTTTTTCACGTCTACCTAGTTTTCAATCCATTCGTGTTATCTAGTAAACTGGACTATCCGAAACCATTTGAGCGTTACACTGCGCAATCAGCCAGAAATTTGACCGTTTCGAGATTGTTAGTAAAAGGGGACCTAATAATTTACAAAACCTTTGACGAAAGGGGGAACTCCATAAAATAGGAGCATTATTTCAATCGAGAACGAACAACGCATTTATTTTCAGAGGGGACATTTCATTGACTGAGCCACAAAACGAAAACTAATATTATTTTTTCCATACATTTACAAGAAATAATTAAACGTCTCCAAGATAGCATATGTGGACACCACAAAACTCTAGTTATCCACTCCACCATCAGAGCACTGCTAGTCGAGGGGTAGAAACATGTGCAAAGAATATTGCAACTTCTAGTAATTCCTGAGCAGAGCCTCTCCTCACAACGAAATGCCAGACCATTTCAGCGATAGCCAAATGAGTCGTTCTTGCCCATCATGGTTGAATTTAAGCCCATCCTCGCCACACGCCACGCTACACCACGCCACGGCACACCACACTAACAGCAGGTAGATTCATCCCGCTCCTTCCAACCAAAAAGAGTGTTTCACGAGTACCCAGCATGCCCGTTCAGGGTCCCGGGGGACGCCGTTTTCACTCAGGTGAGGGGGAGCGGCAGCGGTGGCGGCAATGACGGTGTCACTGACGCCAAAGACGCTTGTGAGCGCCAGACGACAGGCACTTGCGTTCTCTTCTCCCTGGCGATGCGCCGACGTACCCGGTGAACATTGGGACGGCCAGCGGGAAAATCAATTTTTTAAGTGGGACGAGCGAAATTCATATTTTGGCCCCCAAAATCCACTGCAAACACCATAGAGCGCCAAAATAGGGCGGGACGTTACCAGCTCACACAAGGAGCGCCCAGCTGGACGAGAAATTGTCTTTAGTCCACGCCGGCACAAATGTGTTAACAAGGCGTAAACCAAACATACGTGAAGAGCGCTTGACGTTAGTCGAACATGAGATTCGAGACAGCAGTTGGTATCCTCGCAACTATTATTAAATAATATTAATACAATTCGCACGATGAGAATTTAGGTAAATACTCTGAAAATATAAAAAATACATAATGATTCAAATTGGAGATGTGTAGACCTATCTCGAATTTCAGACTTTCTCCAGTTGAACACTCATTTCCAGTTATGAAAATGAAACAATTTAGCAAGATTCATCGCGAAGTTACGAAGCTACTTCAATCCAAAACGTTCGACAGTGTCAACCCTGCCTCAAAGCTACCTTGCTGCATCCAGTTGCGAAAATACCTGCAACTCCTGCAGCAGTTGTTTGTAGCCCTCCGCCGTTGCCACAGGGTCCAGCCCGGAGAGGTTGAGGGCCGAGTCCAGCTGCAGCTTCGTCTCGCCTCCTGCTCCTTGGCGGATGAGCGCCAGCAGCACCGACGCGCTCAGCGGGGAGATCACCATGTTGACCTCCTCCGGCCTCGCCTTCTGCACTGCCTGTCAGTCAAATAGCTGGTGAATGTAGGTAGTATTTGGCAGTTAGGGGCGGATTAATCCGACTTCTGCCTTCTAGCGGTGTTCAGAGGCCTGGCCTCGTTATATTAATTATTCTCATCTGCAGGGAAGGGGCGAGGGTAATCTGGCGAGCGTGCCGTATTTCCATCACCGATCCTAGCTCAACTGGCCTGCCTAAGCTATCTTTCGTTTCAGAGGTAAAGAACTGAGACCATTTGTATCAGAAAGCTACAGTGCCATTTTTGCCGCGGCCGGGTATCGAACCCTCGAGAACCACAACGCAGAAAGATCGCACGCTGTCCATGAACCACCCGAGGAGAATACGTGGAAAATCAAAATGCAAAATGTGTCACGTCACACATGCGAAGACAAACCGATCGAAACATGTTAACCCTAAGACAAAATATCAACACATGGTAATCATGTCTCTGGAATAAAAATTTTTCTGATTGATTCAAGTCCTCGTTTTTTTAAATTTAATTTATTATTTCATTCTCCACAGCATTAGGGCACGTTAAAAATTTAAAACATAACTCAATTTAAACTAAAAGTAGTTATAAAAATTTAGGGTAACGTGCGGAGGACTTCCTGCTGCATCCTATCTTAGACAGAAATGTTCTGCATCAAAGTGAGAAGTGCAAGTCACGGGAATCAGTCGATCCTTAGCATAGGAGTGGAGACAGGATGGCGGAGCAAGGATCGCGCACTGTACGTGACCTGATGTTTAAAGGACTGCTTCAGCATCTGCCCGGAATTGATCAGGCAAACCATCAACCTGATTGATTAATTCAGTCGTTCTGCACAATGCTCCTCCAAGATACGGTCAGCTTCGCCCCTGCTAATATGTGGTTTTGAAAATCGAGACCTTTGTGAGAGTAAAATATAAAAACTTTTGGTCTCCTAAGGTTTAGTTTCTGGTATGCATTTACATGTGCAAATGCATTTTCGAGCAGATGAAATCTAAATTGGATTTCCAAAATGTCATACGCTCATTTATCCATCCGTTTTTAATTTGCCAGGTTCCTCAAGACGCAGATTAGAACGCTACGTTGATTTGGAGGGGAAGGCGTTAAAATATAGTTCCCGAGTTTGTCTTTGAATAGTTTATTGTGATACAAAAATTTGTTAGTTGTAAGAATAAACAATCATTTACACAAGTATATTAAAATTTATTAGCAATAAAGATATCTATTTTTTTATTTTATTTTTTTCCTCCATAACATGAGAAATTTCCTACATAGTAACACAACATTGTCATCATTCACGTTTTACTGATGTTACTATTCAAGAATCAAGTTGTAGTACTAACCTGGTAGAGTTGCAAGGAGAAAGCATTGGCTGCGGTAATCACGTCATGTTTTTGGGACGATATTGTAGACTCGCTCAGGGCAGGAAGCACTATAACAATCAGTGTCACAGAGTACGTCAAACCTATGGAGCTGCATTCAAGAACCAACCACATAAAATAACATAAATAATTTTTAAAGTGTCGTCACATAATTGGTTAAATGAAGCGCTGATACTAATTTGCTTTAAAGTGTTTTTGCTTCTGTAAATTATAAATGCCAGATCTAAGTATTAGTTCAATTTCAACGGAGCCGTTCATAAATGTCAGTTCAATAATGGAAGAAATAAATTAGTTTTTTTTCTACTTTGGTATTCCATTCATGTTTTTAAAACCTTCGCAAAATGAGAGCAATAAAGTTTTGTTTCTTGTTTGAATTTTTAAGATTCCTTTGAATACAGGCATTTATTTTATCAATCTGAATAGAATGTGCACCGAATAAAAGATTATTTTAGCTTGCCAATGCTTACAATAGAATCGCTCTGCCTAGAGTAAAGACGTCCTCTAATAATATCAAGGAAAAACCTTAATCACTCGTAATTATTTTAGGAAGTTTGGGGCAAGAATTTTATCAAGAAAATATTATTTTTGGGAAATAGGATTCTTTGCTGAGAGAAAATTTCACTTTGCGACTTACTTCAAAGTGCGCGGTGACTAGTCTGATCGGTTGCGTTGTCCAATCAATGCCGTCAGCTGATCTCTCAGAAACATTAAAGGCGTTAGTTTATGATTGTCTCTACTGATACCAGGCTGAAGACTATTTTTGAGTCCCCAGTACTTATGTATTTGTATTAAAAATAAAATAAGTCATCTGTAATTAAGTACGATGGCATTGTTTTGTTTGTATGAGGTTGGTGCTTTTTCCTCAGTTGGAACGATATACTGAGCTTATGTCTCTCTTAAGTAATAAACTATTCTAACTCAAAATTTCAACCAGCCGTAAATGGAGTAGGGTAACATTTTCAAATTTATTTTCACTCACACTTTGAAACCAAAAAACTAGAAGAAAAGATAAGCCTTCCATTTAGTGCAGACCTGCACAACGCCTGCTCCTGCGGGCATTCTGCACTTGCGAGCCGGTCGTCTGCCCGCGGCAGCGCCGAAAGTGCAAGTAATGGGGAGTACGAAGCTTTGCGGGGAGGGGAGAAGTCTGACGTAGAACGACGCGGCGCGTAGATTGAATGCCTGGGCGTCTAACTGATCCTTGCTTCAAAATTAAATGCCCATTTGTTTAAATGGATTGTGTCTAGTATTTCAAGTTACCAGGATCATAATTCACTGTTTACCTTCTGTGCACTACTGTATATCACCCTTTGTATCCGCCACTGTATTTTCATTTTCTAATTTTTTTAAGAAAATAACATGCTCATTGTGACTCTTAAGCAATATTTTAAAGCAATAGCTTTAAAATATATGCTTATATATAAGAAAAAAATATTATTTAATTCTATCTAACACAAAATTGCAATTTAATAATTGATTGTTCACCAGGAAGGTTATAATCTCCAAATCATAGAAAAATGAAGAAAATCATGAGAGCAATCTCTCACATCAAGATTGACATAAAATAGAATATGTAGTAATTCCAAGAAGGGTAATGTTTAATAGCACATTTGTGACCATTTTTCCCTATTATGAAACTGAATAAAAGAGATCAACGAGCAAACTTTTGTGACGATATGTTACGGACAATCATAAGATAATCATGGGTATTGGTTAAATAGAATGCAAAGAAACTTTATATTTTTATACGATCTCGTACTCTACTCTACTCTCTTGTCAGAAATTAGAACAGAAAACAATCATGATTTTTTTAAGAACAATATGTTTTTGCTTTGAGAGAACCGTCTTATTCAATTAAACATAGTTAATAAAAATAGTTTATTGCCGTCATCGTCAAACAAAAACAATTCAGTATCAAAATTTTGTGTTTAGCACAACTCTAAATTTGGGATTACATCGTAGCAAAGCGAATGACATTATAAGCTCTACAAGCAATTATAATACTTGGTGTCGAAATCTAATATGTATAATTTGTTGTAGTTTCATATTTCGCCCTGTCATATACCGAGAACAAACATTTGCAATATAATACAAAAGACAATATTACTTGAACTGTATATGACCGTCATGTTCTTGCCGATTGCTCTTTAAATTTACGCGCTATCTTTCAAATTGCGCATTCTGATTGGTGGTCCCAACTCCTAGATTGGGTCTCATCCCCACACTTCATCGATTTTCTCATTTGCACCCGAGTTTCCCGCACGCAGCTCTTGAGGTCAGTGAAAGTGCAAAATGCTGTGCAGGTCTGATTTAGTGTCATTCCTGACGATCTGCATCATATACAGGCAAAAGTTAAAGTTGAAAAATTAAGAAATTTGTTTAGAAAATCTGTTTTAGATAGTATTTTTTTTAAATTAGGTCATTTAAAAATTAGTAAAAATTCAATAGTTTAAAAATGGCATCTTATCCCATTCAAATTCTAAATGTCATAAAAAACATCAATCTTAAGTAGCCTACCGTTCGTATCGCTCATTGCCTACGCTACGCACTCACTCACCCGACATTGAGAAGATGGCCAAGGAGTAGTTCTGCTCCCAGATGCAGCGCTGCGACAGATGCGGCTGCTCCCGCCCGCTCCGCTTATATTCCCTGGGCCGCAGCCCACGTGACGGGTCCTTTGGCGCAACGCTGCCTTGGTGGTTGGGGCGCGTCCGTTGGCGGCAGGTAGGCGCTTCCACGTACCGTAGTTGCTTTCTTCCTCAGAAAACCACATCACAGGCGCTAGTGGTGTTCACAGAAGGACAGACAAACAGACGGCGGGACGTTTTGAAAGAGCAGTTTTTCGGTATCAGGGGACCTCAAAACATTTATTTCCGTTGAAATCTCGAAATCAATTTTTTGCAGCTTTACATAACTTTCTCTATACTATGTATATTCCGTATATACGTACGTATACGATAAAGTAACTATGGGACAGTTTTTTCGGAAAATTTTATTTAGATATTTTAAGGGAAATGTTTCGGTTTGACTCAATATTACACGAACACTGCAATATTTTCCAAAAATCTACATAAATATATTTAAATACACTTTCTCTTTCTTCTTAAGAAAAAAAGACGACATATAAGGTCATGTGGGGCAAGTGCGTTTTCGGGGCAAGTGCGTTAGTCGGCCGTATTTCTTTGTGTTATTTCGTTACATCCACAGCCATCTGTAAAGTGTGGTGCAAACTACATGTCTATCCACGCTAACAGAGCACAGCGTTCTGGTTCAAGAGATAACACTGGGAGGTTTCATAGTCACGCGTGGTGTTTCAACTCTACAATGAAATTGACAGTGTCTGAATGAATGCAACATTATCGTCTTCAAAATCTTCTTTTTTCGACAAACTATTAGGATAAGTTATATGTTCCGTTGTAGTACTTTATGCACATAATTGAAAAATCATATCTTTTTGTTTGAGTAAGTTAAGCCATAAGACGCACTTATCTCAGAAAAATCGACAAGCGGTAAGTGCATTATAAAAACGAGGGAAAATGCGTGATACGTGCCTCATGTTTCTATTTAAAATAAGAAGAAACTTATGTAAATGGTATTTCGATTATATTAATAAAGCTGAAAAGCAGAGTGCAAAAGAAATTTCGCCACAATATTGGTCAACTATTGCTATTCAATAAGAGAGACACTCTAATTAAATTTATGAGAAAGAATTCATCCTCATGCGACTGTACTTCATTTTTATTTCCCGAATGAGAAAACATCAGTTCAGTTGAGAAAAACACATTGTACCCATTCTTCCTCCCCCTAAAATTGGTCATCGAGGAGAAGAAATTTTTGATTTCTTTTTTTAGGTTATTATCTTTGTTAAGAAATGTTCTCTATTTAACTTTATTTGATAAAAAGCTACTTTTGAATTAATAAAAGGAGTTCAATACTTTGTTTTCGCACTTTTATCTTTTGACCTTTTTATCCCTATGTGTACTAGATAAGATGCAATACTCTACAACTCAGTGATTTTTTTTTCATATTTTAGAATTTCTTGGATCAAAATGATCGCTTTCAGCTGTACTTTTTTGCACTTTCCCCGTCGAATAATAAACTCGCAGCAAAGGAACTTACAATGCGGTGACGCACTTACTCTATTTGGTGGGTCAAGTGCGTAAATCGGACTTGAAACACTTTTCCCAACAAACTTATGATATTTTTTAGGATATCAGAAAACACAACTGTACCATTAAAATAATATAGTTTAAGGTACGCAATACAATGCAAAATAATAACCTGGCATTAAAAGCTGATTTTTTATGTCTGGTTGATTATGAACTTTGCACACCATATGATGCACTTGCCCCACTTCACTTTACAATGGATTTTTTTTCAGAAAATCTTGTTTGATATTGTAGGAAAAATTTCACGGCGTGACTCATTTTTACCCGAAAAATACAAATATTTTCAAATAAGTACACATAATTTATTTGATATGCTAATATTTAGAAATAGACGGGACTAAGGAAAAAATCGCCGTTTCCCAGTGCACGATTACAATACCTTCTCTTCTTACTAGATAAGAGAGAATGGAAAATGTCTAGCTTCAATAATGAGGCTGAATGAAATGTTTGAAAAAATGGATGCAAAAAATTGGAACAATATTTTAAAAGCTCTTGTTTAGGTATTTTCACTATTTCTCCAAAGTTTCGCAAAAACTGTAAAATGAAAAATATATGCATGAACATTTACTCACCTAATGTCGTGAAATAGATTATACTGGCATGAGAAAGAAATCTTTAAAATTCAATAAAGATAGTGAAAAACTGATGCGAAAAAAATATGTTTTTCCAATTTTTGGAATGTCCAGTCTCCAATGATATTTGAAGAAGTACTATATTATTAAACATACTTTCTCCTATTTGAGCAAAATTATTATTTTCGTTTTTGCGAAAATTTTTAAAATATAAGTATGGTCAAGCATTAAAAATATGCGTGTTTTGCATTCGCTAGGCACTGAGTCTGTCTAAATAGTTGATGGAATGTTCATTTTTGTCTTCTACTATATTTTGTTACAGTCTGTGAACTTTAAGTTAAATTTTTATTTCGGGCATAGAGATGCTGATGTATCTAAAGCTGAAAATGTTTACTGTATTGTCGGCATTGCCACATTGTATTGAAAGTAATTTAAAGTAAATAAATAAGTAAATTTTATTTGTAGACTTTAACATCAGTTATACGCTAGGATACAATTACGAAAATAATTAACAATTCGTAAAACAAATAAGAAATACAGTTGCTCAAAACACAAAAACTAACCACACAAAACTTAATCTAATAAAATGTTTAACATATTTAGAATATATTAATATAAACAATGTTCACAAGTAGTAAATCTTTGTAAAAATAAAATCTTAAAAATAATTCAAGAACCTAAATGTAAATGTTTATTCAGTTTAATTCAATTTTTTCTAACTTTAACCTCTAACTTTTCCTTCTAACTTTCATTATACCCCTCAAGCATTTCAATTACTTTTATTTTTAAAATATTGACTATTTTACTGTCCTCATATTCAAAATTAGTAAACACATAATTTACTAAATCTTAAATCTCTGGCATCTTTCCAAAATTTTATATGTAAATTTTTCTTTTCAAACTTCTTAAAAACTAGTAATTGAACAGGAAATAAATACTATAATTTACTTAAATTATGAAAATGAGAATACTTCTAAGAAAAGTACACTAGTTGCCTTCTTAAAACATAGGAAGAACATAGACATAAAATAGGATTCAAAGGTACCTTTTTCTAATTATTTTAACAATACTTTTCTTTTTTTAATTTCATTTATTCTTGTTCGGCATTTATGCCTTTCAAGGGTGTTTATATACAATTCTTATAACATTATAGAATGAAATTTTGACATCTTCAAGGTTGTTTTCTTTCTGATTTATACATTGAACGTAATTCAAATGAATGGATTTGGGTTTCATATATGCGGTTGTGGTCAATAAATGCAGGAAATAATAGAATTTCCACATCAAGTGAGTCTTAAGAAAGTAAGGAAATGGACATAATGTGCTTTGTTACAAACTGTTTGATTACGAGAATTAAGCTGAGTTATGATTGAAATTTTTGCAACATAATTTATGGAACTCCAATAAATAATGTGAGGAAGAATACGTGAAAGCACGACAAGTTTGTTTCTTCATTCAGAACGGAAACATCGAAACCGGGTTTGCGAAACCTTCCGAGGCACATTTCAGGAATGTTGTATGATATTGTACCGCTCATTTCCTGTGAGCTTGTGAAAAGGTTCATTGACTCGGGAAGCCACAGCAGATGTCTTGGTTTGTGGTAGTGGTGGTGTTGGGAGATACTTTTCTTGAATACATTCAAATTTCATCCTTTAAGCTTCTATTTCAACATTAATTTTGTGAGCTAGCCTATCTGTGGAGAAAAGACATTATACTTATAGTATCCGAAAAAATATTGCAGATCAATCTTACATCTTTTCGTTTAGAGAATTCTAAGCAGTAATATACTAGTGGTGCTACAATAGCACATATTTTCTCCCAATATTAAGAAGTTACAGTTAGATAGTATTATATTGTCGGAAATTCTGCCTTTCTTACACTTCAAAAATCACTTGATCTCGTAAATAAAGCGTGAACATGTACATCTTTGGCATGGTGCAAGAAAGACAAATGTCCGGTTTTTAGTGATTTTCGGTATCTTTAAAGCCCCTTCTTTCATTACAAGAAAGGCCGACGTCAAACGTCGATCCTATCTGATTTCACTGTCGATCTCTACATTTGCCGAAGATTGTTTTGTCATTTCGACAATGTAAGAAAACCACCCATTCTGAGAACCTTTGAACTGACCTTTCTTGCACCAAGCCATAGATGTATTTTAGTTCAAAAATTAAATGAAAATATCTTTCCTCAAATGTAATCAGTATATTCAGATATTCATTGTTTTCACAAACATACCCAATGCGTATTTTAGCCTTAAAAAGATAAGAAGTTAATAATACGAACCGGCAGAAGAGGTGATTGTCGCTTCTGTCGGTTGTTACCAGCGTTGTTGGACTTTTTGCTTGCGAATATTTCACAGTCTAGTAATTCTGATAGCGTTGCCAACCAAGTGCAAAATATTTCGAAACTCTGCAATATTAATTATAAAGTACCAATTACAAATTTCTAATATTCTTCAAATCTGCTCGATTTAACACAAATTACATTGTTACTCTCTTTCTCTCATCATGCAAAATGCTATATGCGTTTCCCACTTACAAATTCTCTCTAAATCGTGAGAACTACTCCTGTTTCAAATGGTTACGCCGAATACCGAAATTTCTGTCCATATGAATATATTTCAATCATCACTAGTGAAACATTTAAAAATGCGTTGCATATAGCTATAACATCTGTCAAAAATGAGGAGGAATCCTCAGAATTTCAAATTGCTCTCACGGCAGGGCGTCTTTCAATCTGATTTCTCTTGAAAGACAAGCAAATGGAGGGTGCGAATACGAATTTTAAAATTAGAAAATTTTCAAATTTTTCATTACGCAAAACTACTCATATTTTTATCTTCAATGTTGTACTTTTGCAGTATTTTCTTTTGGTTGCAATTTTTGAAAATACAAAGAGTGCGTCGAAATGGGACAGCGCCACTTTATTTGCCGCTCGGATAAATACATGAAAAAAAATTAAAAAGCTTTCCTGCTGTTTTTGAGACATTAATTGTTTAAAATCCTCTATGTTTCATGCAAAATTAAGCAACAATTACTCATATTTTCAAAACCCTGAACATGACCTTACGTGAAGATTTATTTTTGATGAACAGATTTCAATAAGAACAAGAATTATTCTTATTTGTAGGGAAAAAATTGAATTTTTGTAATTTGCCAAAATTCAGGGAGTGCAATGAAAATGCGACCTATCCCACTCTTCATCCGTCTTTTCAACCATCGTAGGAATTTTTATTACATTTTGGAACCATTATTGAGAAAATTTTGTAAATGTTGCCTTATCATATAAAATACTACCCCAAAAACCAAAATATTGTTTCAAAGTCCAGGGATAGCGACATCAAATACGTCGTTTGGGAAATATCAATTTTCTATTCCTGCTCAAAATCCTGCTTACAGTTTAGCCGCTAGTGTTGTTCACTGACAGAAAGACGGATACACGTTTTGCCATAAATCGATTTTTCAGTATCAAGGATCCACTAAATTTGGATTCTTACAACACAATTCGTTCAAGTAAGTAATTCGCTACATAAGAAACAAGATTTATCCACTTTTTCGTTTCCAGGACTTGACAATAATAGTAGAAAAATTGCCGCCTTTTTCGCAGCATTATAATACTTTCTACGTAATCCGTAAGCTGCAGTCAAGAAAGAAATTACTGGTGGCACAGACTTTCTCGAATTACTTTGTTACCTTATCCCTATAGTCTGGGCAATCTTTTCAGATTTGCCCCACTTTCTCTGCCATCTATTGGCGGCTAAAAAGTAATGTTTCACTATTTTGTTCATTTTTCGGATCTCAATAAGTCGAATTGAAATGAGAACTATAACAATAGTATGACTTCAGATTATAAACATGACTATATCCAGATCGGTTGCAATACTATAAAGAACTATGGTGTGATATAGAGAACGAAGGAGACATCCAAGAAAATTACATACTAGAAAATTTAGATCTTAGACGTATGAAAGAATGTGAATATTGAATTACTGAAATATGGTGGCCCTGCTATGATAACGAGACTGTTGAACTACTTTATTAATGTAGGTTGGAGCTATTGTCAAATACCAGAAGAGTGGAAAGTGGCCATTGTAAAACCGATTTATAAAAGAGCTGATAAATCAATCTGTGGAATTTATAAAGGAATAACATTATAATATACTAGAATATACAGCAGAATACTCTCCGGAAGAATAAAACCAATAGCTGACACCGTCATCAGTGAACAAAAAAAAATTTAAAACGATCTCCTACAGATATTGTATTTACATTTAAAAAAACGAAAAGAAACTAGTGGGGTTACAGAATGGCACAGACCTTCCGGTATTAGTTTTCTATTTCCTTGGGTCGCTACCTATTGACTTGACACTTACTCTTGCCAGCTGCCATCTATCGCCGCCCAGCCTACATTTTTTTGGCAATTTCTTAATTTTTCGTTTTCTTAATAGTAGAACGAAATATTACTTTAAGAATATTAAAGAACAGTGAATACTCGTCCTAAATTGGCAATTTTCTTTAAAACAACTGTTGCCGTTTTAAGGAAATGACGTTTACGCGCCACTGTAAATGCAAAACTTGAAGCTCTTTTTCACAGGAACCTTTTATGATTACGAAAAACCTCATTGGAAGTCATTTTAAACACTTTAACTCCAAAATACAATAATGTTTACAAATTGCTAAAATGTGCATATTAATAGTGTGAGAGATCTTTCAAAAGGATTACATTTGTATAATTTTGGAAAAAAAACAAAAAAGAACCAAAATTAACTTCACGTTATATTAAAGAGTGCAATTTACACTATCCATTTGGAAAGTTTGAAGGAAAAATTTGGGAAATGGCGTTTTAGCGTTTCTGAAAATGCGGAATTTTCAGCTAGTTTTCACAAAAAACGATTGAGTTTTCGAGAAACTTTACTTGACATTATTTAAAGCACATGTATTTATAAATCTAATAATGTAAATAAATCGTTGCTAATGTAAATGTTAACCTCGTGAGAAACAGTCAAAAAATGTCACTGCTCAAAATTTTTCAAAGAAAATTGCCATTTAGAAACGAGGTTTTTGTGTTCTTTAATATTTTAAAACTAATACTTCCCGTTCTCTCCCATTATCAAACGGAAAAAATTAAGAAAATGTGAAAAAAAAACGTACTTTGACCGGCGGTATATTGGCAGCTGGAAAGAGTATGTGGCAATTCCGAATAGCTAGCCCATACCCAAGGAAATATAAAACAAATACGGGAAAGTGCGTGCCATTCTGTAGCACCACTAGTTTTCTTTTACTTTCTTGCTACTGAGTAGAGAGAATGTTATGTAATGCTGAGCAAAAAACGGAAAATTTTCGACAGAATAACTCTTATTACAGGACTCTGGTAGCGAAAAAGTGGATAAATCTAGTTAAATTTGGAATAAATCGTCTAACGCGTGATGTAGTCATAATCCATCTTTTGTGGGTCCTTGATACCGAAAAATCGAATGATGGTAAAACGTCCGTCTGTTCGTCCGTTCGTTTCTCTGTGTACAACGCTAGCCGCTAATCTGTTCACCCATTTTTTTTTCAAAACTAATAATTCCCAATCGATCAGGCTAAAGTGGCGGCCCCTTGAATTTGAAACCGATGTTTTAATTTTGGAGGCGTACTTTACATGAAGCCCCTGGGACATTTTAAAATTTTCAAAACAATGGCTCCTTCGTTTGTAATTACTATTTTTGTTGGATAGTGTGAAGAACGTTTAAGAGAATGGGGTAGGTCATATCGTTAAAAACCCTGATTTTGCTAAAATTGCAAAAGTTCAAAATTTGTTTCGGTTTTCTTCATACAACTAAAATATTAAAGATTGAGACGTTTTTCCTTTGAAATCTGATTCTTAGCGATAGATTTTGAAATACGGTCATGTACAATTTTTGGAAAATGTGGGTACTTTTTGCGTAATATTGAGTGAAAATATGGGCGAGAAAGTACGT
The DNA here is from genome assembly GCA_031308135.1 of Acheta domesticus. Lineage (NCBI taxonomy): Eukaryota > Metazoa > Arthropoda > Insecta > Orthoptera > Gryllidae > Acheta > Acheta domesticus. Next base: position 8,173,854 of record JAHLJT010009419.1, on the reverse strand, counting down.
GCCGTTTTAGCACCATTAGTTTTATTTCTCTCCTAGCAGGCACCTCCTAAGTTTGCGGCTTCCTAAGTTTGCGCCTCCTAAGTTTGCGGCTTTATGGCTTCCTAAGTTTGCGTATTCAAACATAGAGGGGGACGTTGAATTTTTGATGAGCGAAAAATCCGCAGGGTGCTACGTTGCGCTGGTGACAAAAGAAATAACAATCCTGCCTAAATCGACGGCAAAATTAATCCCTTCGGCAATTATCGTCCCAAGAAGATCCTACATTCGCTCACCCAGAAAATGATCCAAGCAACAGATAAAATTTACTGTCCAGGTTGAGCAGGCCCCTGGCGAGGCATGTGGGAATCAAAAAATAGTCGGTGGCGTTGGGATATCACGTAGGGGTTTGGTTGGGAAATTTCCAAAACCTTCCCCCAGCCTTTATCGAGGTGATCCAATTTACATGTACTAGAGTAAATTGGACCACCGAGAGAACACAAAAGGCCTGGTCCACTGAAACACGGGACCCGTTACTTAATAAAGTCCTCCTCCAATACACAAAACGAATTCATCTCTCCATGCAACAGAATTAACATACAGCAGTTAATTTAATTAGAAGTAAATACATTTTTTATATATAATTGTCAGCATTCCCGTCACCTTGTTGGAAGCTATACGCTCGGAGAATATGTTCCGCAGTCATATAGAATCAACACCCATCGGATGTTGATAAACTCCAAATTGTGACCATGTTACCAAGTAACAATGCGTTTTAATAATTAAATTTGTTCAAAGACTGCGGAACATATTCTCCGAGCGTATAGCTTCCAACAAGGTGACGGGAATGGTGACAATTATATATACATATAAGGAGCGATAGTGCGCTCGTGAAAACTGTTCAAAGGGTTGGTTGACTCGGTAGCTTAGTGGTCAGAGCAGCTGGGCGTAAACCAGAAGGCCCGGGTTCGAATCCCGGTCGGGCCGACCAATTCTTTGAACAAATTTAATTACATCTTTTATGTTTGAATTGAAAAGAATTTCGATGTTCCAATGATGAAGTCGGGGCCAGGGACGTGTTGCTCAAGCTGCAACATGTCCCTCAGTGCTACTGCCCTCGCATTGGAAACAACAATCACCAGACGGGACGCTGGCGGCAATAAAGCTGATGGAGCGAGAGCTGGCCCCTGCCACCCGCATGGCTGTCCCGCGCCACCAAGCCGACGCCTCTCCCACTCTCCACGCCACCGCCCCCTGTCGCCCACGCCTTCCCTCCCTCTGGACCCCCGCCCCTACTACAACTCCACTCCTTCCACCCCGCAACACCGTCTCCCTGCCGCCTTCGCCCCACACCCACCCCTGCCCCCGCTGCTCATGCCGGTGCCTCCGTCCCGCCACTTTCCTTCCACACCCTCTGCCCCGCGCCGACTCGCCGCCGCCACCTCTCCGCAGACCCCTCCGCCACACACTCTACCCATCTCTTTACCGGGAGAGATGGCTCAGTGCATCTACTGATGTTACTGCATTCCCTCTGACCGCGTGGTCCTAGGACTCCACTCCCCACGGCGGCAGGATTTTCGACACTAGCTTGTCAGCTAGGTCGAATTTAGTCGCTGTCTGGAGGAGAATTCTAGCGGCCGGCTGCTCTGATCGGTATTTTGCGTGGTTTCTCCGATCAACAGCAGGCGAATGCCGGAGCAGTACCCTAACAAACGGGCCACGGACCGCGCGCGATCTTTCCTCCCTCTTTCTTGTCTTATCCTCTCCCCTTACACACACACTTACACTAACATGCACTACACTACCACACATGTCGGGAGACCGGTCGGGAGCTTACAGCTTGTCCCGGCTGGCGCGATGCCCGCTGGTGGGAGATACTTGGTTGAAGGGAAAACCCCACCAGTCGACGGTGACGGTAGGTGGCGGCGAACAGATTACCGCCACCTCCCGAGAAAAAACACGCACTCCACTTACGGGACTAATGACGTAAGTATTTGACGCGCCCGGAATCACGAACAACCCATCTCCCACGCTGACATCTCCGTTCCTGCCGACCCTCCCACCTCCACTTCTCCGCCCCCGCAGCAACCCTATCTCCGCCGAGGCCGCCCCTATGACCTCACCCCACGACCACTTCCTCGCCCCCGGCCGGCGCCGCGTCCGCAGCCGTCGCCGCCGCCGCCGCCCGGGAACAAACAGCGCGGACGAAGATTGATGCGCCCCCTCCGGCTGACAGCAGAGGGCGCCGCCGGCGCGCCCTCCGCAAGGGCGGGGCGGGCGTCGAAGCGCGGCCCTCGCGCTTCGCCCGAAGCCCCGCAGCGGCCGCCGCAGGCGCCCAGGACGCCTCGCCACGGGAATGAACCGGAGAATTCTTTTGCGTTTGTATTTAACCATTATATGGACTGTAAACGACAATTGGCCTCGGCGCCGTTAGGTCTGCATCAAATGACCTCCACATCTTCGTAAGCCCCACCCGCATTTATACTGCGATTTTTTCTAAGAGCGACCCTCAAGGCCACTCAAATCCCATCTTCGCGATGGAATATGTCACGGCATTTCGCGTCTTTTCTCGGTCTTGCCGGTAGAAGTCGCATGATCGCAAGCACCGCTTCATACGGTCGCGATCGTGCGAAATTAGCGGAACGACTGAGAAAGACGCGAAATGCCGTGACATATTCCATCGCGAAGATGGGATTTCAATGGCCTTGAGGGTCGCTCTTAGAAAAATCGCAGTATAAGTGTGATGAATTCTAAAGCAATACTCTTCAAAATCATTATGATTGTTCCGAAAATATTTAAGTTTTTGTAAATGATTCGATCTCGGATCTGAGGTCTCCCAGCTAGGAACCCGAGGTGTCTCGAACCTTCGTAACTTCACATAGTTAACGTATTTGTTTAACGACGCCGGTTTCACGGTCGTGATCCTATCAGTGGAATTACCCCAGCATTCGCCTGTATGACGAGGGGAACCACGAAAACAGGATGGGCGGCACGGGGATTGAACCCGTGACCTCCCGAATGCGAAATCAGCGTGCTACGACCTAAGACACATCGCTCGGTTGGAGAATATCAGCACATAGAAAAAACCTCTGCGTTCAATTCCTTCCTTTTGTGACGCGAAGGGCAGATAGATGTAACCGAAGGCAGCTTTAAACTTTTTCCGAAGAGTCGAAGTTATCATCGGGCCATCGCTTTCCTAGATCATTTATTTTTCTCGGAGGATCAAGAATGCTACATTCAGCTGTGAATTTGGAGCCTGAAGTACAAGGTGCGCCGAGATCGAATCATTCAAAGAAACTTCAATATTTTCTGAACAATCATAATGATTTTTACGGAGTATTGCTTCAGAATTCATTACATTTAAATGCGGATAGGGCTTAGGAAGATGTGGAGGTCATTCAATGCAGATCTGCCTCTAACTTGTAGTGAGTTTGGCTTGATTAATAATTAAATATTTGTATTTCTGAGTTTGTGCATCAGTACGTAGTAACGAGAAATCCAGTCAAGTCTCTCCGAAAGAACTTAGAGAACACCTCTCTCTCAGTCTAACAAGGTCGTCCAAGAGACACTCAAAAGAAATTAACAAAACATCTCAGAACATTCTATGGGGCCGTCCATAACTTACGTAACGCAAATTTCGAGTATTTTCAATACCCCCTTCCCCCTTGTAACGCACTTCCCTATCTCTATTGAACGGAGCGTAACGCTGTCTCAGACCCCATCTCTCCCCCTTTAGCGTCACGTAATTTATGGTTGACCCCTATGGCAGCATATTTCTTCCTTAATCCTTTCTGAATTATCGTCTATCGTTTTTGAAACAGGTATCTCATGAGAGACACCTGTTGACAATATGACCAAATGGAGCAACTTGCGAGCTGGAGAGCGGGGTGAATCCGTAGTGTTTACTGTTGCGGTCAATCCCACGACCCGTCGACAATGGAAGAGTCGATATTAAGCAAGTGTAACGGTTCATATATCTTTACACTAATTAATATAAATAATAATTAATGAAATTAATTATTTCTCTCCAACCTGGACGAGTTAGATCTATTCGTGCTTATAAATTCACGTGAATAGACAGATATTTACTTTGGCACAATGGCCGCTAAATCCACTGGGCTAATGTATTCGGCGAGTTCCCGAAATGTCAATTGCGTGTGGCGTGCACACCCCTATCTTTGTATTAATAACAAAATCTGTTTACATACGAATTGCAAGATATTACCTATTGCTTTAAATCTAAATTTTGATCACAGATCCGCATTGACGCCTATATTAAATCAGTCTGTGTCCCATTACAGTACAGATTTATATTTCGTATGGGTCCGCGACGTCGTCCCTATTGAGGTAACGAAATAATACTATGGCTTATTTTGGGAGCCTGACACTCTATCATATTCTTTTCCCTGTCATTTGACTTCTACTACCTACTACAAATAAAATAACACAGATTTTACAATGTTGCCGAATCGTAATGTGGGCAGCTATTTATTATTATACCGATTCTCTTCTCGCCGTTTTAATGTTCAACGGGTCCAGTCATCATTCTAATGAACAGAACATAACAGCGAAATACATAATTGTACCCATTGTGTATTGTATAAACCCATTTGACATAAAACAAATTATCTTAACGAGGAAAAATCAACGTTCCACTCACACATTCATACATATTTTATATACAATACCATTCACGCGAGTGCACTCTTTTTAAAAGGGTAAATTTTCCAATGGCCATTTTTTTGCTCTACTCTAAACATTTACTGACAATCTTCGTCTTGCTATAAATTTTATTATGATGAATATTTGTCACTTCTCTGGTGTCGTTCAACTGGCCTCGATGTGGCGTCCCCAGACCATTGTCAATGCCGCATCCAAGTCCACGCCTAATTTCGTACCATTTTTCTTCGATTCCGAAGATACAAAATCAAAACACTCCCGAACTAATGTTTCACCAATTAGACCATCATTTTTCGAAAACCTTTGTACTTTTTGTAACATTTCTAATGAATCAAGAAACTCAAATTACGACATGATGTTGCCTGTCCAAAATTACGCATTCGTCTCTATCTTAGCATTGTTGCATACCCTTTCTGCACAAAGGGTAGAAACAAAGGACAACTGTTCTCTTTTTTCAAACCCGCTGTACTTTCATAGTTTCTATTTACAAATGTTTTTATATTTCTCATATTTTTTTCGTTATAAAATTTCTAAATAAAATCCAAATAATAATATTAATGACTTTTCGCTTTTCAGATTCCATATCTTGTTAAATTATTAATCATCTCGATCAGGTTTTTGTCCCAGTTTCCCTGATCCATAGAGCAAATGCTGAGATGGCCCCTTGTTTTGCTTCTGGACGTAAATGTAGCTTCACTGTGCGCACGTTTTGTTGAGCACTCCTTTTGCTTGTGGTTCATTTACAGTTGAAATTGATTTTCTATAACTCGGGAAAAAACATTTTTCAAATATCTTTATTTTTCTAAAATAATTATTTTCTAAATTAATTTTTTTGTTTTCGTTTTTGTTTTTTTAATAAAATTCTGGCCCTCAAGAAAATGTGCGCAGATAAATTTCTTTCCCCACACGTCATATACAGTTTTTACTGTTTTTTTGACAAAATAAATAAATAAAAATGTTTATGTGATCGCTCATCAGATGTCAACACATTGAATTGTTTTTGCCCAATATGGTAACATTTTCTTTAATTAAATGTTTCGTGACTCCAAAATAATATAGAACTTGTGCGATTGTTTATCTATTTAGTTATATGTTCTCTATTTATTTATTTCTCACTGGTCTGCTAACAGGAGAGTTCCTTAGATTCTTTTAAGAATTAAATAGCACTTTCTATCTTCACCCTAGCACTTTAGACCGTTTGTTTCGTTTCTATAGATGTCAATTCCATAAAATTTTGTCTAATTTACTTAGATATTACTGGAAGCGTCCGGACCCTCGTGCAAGTAAGTTAGAAATCCTATTTATTACAGAATCTATTTTCATATTGAAAATGTTTGGGAAAAGGTTTGAACTGGTTTTGAAAAAATGTCGAAATAAGTATTACAATATTTTCTCTACAGTTCCTCATCAGTAGGAGAAACTAAAAACTACGAACATTTAACGTTGCAAAAGTACGCGGTTGATCATGGAGATTTTTTAAATAATGTTTTAAAAAATTAGATCTTAAATAAGGTCAGGTACATTTTTAAACAAATAATTTGCGCTTAATTTCTGCTCGAAGTTAATTCAAGTTATTGAAAACAGATTTAAAAAAGGCACCAATTTTTTTTTCCTCGGATAGAGCAAATATACCGGGAGCCAGCAAGAAAATCGACGAATGATAAGCTCAAAGCTACAACTTTTTGACAAGTTAGCCAGTGCCAGGAACAAGGAAACGCAAGTATCGCGGGCTGCAGATGTCGGCGTTGCGCTGCGCAATTTTTTAAATATGTCGAAAAAAAATTATGACATTGGGGAATGAGCACACAGATAATTCTGTTGTATATTGTTAGTTAGATAGCCAAAGTGTGAAGGAGTTGTATGCCATACCGAAGCGGCGTCTCGAACTGAAAGTGTCACTTGAATTTGCTCGCCATTCTGAATTGAAAGTGTTATTTTTTTTTGTGCCCGCTTGGATTAAAAGCTCAAAGTTATTTTTGTGGTCTTATGGTGGAAAATTCTTTTTCATTTCCGATTATGACCACGCCATACCGCTGCGGCGTGTCTAAGTAGCCACCATACTGGTTCAAAAATGTCGAATTTACCACTTATGCATGTACGCATGTATCATAGGTACAAGTATGGCGGTATATTTTTAGGACTCCCTGTGATCTATTTTGACAAATAAACGCAATTCCATACTGAAAAGACGTCATTAAATTGCTGCCATCCTGAAAAATATATTTTTTGTAAATACTGGTAATATCATTGGTTAATGCTGGAAAATATATTGTATAATGTTAACATCAATAAAAAATTAAAATGAATGATTGATTTTCGACGTTTTATTACAAATTAGGATCAATATAATTTATTGAAATAAATAAAATACTGTATTTCTACATCCATAGGCGAGATGAAAAGTTACATATTCCACAAAAATGGCAAACTGAACTGAGAGAACCATTTTGTTTTTATACGTGTCTACATCACTGTGCTAAAAAGAATCACATTCCTTAAGAAAGAGTCTGGTCCATTCTTTAAGAACAACATTTTTAACAAATCTAAAAAAATGAAATTAAAAAGGAACATTCACTGCAACATATTTTCTACTTTTTATGCCAAACCAATAATATACAGATATCTTTCATTTGAGAAATGGATTCAGCGAAAAATTCAAACCACCAAGATAATAATTTGTTGTAATACCATCTGTTTTGTTACAAAACATTTTTTATTTCCCCAACTTTAATAATATGGGAATATGTACCTTTTTCATCTCATCCACAGGATTCATTACTGTCTTTAACCGGCGGTACGTTATATTGAAATTCATTTTAGTTATATTCATTGATGTTATCGCCTTTCTCTTCATCTTCATTTGTGTCATCGTGAGAGGTTACATATTCTGCAATTTTTATAAATGGGTAATATTCAGTTATATAATTAACGTTAAACTATCAGCTTGGGTTATTAATTGACACTAACTTCATCTTGCATTAGTATGTAGCTTTATTTTAATACTTTCATCCTAAACAATATCAATATTTTTACTTTCATTTACTTTCGTAAATAAATTGTTTTGTTCACACTTGATGTTATGGTTATCTTCGTGTTCCAGTATTAAAATTAAAATAAAACATTTTTCTTTGAACTTGTACATTAATTGACCAAAATAAGTAGAATATCCGAATGTTATATTAATGTCATAGAATTTCTCGAGGAACCGTCTTTTACAAATACTAATGCATATAAAAAGTCAGCATAAATAGAACTCATATTCACTTCCTTTTTAAAACATTTTACGAATATACAGGTTCATTCGTCATCGTAGAGACATGATGTTGGTATGGCACACACATATACGTATTTCAGACGTTAAACATGTTTCAATAACGTAAGCATGGCACATGTACCTTTTATACGTCAAACTTATTAATCTTTTGCAACTTTAGAGGTTAATTTCTCACGTTCGAGACATCCAATTGGTATGGCACTTACAGACTTGCCTTCTAGGCAATAAAACCAATTGAAAAATATTTGTCTCGGGTGTGTACCTACCATACATGAATTAGTGACAAATCCGACATTTTTGAACCAGTATGGCGGCTACTTAGAGACGCCGCAACGGTATGGCGTGGTCATAATCGGCAATGAAAAAGAATTTTCTACCATAAGATTACAAAAATAGCTTTGAGGTCGTAATCCAAGCGGGCATAAAAAATGATACTTTCAATTCAGTATGGCGGACAGTTCGAGACGCCACTTCGGTATGGCATACAACTCCTTCACACTTTGGTTATCTAACGAATAATATACAACTAGAATTATCTGTGTGTACATTCCCCAATGTCATAATTTTTTTCGACTTATTTAAAAAATTGCACAGCGCAACGCCGACACCTGCAGGCGGTCTTACTTACGTTTCCTTGTTCCTCATAACACTGGCTAACGTCTCAAAAAGTTGTAGCTTTGAGCTTATCATACGTCCATTTTCTTGCTCGCTCCCGGTCTAAAAGGACACTTAAACGGTGTAAAATTGCGCACATTTTTCTTCGTTGAAGTTTCTCATTTTTCAAAAATTGCAAAGTTATAAATGGTGTGAGAACGTATGATGTAATATCATAATCTTTGATTTGCACAGTACTTTGCAAAATGTTCTTTATACTGACACATTACATGGATCTTTGTTTTTAACAAATTACAGATATATATATATATATATATATCATAAGGTTTATTTTTACAATATTTCTTGTCACGTCCTTTAATGCTGCATTTAAAACATTCTATAGCTAACTTACCGAGTTGAGTTCGTCTATTTAATTTTTCGGGTTTCTTGCTTTGAAATTAGTGCATTCTGTGACGAACTCTCTTGATAGTTAAGTTTCTCTCTTATCTGTCATTCTCTAGTCTCGCATTCAAATATGGCATCATAATTTTTGTGATTTAAACTTACGTTGTCCAAGGCTGTACGAAAAAAATATAATTTGGGCGGCAGCAATCGTAGCATCATTGACATTACCGCACTTCCTTTTACATCACCTTCAGCAGTTATATCTTCCGAATGTTGTAGAATTGTCAGATTTTAATAACATGCTTGATTGCATCTCATTAAAAATGTTGTCTATGAACTTACTGATTGTTAATTAAGATTTTTCCTCAAAACGCTTTTCCAGGTTGGGTCAGTTCGTTAGGTGAAATAAGTGAAGAACCACTTTAACTACAAATAACCACATAAATGTGTCAATTTATAATTCATTATAATGAAGGTGCTTACAAATAACTACTCTTACAAAGTCTCTGCGTATAAGATGGAGTTTTACAAAATCTGGAACAAAACAATCACAGTCGGCATGAATTAAACACGTTTCTGAAAAAGTATTTGAAATGTTTTATATTTACTAAGATCTGTACATTTATGTTGTCGGGGACTATTGTATAGAAGAACTTTCTACGATCCATATTAATTAAAATATGTAATGCATCATATAAAATTAAAGTCTGAATTTTGTAAAGGGATACGTATGTTACATGATAATTTGTCATTGCGTTTGTATACCTCACTAATACTTACATTTAAATGCAAAATTTGAACTTTGGTTTAGTTTTCTTAGTATATTTATTTTGTTTATATTTTGGTCGATGAAAAATCTTTATTTTTTCAAATTTTCTCAAATACGAATAACCTTATGAACATAATGGGGAATGCATTTTAAAAATAGTAGTCTTACAAGTGTAGAACAAACTATTACAAAAATGTATTAACATCACAATTCATTGAAATGGAGTTTGAAGCGAATTCTTGTTCTAGGGATTGTGGGATAATTCTATGGGGTAAGAGAATAAGGTAATGTTTTCCAAAATAGACTGCATGGGACGTCACATATGTTCACAATTGTTCACATTGAATTACAAAATATTAAAATATTATGGGAATTTACAGAAAATAAGTTTTCAGGCATTTGAATTCTTTAATTACTCCAGCATCTTTACAGGTCACAGTCACCAAATAATGACAGCATTTCTCATTACCCCATGCGGAAAAAAATAAAATAGTAAAATATTTTTGTATCACAGTATGCAGTATACTGAATCAGACATGCACACTGCAACATTGTAATCAGGATCATCAAGATTTGGGATCGTTTAAACAAAAAGTAGAAAAAATGTCATTTCCCGTAGCAATTAACAAGTCTTTTATTTCTCTTACCTACTTACACTACATACTATTCCTCCATAGAACCCCATTTTCAACTTTTTGAGTGCAGACCAAAACCATGCCGAATCAAGGAATATTAAATTAGTACGTTTTCATCAGTTGCTCCTGAAAGGAAATTGAAGCAAGCGCCGGAGATTTGTAAAATGATTTCAAACAAGCTTGAAGAAGAGAATCCAAATGATTTATAGACAGACAATTAATGTTGTTTACTTTCCTTTTTATAGGCTTTTACATAATTTTCTAGAAGTTTCGAGGATAGGTTGTTCCTATCATCAGGCAAACAGAGCAGAGCCCTTAAAATGAAAATATCCGTCAACCATTGGCAAAAAACCTATCCCCGAAACTTGTAGCAAATTATGTAAAAGCCTATAAAAAGAAACGTAAACGACATTAATTGTCTGTCTATAAATCATTTGGACTCTTCTTCAAGATTGTTTGAAATATTTAAGAAGACAGGCTGATTCAACCTTTTATGATTTGTAACATGAACCCGCCGCGCGGAGATATTTCCTTGAACCCGGAAGTGACGGCTGAATGTGACCGGAAGTGAGCCACCGCTATCGGCGCTGGCGGGCGCCACGAGGAGCTTCGGAGCAGCGCCAAGGCGAACACGTCACCCGGGAAAGGCGTTTCCGCTTCCGCTCCTAGGCACTGCTACAGAGATGCTTTGCAGGTTGAAGAAATCTGAATTTCGTGAATAATACACACTCACTTTGAGCTAACAGTTTGAATCGCAACTCCCCAGTATTCTTTCTCAGCTGTTCAAAACTATTCGTGGAGTTTGGAAGCAATCGCTCTAATCAATGCCATCTACACTTAGGGTAGATAGCGTTACTCTAGTCGTTAAAACGTTTTTGTGGAACGTACGAACACACATATACATGCATACATTCAAGTATAAGTACATGAAAACATACATAAGTACATGCATACACTTATGAATGATTTTTATGAATGACTGATGGGAGATAATATAATTTAAATGTTGACGGAGAAATGGTGGAATGCGAGGTTTCGGAAACGGAAGAAATTTGAGAAATCCTGCCATAAATCCACTTTATCCACCACAAACTCTGGCCGAGATTAGTACCCCTGTAATAACCACCGGCTTCCCAGCGATAGAAGGAGAACGGTCTGACCACCAAACCACAGGAGTTATCCATTCCTGTTAAGTATCAACGTCCTTTTATATTGCGTCAGTGGCGCTGTGGCTTGGAGCAGTGTTCGGTGGCTGTGAGCAGTAGTTTGCGGAATCAAGTTCTGCGGGATCGAGTCCCTCGTAAGGCATAAGTATTTCCTCCATGACATTGTGATCTGGCTGCTTCTCCTACCACTACGTATCGTATCTGAATCCCTCATTCCATTCACTATCATTTACCCATTACGATCACCCTTTTCAAGATACATTGTAATTTTATTCAATTTATTTAACCCATCAAGGACCAAGCATTGAAATAATAATATTTTAAATAATATTATGTATTTACTCTAATATTACACTACAAAGAATAAAAAATTAATTTGTAATTGTTTTAACCAATAGTCAATGCACAACAATATGTTGCGTATACTTTGGGACCTTAGGGTATATCAATTCATCTTGACATGAGACAACCGAAAACCGTTCGAATGGAGATGAACATTGAATTTTTTACATTTGTAAATTATAGTGGTTTTCCACAATCTGCGCCTCCTTCTGTCTTTGGGTTCTCCCTTTATAATCATGTGCTCTACATAATGATTGATTAATTGATTGACTGATAATTCCGGGCACGTCAACTGTTATGTTAATTACTCTCGTAAATGTAGTGCGTGTTTTTAGCGCAGGAAGTGGCGGTGATTTTCCCTTTCCATCGTGAGCTCCCACGCCAACCTACCTGTCGGCTTGCGGGTTTTTCCCAATGCAGGTATCTCCCACTAACGGGGCACCGTCTCAGCCGAGACCAGCTCTATGCCCCCGATCGGTCTCCCGGCAAGTGTAATAGTGAAGTGCAAGTAAGTGTGAGGCGTGCAAGTAACGGATGAGATAGGACAAGAATGAGGAAGGAATGATCGCGGTCCGTGGCCCGTTTTGTTGGTATACTGCTCCTGAATTTGCCTAGTATTGATCGGAAAAAAACATGGAAAATCACCGATGAGGGCAGCCGGCCGCAATAATGTTTCTCTGGTCGGCCGCTGAACTCGACCTCGCTATGTAGCTAGTATTGAGAATCCTGCCATTGTTACGACTCGAACACTAGGACCTCACGGTCAGAGGCACTGCAGTGACAATATATGCCGTGCCGCGTATATGATATACTCTGTCGGTATCCTTACATCGTAATGTATTTCTTTTCGTTGGGAATTGTTTGTGGGTCGACCAAAATAGGATTTTGTTAGTCTCCTGTGTATGCATTGACTCATTATTGCATTCACTCTTTTGCACGGTCTTCAGATTTCATTAGAGTCATGGCTAAGTAAGAGCAAAATTAGAGTTGACATCTTGACAGTCAATCAATGTTTCTTTTTCTACTTCTTTTTCCTCTACAAGATCTTTAGTAGATGACAAATAAGATAGTTTTCTTATTTGTCATTTCGTCAATATAAGGACGAATGTGCACAGCATCATCATCACTACAGCTCATGTTGCAAAATATCCAACCAGAGAAAATGCCATGAAACTTTCTCACAATACAAAATTTCTTCGTGATGACACATCAGCAAGCTTCTACAGTTCAATAAAAACCTTGTAAGAGCTTTGAAGATGTTGTGAACAGTTTCCTAGATAATCACAGAGTGGACAATTACAGGGATGTGGTAGAAGGTCTTTTGAATAACTACAAATCAATGGGGTGCAGAATGTCTTTAAAGTTGCATCTACTTCACTCATATCTGGATGTTTTCAAGTCTCATATCGGTACTTATTTAGAGGAACAGGGCGAAAGATTCCATCAGGGCTTACAATTGTTTGAAAGAAGGTACAGGGTATAATAAGCAAAAGCTAGGTGATTATAACTGGGGACTGATTACAGAGAGTGATGTAACGTACAAGAAGAAATGTAGGACACATTTTTAAGCATACTGTACGTGATACGTAAACATTTTGATGTACTTTAACACTTTCGTCATATATATTTACTGCATTTACATTTTTTCAACCGTTGTACTTAAAAATTTCTTTTGTTTTGTTTCAAGGGTATAAGTAAACGAGCATTCATTATTTCAAATATATTTTCCTAAAATTAAGAAAATCCATGCCATTTCCCTAAAACCAATTTCCCACATGCAAAATTGTCTTTACATAGTGTTTTGAAACATACTGAATCAAAAACAATAAAATTAACTACAACAAATTCTTGTTACAAGATATAATACAATGGTAATATAATGGTAGATTGAGGAATTTATTGTAAAAATGCATATGATATCGATTTATTTCAAATCTCAATGTGTTGAATGATTGAATTATCGACATTGTTGAGTATCATTCGCAAATCGGTGTCAATTGTAAATAGCTCGAAGGTCTAAAATAAGGATCTTATAAATTTGATTTTGCCTAAAGCTAAGCAAAGGCCATTTTAAAATTTGCACCAGCTGGTTGCCTAGGTAAACAATTCAGAATTAATGCTCAAAAAAGGGTTATTTTTATGATCAATATTTATTTTCTGTCTATATTTTCAACTATATCAATTATGTTGGTCAATCATTTAAAAGACAGAAAAATTCTTGAAATGACAGTTTATTAAATATTAAATGATATACATATTTTAATATTGTATAAAACAGTTATCTCAAGAATTTTTCTGTCTTTTAAATGATTGGCTATCATAATTGATATTATTTTTTATGAGCATCCATTAATGTGAATGAGAAGGACATAGAGAGGCAGAGACAGACAGGGACAGGGTGAGGGAGGGACAGTGAGAGGGTGATGGGAGGGAGAGAGGGAGATTAAGGGCAGAGCAAAGTCTCCCGGGTTTTCCTAGTTATTTCTGAGAACGGATATCTATCATTCCATGGAATGTCAGAATTTGTTTGTAGGGATGATGGTAATACAATGTTCTACTGCCCATATTTTTTATTGACGTTTGTACAGCATTGTTCTGAATTACCTTGATCTAAATTACAAGTCACGCATTTACGTTAAATGCTCTCCAGCATTTCGACACATTACTTTAAACTCCCAAACTACGAACTCAAAAACCAATGTGACAATCAGTACATATGACGCTGAAAGACACGCTGGCTTGTCTTCCGACAGCAGCGTGGCACATGCCAGTGACGATCCATCGGTGGAATCTCCGACAGTGACAAATGAGGCCTAATTGGGTGGAGAAGAGGAGCACGTTAACTCGGCGTGTACTCCCTCCTCCCAAGGGGAGCGAGGGACGTGAAGCACGGCACACCGTCCCAGAATACCTGAAGCGACGAGATAACAGCTGGGAGTAGCAACACCTTGCCCGTGAGCAAAGAGACACACGATCGCTTACACAGCTACCAAAGCATTCATTAGTACCAGACAAGGGATCATTCAACAAATAGGTACACAAGTATGATTTTTACCTCTCTCTCCTTCCTACAATTTTGTAACAAAAATTGTCCATTTGTTGAAGTGCACGTTCGTACAACGGTCGTAATTACAAAATGTAATGTATGAGTGGCACAATTTCTTTCTATGTGATAAGGACATTTTACTGTTTTTGTGCGATTTATAAGACGTCATCAACGCACAAATCCGTAAATCTGCATCTGCTATATATAAAATCGTTCCCAGGGTGCATCAAATAGATGCAAGACGAAAAATATAGAATTATACTCGTACGAGTATGAAAGGAAAAAATCAGAATGCACGCATACAACCCACAGCATAACTTGTACTGCATTACTCTAATGTTTTGCATAACTTGCAAACCACAAATGCCAAGGTTTGCAAACCCAGAAAACATTCTCAAGCGCCTGTAGATTCTTGATTAATGTACTCGTAATTGGTTTGTATCTTTTGGGTGCCCACACTCCACTAGCAGGAGCTCTCAGAAACGAGCAGAATCGAGGAATCTATATAAAATTAAATTGATTATTTGATCGTCTATGCTGCATTATCTCACGAATATAAGTCTTTCTCTTTGTTTATGACTGCCTATCAATATTGCAATGTTAACCCTCACATTATATCAGGTATATAATATAACTCTCAGTTCAAAGCCTGGCCCTTCAAAGTTCGGTTCCAGTATACAGCTATTTTTACGTTTAAAACAATCATTTTAATGGTACGGGAATGTTTGCAAGCGTCCTTTTAATAACGTATAAAGAAAAGAAAGTAATGTAATACGCTTCTTCTATCTGAAAATCATTTTTGAAGCTCTTGTTTAGGAACTGTTCAATTACTCCTCTCACACCACCCCATCGTACAATTTATAACAAAATACCCCAATGCCCTCCCACAAATGTGGGCACGCATTCCTTAAATACGTCTAACTAGAAAAGCTGATTTATTGAACATGCAATCAGATGAAACCATGATGAATAATCAATGTGATGGTGTAAAATCACACAGATGAATAGTAAAGATTGGGGGCCATTTACGGTTATCTCCTCACCGCCGAAATCCGTCTGCTGTGATCGATGCTTTATGAAAACGAAAACGCACAACAGAGGACTCAGTGATATGAAACTTGCTGAAAGCGACTGAAAGTGTTATAAATTTGCCGAGCAAATATTTACACGCTGTCATTGGTTTTGTTTGTACAAATCAAAAATCAACGAAAAATGGTGTTGACAGTAACATTTTTTTTCATTATTTAATAGGTAATTATTAATGGTTTCCTCCTCTCTACGAACTGACCCCGCCAGATCCTGTCGGTGACCGATACCTGGTGACACATTGCGACGGTGTTGGGCACTTGGATGCCAAGCTCGGTCAAAGTCAGTGTGAGATACACGTTCGAGATACACCTCTTGAATGTGTATCTGATACGAAGTTTTAAAACAGTTTCACCGAGGTGATAAGGAATTTTGGAATACCAAATGGTAAAGATTACACTCAAACAAGTTATTCCAAATAAGTAATACGATTCTTGATTGTCACCCTCCTTTCCTTAAAAATAGGAAACAACAAACAATTCTCACTCGCCTAAAAACTGATCACGTAAAATTAACTTGCCCACATCTAACGAAGGAAGATCCAAAAAGTATGTGATTTTTGCAAAATAACTTTACCTATAAACCATATTACGAATAATACAGTACCCCATATGTAACCAGTTGAGAAGCAAATACGTACTGTCTAATGATCTTAAATCGTCATTTAAATAATAAAAGTGATCAATATTTTTCAGAAAATAAACAAATTGTGTTGTACTGTATTGAACCTACACGCTTCTTCACATCGCGAGCCCTTAGCTGCCCACTCCTGAGGTCCACATGCCGGTGCATACGACCCCAATATGCATTCAGGCGTCCTGTAGCTACCCCGTACGCCACTTTGCCACACCGTCCACTTGGCACCCCTCGTGAACTCGGCGGTCGCCATTAAAAAAAGTCTCAGCCCAGGCTCAACACATGGGCCCGCCCGTCTCTCTACGCCGCGCCGGAGCGCGAGAGAACCCAGGTATCTCACGACGGTTGCGGCGCGCAGCGACACCGCCCAGCTTCACGCACTCACCGCTAGATGGGTGTGCGACCCGGCGAGCTACGCGCACAGTCACCGATATAGAGCGATTTTTATAGGAATGAGCCATCTTGATAATTTGCTATATTAAAACCAAATTAAATAATTGTTTTTAAAATTTATTTTGAAAGTGCTGGTCATAAAAATACTGGTTTAAAAGTGCTGGCCCCGTGCTCGCAACATAAATGAAGGTCCTGTGATCGTTGTGTCGTTGAACCCATTAGAATCTCCTTCCCTCATTCGTTCGTTTCCCAGTTGGCTAACTTGTAAATGGCTTCGACACTTCCTTTTGTGATGTCCTCGTCCGACGAAACTATAGTGCGCCACGAGAAATGATTGAAATTAGGAAGTGCAGTGTTATGTGCTCTTCTGTAAAAATTCCTTATTTTTATAAACATTGTATTGAATTTACTTTTTGTGCGATAGTATTATGTTTATTTTAAAACCGAGTCTTGAATGTGAGATGCCGGTCCACGTGTTTCCGGCAGGTGGCGAGCTGCGGGGATCTGTGATTGTGAGCGTTTCGTAGCTCTGTGCTTTGCATTTTATATTATTTTTTATATAATTAAACGGGTTGTGAAACAATGGGAAGCCGTGATGTCTTAACGGGAGCCATAAACACTTTACGAAGAGGCGGTGGCTGAACAGCCGTCACGGCGGAAGGATACTTCTCTGAAGAACGTGTGATGTTCACTTGTTTCGCGAACTGTCGGCGACTTTGGCTCATTCTTACGCGGATTCTTCTAAAGTCGCGTCAGAGTGCATCGCTACACCCCCACTTGGCGCTGCTCCCTTCTCGCAAAGTCGCCGTGCGAGAACGCCCCCTCTCCCCGAGGGAGAAATTGTAACCGTCACTTACGAGGCGGCGCGGCGCCCTGAAAAGGGAGGGCGCGCCCGCGACAGGGGACGGTCCTCGGAATCTCTCCCGGCTGCCCGGGCCCCTTCCTATCTCAGAGGGTCTCGCACGCTCTACACCTTTGTCAAAGCAAAAAGCAGACTTCGGCCTGTGGACTCGTCGACCGACTGCATGGCAAGCCAAAAACTCATCAGGGGTGATCAGAGAAATGACGCTTTTCAGGGAAGGCATTCGTGTGTGTAAATGGATGGTGTGTGTGTGTGAGTGGGGAAAGGGGGAGTACAAGCAGATTAGTATGTAGAGTTAAGAGTGTGAGCATTGTAATAAATGTGGTGTGTTATTGTTGGATGTTTCTCCTTAAGTATGAGTGTCTGACAAGTATTTATGTAGGTATGAAGTCGCTTTCAGTGTCAAGATGAAAATTAAGCTGTAACTGTGAATGTATTTGTTTTATCCATCTCGCGTTCGATTGATTTTATGTATTATTGCTATTACTATTATTGTTATTGTTGTAATGCATTTTATAAATCTACCACCGTGTGTTGCACAGTAAGTAGATCAAATATAACTGAGTGTGTAGAACGATTCTTAGTGTGGTATTTTTGGTTTAAATATTTGAAACTTTTTTTCTTTAATTTTGATAATAATTATTAATAACTGAAATCTCGTGAAGCTTACCTGAAATTATTATTTCTTATTCCATCAATGAACCGTATGATACCTTTACTTCAATCGCCAGCGAAAACTTTATATATATTTACCTCAAAACTTTCTTTTTCCACTTCTAGGAGTATCGCAGCCGATGAACGACATATATACTTATGAAGTTAGAGGGTTCTATGAAAAGGCTATGTTGCAAAGACATTAAAAGTGCTGTTGCCCTTTGCTATCGATTCGCCGCCGAGCTCGGCGAAGGTGTACTGTATTTTTTTCTCATTTCTTAATTTCCCATTACCTCTCCGCCGAAAACAAAAGGAAGGTCTGAAAGAGAGAGCCATGAATGGCTGAAGAACCGCCACTTTCCAGATTAGATTTATTTCAAAAGTGGGATTTTCCAGACCATCCGCAATTCTCCTCCCAGCGAAGCCCCCACGGGCTTAAACCTTGAGGCCCTGCAACATTGACGGAGAACTGAAACGCAGGTCCCATTGCCAGGAACGAGCTTTCATTGTGCCGCCTCCATTGTTCATGCTGTTTGCCTCTTCAATATTTAGGCAGCGCTTGGCCTGGCAGCTCCCACCCCGCCCCAACCCGGCCGCCGCGCAACAGCGCCACAGTCGTCCACTTTGTGCAAGGGGCTGGGCAAAAGTAATATTTAATTTGGTGAAACTTCCTTCCTCGAGGTAGAGTCTAAGTTGACACGTTGACAAGGGCAGCTCAGGGCATCAATTGATGTCATTGCATTGCCTCTAATCAAGAGTTCCTAGGGTTCGAGTCCTGATGGTGGCAGGATTTTGACGCTATCTTTCTAGGTCAAATTCAGCCATTGTATGGAGAAGAATTCTAGGGCCTGGCTACTCTGATCGGTAATTTTCCGTGGTTTATCTGATCAACAACAGGCGAATGCCGAAGCAGTACCTTAACAAACGGCGCGATCTTCCCTTTTTCCATTCTTTTCTATCCTTACCCAGTTCATACACACAATTACACTTACATGCACTGTACCTGCTACCATTGTACCTTGTGGGGAGACCAATCGGACGCATAGAGCTTGTCCCGACTTGGTCGGTACGTAGATAGTGTGTGATACCCAGTAAGTAGTGAAAATCTCCGTAAGGTCGGCACCGGAACTCACCATCCACTAGGAGATAATCACCGCCACCTACCGTGATAAAAACATGCACTATGCCTACGGGAATAATTATCTTAGCCGTTGACACGCCCGGAATTGATCATTTTCAATCGAAAAATGAAATGTACTTATATAAAAATAATCCTGACCTTCAGTACTTTTTCATAAAAAGACCTACGCAATGTAAACACATAAAATCGATTCCTCTCATAGGGCCCGGGAAATTAGCTTTTTATGCCACTGACGCGAAAATATTAACTGAGCTCTCAAAGAAATGTCGCGAAATTTTGTTACCGTACAATTCGTATACCTGAATACATACCAATGTAGCAACATTCCTAATAATATATTTAATGGCGTTATTCTTGTTTCATATTAAATAAAACAAATTATTCTGTTGCATGAGTCAAAATAATAATTTAAACTAAAACATTTCAAATATAAATTAAGAATCAAAGTACAAAATTTAAAAACAAAAGTTGGAAAACCAACTATCATGAAATGTCGCCTCAGTATTTATTATTTTTTCATAATAAATACAGGTTTTAAATCGCAAGTAGTAACTCTTTTTTTAGCGTAGAATTTTGTAAACAAAATTTTAATATAAAAATGTATTGCATATGAATAAGTCTGCTGCATCCCTAAATTGAAACTATAACTACATCCTAATTATTGATACATCAAATCAAATTTAAAAACAAAACAAAGCATCTTATATGTATACTGTCACTACCGCGCGGGCCCTAGCGCAGGCGACGTCGGGGATCGATCGGGCGATCGAGATCTCCCCCCTTTTCTCACTCACCTGATTCAGTTGCCGGCTAACTCAGGCGCAGAGATTCTCTACAAGAAATGGGAGCCCATGGACGGACGCTACTTGTTACCAAATAAAATTCATTGAGGTTTTGAGGAACACTTAAAATTTAATTAACTGAAATAATGAAATATGCAAAAAAAATCCTATTACTAATACCCTTTCCCTTTTAAACCCAAAGACATCCCCCCCATTTTTCGCAGATTCCCTGTTCACTTAAATAGCTTCCTTACTTACTACAAGACAATACAAATGAAAGTACAATTTACCGAGGAAGGAGCAACATACAATTTAGGAAGTTTATCCTCAAAAAACAGCCACAGCGCGGCTCGCTTATGACGAGGAACGGGTCGGTGATCCGGGCCATTCACCAAAGTCTAAGGGGACAACAGACCGTGTTTTCAGAAGACTCCGCAGGGTCGATGTCCGACCTTCGGGATGAGGTCATCAGGGCGTCGTCTTCGGCGGTGAAAGGCCGGCAGTAGGTCACAGCTGGCGGCAGGCGTCTGGCCGGGGGGCCGAAACGCAGGTACTCGCGCTCGAAGTCGGCGAAGGGAGGTGGGCGGAGACTTCAGCATGAAAGACAGCTCTGCAGCGGTCGCGGGCGTAGTGATGCAAGCCGAATTGAATAGTTTTTTGACTCGCGCGCGGCACAAGATCGCACCGCACAATCAGCGAAAGTCTTTGTCAGGCGACCGGACGAGATTGCTCTGCGCACTTCGGAGGCGTCCACGCCGGCGGCGTTTGTCCCCGAACGACACACTGCTGAGGTGCTCGCTCCTGCCCGAACCTACCCTCAAGACCGTCTCCTCGCTTCTCCCTCTATGTTTCACTTCGTCACATCTCGCGAAGCCTCTGTAACCTCCCTCTCCTTACTTATTTGCCGAAAGTTCTGGAAAGATTTTTATTTGAATTTTAGAATGTTCTTCTCTATTGGTAAAAGGCAACTGCGTCTTAATTTTATTTCGGCCAATGTCGGAAGCGTCTCCTGGCCGAAGTCGGTGGAAAAATTCCACTCAACCCTCTCTCTCTAACGTCGGGGGGGGGGCCGCAGGTCGCCTGGGGATGTGGCGGCGCCAGAGAGGCGACGATCGAGTCATAATTCTTGTGTACCCTAGCTGCCCGCCGGACAGGGGGCGCGAGGGGACCTCGCAGCGCACGTGTCCGGCGCAAATTGCTACGTCCCTAGCGCACACAAAGAGACGCTGTGTAGGCCCGCGACAGGCTACTATGTCGTGTGTTTAAAATCAATTTTTTTTCTTCTATTAACTATTCGGTATCGTCACAATACAGATACCATAAGATCCAAAAATGGCGTAAATATATTCGAGACAAGGATGCAAAGACTCGTCGATGTTCTCCACTTGATTTGAAACCTATTTCATTTTGATTAGTATGAGTTGGCTTACCAACACTACATGTAAAATAATTGAATTAAACGTGCATATAATCATGAACATATGTGGTGGCCCTGGAGCTCCACGAATTGCATAACAGGTGATACATTTAGCTTTATTAGCTGCCTTCACAGATGCGTAGCTAGGAAGTGCGTTTGTCGATTCAAGCAGGAGAGATACTGTTAGAGAGAACTCATCTACCTACTCGTCTACGGTGTCTCAGAATAAATCTATGAAGAATAGATGCACCTGTATTTAGAAGGTACATGAAATCTTTCTGACTGCATCAGAACGTGACCCACCGAACGTAGTGCAACGAACGTTGCCTAACCATCAGAGGCAAAAATGCAAAAATTTAGTTATACAAAACTTCGCACCGTATGTTCTTAGGCAAAAAGTGATCATCGTCGTTCCCTCTACCGACTCTAGGGATTCGTTATAATTATTCTGAGAAAAAAATAGTAATTCAAAATACAGTAGATGTACATTAGTAATGTTGAAAAGTGTGTTAGTTTTGAAGTAATTTAACAATTTTCCTCGTATTTGCTACCCTGGGTAGCAGTCGCAAAACACTTCTCGTACTCTAATACGCCTGCGTCCTCGATTCATCCTACTCGACACAGTATATAGTCATAATCACATAATCAAACATTTAGATCTTTAAGTTTTTTATGGTTTTGATCACATGCAAAGGTGTGAGATGACACTGACTTATTCAAATAGACTGATACCTTTTCGAAACTAGGCAAGGAGCAAAGAGCGTGACGCCCCAAGACGACCAGACAGAGCTTTATCTCTTCCTTTTCTTCTGCTCCGAAATTTAGCGAGCTGTTCGATGTGTAAATTTGTAGAGACACCGTGGGGTGTACAATGAGGGTACAGTTCCAAAAGGAAACAAGAGGGCAATGAGTGGTCCATTCGCGAGCAGGTCACAGTGGTGAGCACGCTACAAAAACATAAGGATGTTGCTCGTGTACCACACACTTCGCAAAAAACCCCGGACATGCAACTTCGTTGTCTTTCCGGGCAGAGAAAAAACCATAGAGCAGCCGCGTCATGTAAAAAGACGATCTCGAATTCATTACTTTAATTTGTAAAATAAGTAATGGTGGTCTAATAATTATTAGAAGATTCAAAACTTATTAATAGAAAGAGAACATCTAAATTCTTGAATACGTTTTCTTTCAAATATATAAATGAACCCCGAAGAAACCTGAGAAACTACAATAATGTTTTGTGCTCTATTTAAAAAACTAATGGCGTTACAAAAATATTCTTTAGCGTATTGGTAAGGGGTATTATAATATTGCAATTTTTAATCTACGCTTCGGCAATGCACTTCAGTCACCTATCCAATCAGAGAGCTTCTTAAAATACACGTGTCTTTAGTTTTTGAAATATCAAAACATAAAGTAATTAGTAGCGCTGCAGAATGGCACACACTTTCAGAACTAGTTATTTTCTAATCTCTTTAATCAAGGCTAGCTTTCCGTTAATGTCGCACCCTTTTCCAAATTTCTATATATCGGCGCCTAAAAGATGTTTTTCATATTTTCTCAAGTATTGTGTCACCCAGTGGTAAAATTGAAATGTGACTTCAATATTATAGACGAGAAAAATGTGACCGCTCATGAAATTTTTCATGTAAAATTTGAAATTGACGCCTTTATTGAAAAAATGTCGGTTGAGAGTTTTGAAAATCTACACTCTTGATCTCATGTTTTAGAAAAGTTTTCAGTTTTCGTGAAACATTTTAAGAAATATTTGAAGCACTTATGATCACAAACGCAATAAAGGATAAAAATACCCGTATTGTAAGTATTAATGTCGTGAAAGATATATAAAAATTTGCATTTGTGTAAGTTGTGGAAATAAAAAAAGAACATTAACGTGACATTTACGGTATAGATCAATACCCTTTTAAAGAAATTTGGAGCCATTTTAAGACATTCTTATTTTTACTTTCCCGTATACGTACTTATACAGAATGTCCCGAAGCTCCCGTTACAAAAAAATACCCCAATTCTGTGTTGCACGTCATGAAAAATGGCAGGTCCAGTTTTTTCCGAATAAAATTTTGTCTTTGAGAAAATTGAGTTTAAAAATCACTTCCGGCCGCGAAATTCAAACCGGCCGCTACGACACCAGACGGCGGCGTCTCCTTCTGCGCGGAGCATTTCCTCGTTTGTCCGGGTAAACGGTGAAAAAGTCGAGTAATTTTCTCTAAGGGGAGCATCGCGTGGCTTACACTAGAATAGGTTATTAGTATCAAATGTTTGTAGGTTCTGTTCAATAAATATTTTCAATTTACTTATTGAAAATTCAGTTTTGTTCAAAATGATATCCACTGTACACGGCGGCGTAAACCTAAATTATGAAAACATAGGTTTCCATGAATTTGTACTCAAAAATAACGAACGCAACTCAAAGTTTTGAAGATGAAAATGTCTTTGGCGTACTTATTTCAAAATGCTGAACTCGGCTTCGTCTCTTAGTCCGTCAACTTTTCATTCGTACGCCAGACTCGCTTTCTCTACTAGTCCTCTCTACGACTTTCTCTACTATTTATATAAACAGCAACTTAATCACTCACGCGTGGAAATTAGAACTTACCTTCACTGCTTATTGTTTGAAAATGTAGCTTGTTATTTTGCAATACCCACGCATTCGTCAATAGATATGGCTACATTGTGACGCACCGACTCGCCATGACACACAAGCAGTTAAAAGCAACTAATGGACACATAGGATATTTATTTATCTTATATTATTTCCCAGGATATTTATTTACCTTATTCATCTACTCGGACAGGAAAAGGAATGCATTCTGTCCATGTGCATCCATTCCCTAGCCTGCCGTGGTCTGCTCTACCCCACCTTGCTCTTATCGCCATCCTCGCCGTGCTCCTTGCCTGACCCCGATACTACCCGCCGTACCGCCACGTTGTGCGTGATGTCGGCATTTCATGTTTACTTCCCCGTATACCACGGTGTAAGATAAATAGGTGTGTCAACTAGCCGCCTTTTAGACAAAATTGTTGAAACCAGTTTGAGGCTAGTTCCTCGCTTATCCGTACGGTGCGCACGATCGAGTTGGGCATTCCTGATGGCGTCTCGCGATTTAATGGCCAGAGAGTATGGTTTCCACATTGCAGCATTTTTGTCATAATCGTAGAAAACGTAATGTAAATACTTTGTAATGTAATCGTCTTGTCTCAATTTTCTTTTCTTCTGGGGAACAATTTCAACCATTTCTGTTGTAAATCTTCTCGCTTCAGAACACGAAATAAAGTCGTTTCCTGCGAATGACATTTTTCACTGTTGCTATCACAGTGTTTTATAAAACACCTTCTATCCATTTTTTTTTAAACTATTCACTCCAGCCGACTAGAAATTCCACCGCGAAATGACTATTAACTGCGTTGAAACCAATGGTTACAAAGCTATTAAATGGATCACCATCTTGTCCCAAAAAATGTCCAAGTCGTTCGCAGCGCTCACATAGCGAGAACTGTGAGAACTAGCCTCACATTAGCTTCAGTTTTAGACCGGGAGTGAACCCACCTATATTTCTTACACTGTGCCGTATACCTATATGACTCGTTCACTTTGAATTTGCAGACGGCAGAATTAGGAACTAATGTTGTTTTGAAAGTGAAGGCCCGAACACACAACCGAGAATACACGAATGGTCCCGATGTCAATCAGTATCTGACCAACATCGACGCCAGCTGAGTCAGTTCGGGAAATAATGATTGTTTTGATTTTGTCGTTTCTGTGATGACTGCGGAAAACTCAAATCCACTTCGGTATGGGAGAGTGCGATCAGGCAGTAAGTTAATTAGAGATAATGTACTGAACTATTGCCGAGAAGAAAAGAACTAGTGGTGCTACAACACCACTTACTGTTCCGTATTAGCGGAAACAGCTACATATGACTGCAATATTGCATTTATGCGCTACTAACACCTTGGCTATTATTTGAAAACGTCCAATTCAATCAAGAAGCGTACAACTCACTGTTTCCATCGCAGTGTTGTCAGAACTATGAGAGTTCTACAACTGCACAAAAATAGAATACGAAAGTTTTGCAAACCTGTATTGGAAAAATAATCCTGATACCCTGCACAATATATAAATGCATTCCATAGGGCTATTATTAGAAAAGAGTATTTTAAAACCGTGCAACAAATACTCTACTTACTACAAATGGTACAGCATCTGGTGCAAAAACTAAATATTTTCATGAAAATATCAACATAAATTATACAATTATAACACCTTTTCATACAGCTCCGTCACGTCACAACAATCACACGTAAGTCAAAGATATTCGCCACTTGGAGAAAGACGCCGAAAAAAATTCAAACTTTCACAATTTTCGAAAATTCAGAGTTATTCGTGAAAATAGGACCTATGCCATGTTAATAAGTGTATTTTACTCTATTCATACAAGAAATTGAAAGAAAAAATCTGGAGCCGTTTTTGAGAAAATTTTCAAAATCCCGGGGGGCTTCATATAAAGTACCTCCAAATTTTGAAGAATCTTTTTCAAAATCTCAAAACTTCCACTAGAATCAGATCGACCGGGGAATATCCATTTCAGAAGAGATCGTACGTATGGTTTAGGCGCTAGCAGTGTTCAGAAACGGACAGACGGATAGACAGACAGACGTTCTCCTTTCAATTGGTTTTTCGGTATCGAGGACCTAGAAAACAGGGTTTCTGTCTACACCACGTGTTAGGGTTTTTTTTTCTTAATTTAGCATCTGGTTTTATCCACTTCTTCGTTTTCACGGCCCGGCAAGTAATTTTTACTTTCCCGTATACGTACGTATACCCGGAGTGATATACGTAGTATAGGGAAAGTTATGTAATGCAGCGCGAAAAAATGACCAATTTTCAGCGGAAAAAAAATTAATTGCCGGGCCGTGAAAACGAAGAAGTGGATAAAACCAGTTGCTAAATTAAGAAAAAAAAATCCCCTAACACGTGGTGTAGCCAGAAACCCTTTTTTCTAGGTCCTTGATACCGAAAACCCAATTGAAAGGAAAACGTCCGTCTGTCTGTCCGTCTGTGAACTCTGCTAGCGCCTAAACCATACGTACGACTTCTTCCCAAATGGATATTCCCGGGTCGATCTGATTCTAATCGAAGCTTTGAGATTTTGAAAAACATTCTTCGAAATTGGGGGCTACTTTATATGAAGCCCCCCGGGGATTTTCAAACTTTTCTCGAAAACGGCTCCAAATTTTTTTCTTTAAACTTTTGGTAGAGATAGTGGCAAATTTACTCTATCAGATGACATAAAAGCCATATTGGTCTATCGGTTGGGTTTTTCAAAAATTACAAAAATGTAAATTTTTTTACTTGTCTCTCACGTCGTTAATATTTACATTATCGGCGATTTTTTCACTTTATTACATTTACGAGTATATATGCTTCAAATAATGTCAAGTAATGTTTCTCGAAAACACTGCCGTTTTCTGTGAAAAGTAGCTCAAATTTCGGCATTTTCAGAAATGCTCAAACACCATTTCCTCGTATATGGCTGCAATTTTTTTTCTTGAAACTTTTGTAACGGATGATGCTAATTACACTCTTTAGTATAGCGTAAAGTTTAATTTGAGTTATTTTTTTGTTTTTTCAAAAATTACATAATTGTAATTTTTTCAAAGATCTCTCACATCTTTAATATATACATTATCCGCAATTTGTAAAGATGATTATATTTGTGAGTGTAAGTGCTTCAAATAACTTCAAATAAAGTATTTTGAAAACTCAAAACATTTCTGTGAAAATGAGCTTCAAATTTCGCATTTTTAGTAGTGCTAAAACGCCATTTTCTCTTAAACGGCACATAATTCTTAAAAGAAAATTGCCATTTACGGCTAGGTTTTTGTGTTCTTTAATATTCTAAAATTAATATTTTCGTTCCACCAATAGGAAAAATTAAGAAAATGACAAAAAAAATGTACTTTTGGCGGTGATAGCTGGCAAGAAAGAGTATGTGGCAATTCCGAATACCTAGCTCAGACCCAAGAAAATAGAAAACTAATACTGGAAAGTCTGTGCCATTCTGTAGCACCACTAGTTTTCCGTCGAAAATTGGCCATTTTTTCGCGCAGCATTACATAACTTTCCCTATACTACGTATAACACTCCGTGTATACGGGAAAGTAAAAAGATTTTATAATATTTTTTGTGACTATTACGAGAAGATAAAAGCTATTAAAGAATATTGAAAAATTACTTCAAATATTTTCTTTAAGAAAGTGTTGTGAATTGTTCCAAGAAATCTCTCCATGATACTGAATAAATATTTATTGAAAATTTTTTTTAACATTAATTGCGTTGGTTTTTTATTTTCTCTGATATTGTGTTAGTACATTGCAAGTTACCTTTATATAGTTTTAAACGAATAACACGTTTCGTTAACTACTTCCACTCTTAAAATGGAAATAGTAGGATAGGGATAAGTGTGAGATCTAACATGTGAGAGTTCTCGCACGTGTACGCGGAGGTGGTAGGGGAAAACGTGTGTATGGCACAACCCAAAGAACAAACGTTTTAAATTAGCTAAAATAAAATTGCTTGAAATAAATGAAAAACAAAAATCAAATCGCACTGGCCTACAATACTACGTGAATTAATTTAAAAAAGCAACTAAATTTAAAATTATGGAAAGAATAGGGCAAGTCACTCGACAACTGCCAACGATCGCAGTCCAAAAGCACGATTTAAATGTTGGCGCTAACTGGAAGTATGTACATCAACACCCAGCTGCAAACTCATATTGTAAATAATATACCGTTTGATATTAAACTCAAAGTGTCGGTTCGATAAGATATTCAATAGGCAAACATCGTTTGAGCAACATTCCCATGTACCGAAGTGAAGTCTAAGCCTACTAAATTGTTTCTAATGGTAACAAATGGTAATTAGTACTCAAAGGTGAAAATATTAGTTTGATTTTTTTGGGTCGGAATTGCTTTTCTTGAGGTACGTAAGAACGCAGAATATAATCCAATACTTTTTTGTATAATATAATTTTTCAATTTTCGCACCCCAGCAAATCCTGATTCTCCAAAACTCCTCTGTTCCTTATAACAAATCAAGGAAAGTTAAAGTTTAAAAGTTAATATTGCGAAGAGTAGGGTTGTACTTGCTCGATCCGGTATTTACGCACTACTTTACTTTCCTTTGCTTTCTTATGAGTAAAAACTTTTTGTATCATTTTTTGACTATCCAGAAAAGCGCAAAGCTAGCTCTCAAGGAAGATTGAACAATTTCTTCAAAGCTGTTTTTAAAGAAGTATGACTTGTTCCAAGAACATCTCTCTATAATACTGAATAAAGCTTTATTGAAAATTTGTTTCCAACGTCAATTGCATTGTTATTTATGTTTGATATTCTGTAAGTACATGAGAAGTTACATTTATACATAAAAAAACACGTTTCATTAAAAACTTTCCTTCTTAATGGAGAGGATGGACAAATGGATAGGGAAAGGGTGGGTTTTAACATGCGAGAGTTCTCCCACGGGTACGCTAGTTAGAATTATTTGTAATTCAGAACAGAACTCACTCGTCTTAAAAGTGAAGTGACTTTTGTAAACTATCCACGAAAAGAAGAGAGATATTTCCTTCTAAAGAACAGTAAAAACCAAAAGTTTGCAAACTGAGTTCATTTGAACGAAGAGAAGAAGTCTCAATTACATCAGTAACATATACAACAGTTTAATAGTTCACTATGAGAACTTCATTGTCTTCAGAGCGTCTTCATACCTCAAAATCAGCTTAATATACTAATCTGAAACGGTTTTAATCAATTTCTTATGTTGTTTTTCTTTGCTTTTAGGACATTTTAAAAACATTTTAAGAGCATTTTACTGATGATTTTTGGCGAGGTTTCTTAATAATAAAACTTATCCAATTTTATTTATGGCAATCCTTTATTGTTCTTATTTACACACAGAACACAACGTTTCGTAACTTGTTTTAGTTACATCATCAGGCTCCTTGACGGTTAAAAATGGGAAAGCAGTTCCTTTATTAAGGAGCCTGATGATGTAACTTGTGTTCTGTGAGCAAATAAGAACAATAAAGGATTGTCATAAATAAAATTGGATAAGTTTTATTATTAAGAAACATACACTGACAATCAAGAACAATTTTACAATTTTCAATTGGTCTACAAGCGTTTTTGGCGAGGTTGTAGGTCATCAAAATCCGTCCGTGTGATAACATTTAACCCAGAACGTTATTGAGACCGTGATGGGCATGTTCAAATTTCAGTGATGGGCACGGTCCCCATCACTGTTTAAAATCGTTCTAAATGTTCTCACTCCATGCCCATCAGTCCTGCACGCAGAATTATTTACAGTTGTGGGCACTACCTTTGTCTGGTCTGCTCTGAGAAGGTGAAAACACATACGAAAACGTAGATTCTAAGCCTGGTAACACTACGCATAGAGCAGATTGCAAATAAAAACAGATGAATTGACTTCAATCCTTAATAACTGGGTACACCTCCACTAACGAATCCACAACGTTTAGATGCGCAGATGACACGTGGAGCACACCACTAACTATTGAAGTGTATCTGCGCTCATTGTGGAGCCACATTCAATTCATATTCCGGCATTGCAAACTGAAATGCACGTACGACACAGATTACATGTAGTGGGTCTCTCGCAGTTTGAAAATATTATTCCACTTACAGTTGCTGTACCCATTACTAAACTGGTGCCCACGACTGTACCGGTTACCCTAGTATATGGAAAGTTATGTGATGTTGTGCGAAAAAACGGCGAATTTTTGGCAGAAAAATTCATTGCCGGCCCGTGATAATGAAATTAACACCACGTGTTAGAGGATTTTTTTTTCTTAATTTAGCAACTGGATTTGTCCACTTTTTCGTTACCAAGGACTCTGTAATAAGAGTTTTCTGCCCGAAAATCGGCCGTGTTTTTTCGCGCAGCATTACATAACTTTCCCTACACGACGTATATACTCCGTATATATTTTTACGTATACGGGAAATTAAAAATAAGAACGCATCTGGTGACACAATGGATCTTAAGGCCAGACCTACGGCGCAAATATGTGAGACACTAAAAAACACTGTATCATTGCCTAGTTTCTTTCGTTCCCTAGCATTTGTAACCCGGTAGCTGCAAGATTCAATGAATTGTAATGCTGATCTTGTGGCAGGTTTGGGGAAGAAATTATAGCAACACGACCGTGAGATTTTGAAACTAAAATGTTAATTAGAGGAAAAGACAAACCAGCTGGAGATGCACACGCGACGGAACTATTAGGCGTGGAAGAAAGTGGCAATGAAGACGCCGACGCTGGTCATAGAGTCCCTTTCTTTCCATTTTCTCCGAACATTTCTTCAGCAAATAGGACCTCTGTAAATGCGTCCTACCTTTATTCCCTTCACGTAGTGTCAACCTTTTACCTAGGGGTCGCCGGTTCTTTCCCCGAGCATCTAAGAGCTTGACACCACAAACAGCCTAATCCTTGTTCCCTCGGTCTGCACTTGGCACATTTAAATGAAAATTTATATCTAATCACCGTTTTCATGAGCTTATCATAGCAAAACCTGAAATTAATTCATTGAATTCCACGCTAGTAGCAATTCCAGAGCACCGCTTAAAGAGCTGATCGGAAGGCAAGAGTCACCGAACACGTTGGGGGTGTTATATATCATTCACGACGACCTTAGCCATAAGCTTGTTCTCGCTTCAGCTTAGTATGGTTTGCCAATGAACTACAATGGTACAAGTGACATACATGAGTAAAAAAATATTGTTTACATTCCATTTTATCGATCAGTTAGTTTTCATCAAAATAGTTTTTATATGTTCAGATAGTTTTTATCTGAATACAATTAAAATTGTCTCACTTTTAGCACTAGTGCTAAAACTTTAACGACCAACAAAGCTTGTTTACCCCAAAAGTAGGTTCTATTTGCAGGGAGAGTATAAAAAATAGTTTTACTTGTGTGATAAACACGGTATTTCTTGTAGTGCAAAATCCATGAATGACAATTCTGCAAAATAATAAAGAACATTAATCTTCATTTTTAATTCTCTTTATTTAAATACTTTGAATTATCCGCTTAATTGGTGAGTTATATAATTAATTTTAAAAATGTTTTGAGAAACATGGCAATCTACGTAAGTTGAACTAAAGTGAACTAGGGGCGGTGACCGGCGAACTAGCGATCCGGGGTGTCTGAGCTAAAATGAAAGACGAAACGATGGCCGGTGAACCTAAAAGAACGACCAGAGATCTCTGAACTAGGTGAACGACGATCGACAAACCGCGGTCACGGTGTAAGATATACAGGTGTGTCAACTAGCCGCCTTTTGGGCAATTTTTGAAGCCAGATTGAGGCTAGTTCCTCACTTGTTCGTACGGTGCGCACGATCGGATTGGCCAATGATGATGCGTCTCGCGCATTTAGTATTGTCTGGTGTTTTCGTTGCAAGAACGCTATAACGGTCACTGAATACACATATTGGAGAACCGCTACTGTAAATGTATCGGAATCTTTTAAGACCTATTATAGTCTGACAGGGGTGTTAATATTTCTGAAATGTTTTGTAGAGAGAGCCATGCATATTTGCAATTATATGATTTAAGTACCAAAGAATGAGCATTTCCATTTAAAAACAGGATTTGGAGTTACAACAAACAATAGGGATTACATTTATGAAAATCACTTAAACTTGATTTACTATTATCATTTACATTCAGGTTAGTCAGCAGTCAACATTTTGTTCTTCGCAACAGTATATTCATCACTGACCCTCGTTGAAAAACAATTTCAGTGCCAATTATAATTTTCTAGTAGAAATATTTTTTGCATTTTTTTCATGAATTTACCTTGTTACTGATACTTTTGTACACATTTTGTAATTAATAAATTATACGAACTAAATAACCATGAGTTTCTATGTCACAGATATACAATCTACATTAGAACAAAAACTACATATTTCTAAAGTCATAGCATGAAATTAACAAGATCTTGATCTGGTATATTTCTGATAAAGACATTCTTCACCAACAGAGTAATTTATATGTGGATAGCTACGAAATTCTCTTTTTGCAAACAAGACAAGAATTAAAACTAATATGATGAATATAGATCCATGAACTTACGCACAAGACATCTTTTTCCTTTTATAATAGGCAGTGCAGCGTCTCCACTACAGAATTCCAGCTTGTCTGCATCTAGTACATCTTAACATCAAACAATGCATGTAAAGCTGTCTAAATGAGAAATTTTCGTTATCAAATAAAATATTTAAATTTGAATCTTAAAGAATGACCTACCAATTAAAAAAATGTTTATTAAAATTCAACTCAATTCGTTATTTTAATAATAATAATATTCAATTTATATATATTATTTTCTGAAATAATTACAATTTTATGACTTACAATTCTCAAAGTCACATATATCCTACTTACAAATAGTATACTATATACAGTTTACATACATTCTTAATTTCCTAAATATATTAATGTACATAAGGTCACATAAGTAACTTATACATAAATTTTACATTTATAGCAGAATTATCATTATTAACATTCATTTGCCTGTACTTAAATTTGAAAATACTGTTGGATATGTGCAAACCATTTTTGTAAATTGCTTTGACTATGAATTTATGAAGAAGAAGAATTTACTTTTGAGAAAAGCCTTATGTTATTCTTGTAACTTTTCATGACATCTGGTGGACAGATGAATATCTAAATTTCTTCCTATGTAGGGCTTTTCCTCACAATAGTTATGATTCTCTATTGTCTATTTATAATGCTATGGTGGTAAATAGAAGTGGGCCATGTTGTGTTTCAATTGATAATATTGTGGTTGATAAACATGTAAATGCAGAATTTTAAATTATTGAAAGTATTTTTATGCGAAATGCATGACCCAATTTGTGCTATAATTCTAACACATTGTTTTTGTAGTTTTAACATTTCTCTCACCTGAAATTTACTTGCATTGTCCCACAAATCAGATATTACTGTGAAAAAGTTTTCATATTATTCATGAAACGGTTTACATGTTCTCAGTTATCTGAATTGTGTTCTCTCTTTACTTCAATGGAAACCTTCTGTAAATTTCTCTTTTCTCTGTAAATTATTGAAATTTGCTTAAGTTTTAAACTATTAGTGAAGTGTTGTGAAAATTGTGAAAAACATCAAAATTCAAAGTTTCGTCTACCACAGTAACGGAAAGACTTGAACTTATTATTTAAATTTGTCGAGGTGGTGAATTTCATGCCTTTCAATAGGTAAAGTATAGTAATCTAATTGTATTTATTAGTTTTCAGCTTCAATCTATTACATTAACACACTGAAAATTCTTGGATTTAATTAATCACATTAAAATACTATTAGAATCAAATCACCGTTATTTTTAAATAAATACGTAACTTAATTTAAATAAGTTAATACAATTAAATTAAAAAGATAGTTTAGGAGTATTTTTTGTAGTATTCGGAATTCTCATCTATTTACTTATTTCATATTTACCACGCACTTGACACGCATCGTGACATGGCTACTAATCGCTATACACTTTCTACTCTCTACACTCTCAAGTGGATCTTCTGAAAGCTTTCATACACATCAACAGTAATTTAGATGAACATCCAATCAACCATCAGCAAACAACAATTGAAACTGCATCTGAGAGGCACACATGTTAGATTGAGCTAAACTTTCTCTCAGAAAAACCTTCACCCGCATGGTCTTCACCTGAACCTTGTCGTAAAACATGCACTCGGTAGTGAGGCTGGCAAAACACATCATTCACAAACTCGGCAGTGTCCTGCCCAAGACCCATTCCCACCCACAGCTCCTAGTTCTCTTCCATCCTCTGGAACCCTTTGGACCCAATTACCTTATCCCCTGAACCTAATCCGGGTATTACCTCTCCCACTATTCATTCCTCTACATCTGTCACCCCTCCTTCCTCACCTCTGTCACTGCTGGGACACGATCCTTCTTCGACCATGCACTAGAGGTAAAAATGAAATGAATGAATGAATGAATTAATTAATTAATTAATTAATACATAAATAAATAGCAGCGACAGTTAGATGCAGCAGGAAAACACCCATGTAGGTACATGCAAAAGATTCGAATAATGCATCTCTTTCAAATAAAATTGAATTTATCGAGCAGCATTACAATGTGATGTAAGACAAATAGATATTTTTTGCTTTACGAACATGGTTGTCTCAAAATGATATAACACACTCCAAATTCTAGTTTTAACCTTGCAGGAGCGTATTGTAGAGCGAGGGAATCAAATAAGGGCTCTGCTTACGGAGGTTCGTGTATTTACATACGAATTATAATGATTCTACTTTCTGTCAAATTCAATTATATGCAGTTGAAAAAGTTTTGAAACTACAGTAGTACATCTTACTATGCTCAAAAATTATCTTACTTGCATTTACAGACCTCCAACAAAGCGAGATTCAGTGATATCTAAAGTTATTGGAAAAATTAGAGATAATTCTGAACAAAATTAGTAAACACTCTTTTAAATCCATTGTTGTATATGAGATTTCAATATTGATTTCTGAGCGCATCCCACGAAAACAGAGAGTTTCTCAATTTTACTTCATTCTTTTAATTTAGATGTTTACAGTGAATGTACCTACACGGAATACACTTAAATCACAAAAAGCATTATATCAAATTAAATTAACAAAACCACAACAATATGAATAATATCGAATAATCTAGGTTACAGTGACCACGATGCACAAATTCTTACAATTACTAAGAACATGACACTGACACAATAAATAATTCATGCATGTGCAGAGCATTCACTAAAGTTAATATAAAATTATTTACGGACTACTTGATGAAGGAATCATGGGACGCAGTTTATAACGCTGTTGAGCAAAATGAAAAATATAATTTATTTTTCTCCGAGCTTTAAGTTCATTTTAACGCATGCTTTCCTCTTAAAAAGAGAAATTAAACATTTGAAGCAAAGTAATACTTGGATCACACAAGGATTAGAACATCGTGTAAAAACAACAAAAGCTTATCGTTACTTATTTCTAAACATTATAAACGTATCACCCGGTTTCATATATACTTCGAGAATACAAAAGAATTTTAAGAAGAGTAATAGTTCAGGCAAAAATAAGAAAAATAGTCAGGACATTTTGAGCGCTAGTAACAAAACTAAAGCAATGTGGGATATCGTAAAAAATACGACACATCTCTTGAATACTTTGTAGAGAATGTTATTTTAAAGGTAATGAAAGAGAAACGAGTAATCGAAAAAGCCTCCAATCTCTTCACAAACACTTTTCTATTAATTGCGTCTTATCTCACAAGGGACTAAAACCACAAAATTCAACATCTTACACTTCCAAAAAATTTCAGATACGATGTTTATTTCCGAAACTTCTCCCAACGAAATCCTCAGAATAGTCAGTAAACTAAAAAATAATATTCTTCTGGTTTAGATGAATTTCCGGATTCTTT
>JAHLJT010009419.1:8088077-8130654 GCA_031308135.1 Acheta domesticus | reverse complement strand
TCCATGAAAATTAATTTTTGTTAATATTTTAAAAACATGACGTGACAGATCCAAAACAATTTTCAGATTTGAAATCAACATGAAAAACTACGCTGGAAAAAGTAGACACCATGTCAGATATCTAAAGCTTGTTGATCAGTGTTATTTATGTTTCCGGACGCGTCAACAACGACAGTCAGTTAGTCTCGTAAGTGTAGTGCATGTTTTATCACGGGAGGTGGCAGTGATCCTTCTACGCTATACGGTGAGATCCGGCACCCTACCTACATGTCAGCTAGTCCACCACAACGGAGCTAGAGATGGGCTTTTCTTGAATAACTGTTATCGGAATAACAGTGGACTCCTAATACGGTTATTAACAACAGTTGAAAAATAACACGTCCATGATCAGCAACCTAACATGTCTGACTGCTAAGAGTTAAATCAGTTGCGGCGACTGCTAAGAGTTAATCCCAGCAAAACGAATAACGTTGGTAGCACCGTAAAGCTTGTGCAGCTACCTTACGGCGCTTTTTTGCACTACTTCTCCTAACATGGGCAGGGACAGAGAAACAGCTGATGTAACTGCTGATATGACTGTTTTCTTAAACTAGACTCGATGAACTGCCAAAGAAGAACAGCAGTTAATATGATGAGTAGCAAATGTGTATAGAATATTACTAAAATAACAGTGATTCGTGATCAGATTGCAAATATTATTTCGAATATGCAACATGATCATAGTGAAATGACGAGTGCAAAAAATAATGAGAAGTAGAAACTGTGTTTTGCTTACCTACAGGTAAAGTTGTAATAACTGTTGAATATCACATATTATAAAAGAGAGTTATTTGACTCTACCTCATTGTATTCTATCGGACGTAGGGAAATATTAGTGGATCTCACATAAGCTGTAATGGGACAGAAAGAAGTTAACAAACATATTGAACGGATTTAATTTAAAGGACAAACTTCTTATTGTAGTATACGTATACAATAAAATATAAAAATATTGTGGCACATGTGTGTAATAATAACGAATTATGTATTAATGAATCTATAATTTGAACACTTGTTAATCACGATTAATTACATGTAGTGAAACTGTTATCGTACAAAATGGTTGCCGCGAAAGCTTGTAGTAGTTCGGGTTTGGCCCAATAGATTGGAGTACTATGAATATCAACCGATAACAGCCAATAACAGGATAACTGAAATAACTGTTATTTCGCGTAACAGTTACTAAACGTTAACTGTTGAGAAATACGTTTAGATGTTAAGGGCACATCCCTAAACGGAGCCAGCGCCAAACTGTTAAATCGCGGAGCAGTTCCTTGCTGCTTTCAAGAATAAGCGAAATAGAGTGTAGATCGGCACTGACTCGCGTACGGCTGGGGACGTGGTCGGGAGACACACAGGCCATCCCGCCACAATTTTCCGTGAACCACTCCGAT
The DNA here is from genome assembly GCA_031308135.1 of Acheta domesticus. Taxonomy (NCBI): domain Eukaryota; kingdom Metazoa; phylum Arthropoda; class Insecta; order Orthoptera; family Gryllidae; genus Acheta; species Acheta domesticus. Next base: position 8,129,221 of record JAHLJT010009419.1, on the reverse strand, counting down.
TTAATTCTGTGATCTACCAGTCACGAAGCCTGAAAGCGCGTGAATGCCAGCTGCTCCAGAGGCAACAGATGAAACGGAGGCGCCGGGGGCGCGAACCGAAGAGCAAAAACTGCGCGCCGCCGCCACCGCGTGTGGCGTTAATTTTGCGTCTTTTACGGCAAATGCCGCCCATTATCGTAACGAAACTCGTCTGCCCAGCCCCGCCCCACCCCACGCTGGTCGCCCCCGCTCCGTCTCGGCGCTGCACCGCCTGGTGCCAACGGCGGCTGCGCCAATGCCATCTACTCGCAGCGTCGCCAACGACGCGGTGCACCGCAGCGGCGCCAGATGGCCTGGGTTCGCGACCCCGCTCCCGGGAAGGGAGAAGAGGAGTCTCCATTCCGAACCAGGGCCTGGCCGCAGGCGCGAGCTAAGGTTGTGCCTGAAACCTCTTATGACCGGCTGGGCTGTATTCCACAGCAAAGATGATATTCTAAGTAAAAAAGTGTTTTGGGCTAATCATTCACACGGTTGAAAGGAATTACGTGACATCTGTGGATGGTGAAAGAAAAAAATCATCGATTTTTTAAAAAATTAATTTATATATAACTGACATACTGTAATTTTTACTTAATGTAAAAAGTTTTTGCTATTTTTCGACGAACAGACTCAAGAGTCAGATATTACACATATGATTCTGATATCTGATTCCTGAATACGTTCGTCAAAAAACTAGCAAAAAGTATTAATTAAATTATTGTATTAATTGAGAGTGACGGACAACAAAGTTTAATAATTTTTTTCTTGTGTACGTAGGTATATATGGCAGGGACCGGTTTTTGTAAATTAAAATAGGTGACACTTTGTCAAACAATAAAGATAATCATAGTTTTTTTAATGGAACCTTCATTCAACAAGGTGAATTAAAATCGAAGTGACACATTCATTGCATTAACATTTTGTTAAAAATTGTAGCAATCCCTTCCCACACATTATTTATAGAATAATGGCTAAACTATAGACATGCAAGGATTACTTTCAATACAGAAAGAAGACAAATAGAAAAATATATCTCATCCAAGAGTTCCACATTTTTCAACAGAATCAAAAACGAAGTTTTTTGAAAATGAATTTTAGTGATAATTATTTCCTTCACTGTTTTTGTGAAAAAATATATTTTCATCAGCCGACAGATTTGAACGTGGAAAATACTATTTCTGTAGCAGCATCATACCAGGTGTATACTTCGGTTTTTCTTTTTTGGCGCACGGGGGTGTGTCAATAAAATGGAATATCTCACGGTAATTCGCGTCGTTCTCGGTTGTGCTGCTAGGAGTCGCATGATCGCGACTGTCGAGCAGTTCTGGCGATCACGCGATGCCTGGCGGCACAACGGTGAACGGCGAGAGATATTCCATTTTGATGACAACCCCCCCGTGCGCAAAGAAAAAAAAACGAAGTATAGTTAGCATCAAACCCAGTAACGCACTGCAAATTTTTGCAAGGGACCTTTGGATGGGAGAAGGTTGAATATAAAGTTTTTAAATGAATTAGTTACCATTTGTACTTGTATAATTTTAAAAGAATAAAAGTATTTGTAAGAAGTACTGTTCCTCAGCGTCTTGATCAGTCACCGTCTTCATAAGGATTTTCGTCCAGTTTCCCCGATCCTCTGAGCAATTACTGAGATGGCACCTCGCTTTGCTTCTGGACGTAAATGTTGCTTCACTATCTGTGTTCGTTACGTGAGCTGAGAGGGGAATATAGTCGTTGAAATATGTCCATGCTTCGTGGCAGTAAGTCGAATCCGTCACGAAGGACAGTGATAAGGAAATACAGTCTACTGTATTTAAGTTGCCTTTGCAGTCAATACACTGGGGCGAATATTTTATTGCCAATTCTTGCTAAAAACTCTCGTTGCTGCCTGTAATTCATAAATAAACATAATACATAGTATATTGTTGAGATAGAGTTCAAGAATTCGTGCATAGATTGCACTTTCCCCAATGTCCGTCATACACAGTTTTTAACTGTTTTTTGACGTTAAATAAATACACTGCAATTTGTGTCCATAATAACACACCGCAGCCAACACTATAAAACTCCTTACAAATCGTAGTACCTGAGGTTCCAACCTACAGGTTTTTATTTTATCTCGCAATCCGTATCTGGGGCACCTGCGCTTGTTGCGGCAATTTGGCAACTACTTAAAATACTCTTACTTTTGTCATCGCTTTCACTTTTAGCGACCTCCGATAGTTGAAGGACTCAGTAGAAGAAGGGGATATCCCACATTGGCATAGTTTTATTTATTTATTTTTATTATGTCAAAAACAGTTAAAAACTGCGTGTGACGAGCTATGGTGAGAAGTGAATTTTGTGCACGTTTTCATAATTCTGTGATCTCTATCCTAAACCATATTCTAGTCGAATTTGAATATAGAAAAGAGAGTTTTTTTTCGAGTTTTGTTGACAAAATATTCGCTCCTATATAATAAATATATTTTCAAAGGTAAATTAGTTATAAATTCCTGCCCTGAACCTTCATGCTCTTCATGAAGAATAATACTTTTTGCCGCGATAAATGAAAAATGATAATTTGAATAACTATATTTCCCACTGAAATTCAGAAGACGTGCACAAATAATGAAGTTACATTTATGTCCAGAAGCAAAACAAGGGACCATCTCAGCATTTGCTCAAGGATCAGGGAAACTGGACGAAAAACCTGATCGAGATGGGGGCCATCAACCCAGAAACTGTGGTACAATACTTGTTACAGGTTCTTTAGAATTATACAGTCCAAATGGTAAATAATTACATTAACTATCATTGTTAAAATTAATGCTACTTTCTTTTTTGATGCTCGGTATAGTCTCGAATTGTATAGAAACAGTTATGCAGCAGAAAAGATTTTACTTGGAACTTAAACTTTTCTATTGAATTTAATCGTTTAATGTCTTCTGGCAAAGTGTTGTAGAGTAATGTACATGAATTGTAAGTGAATTTTTTGTAGTGAGCTGTTGATACTGCCATCTGGTGAATATGATTACTACGTCGTGTGTTATTGTGTTATACTTATCGGCGTCGTGTGTTATCGGAGAATCGACGTTTGCTGAAAATATATTCCCGCCCTTAAGTAAGTCATTTTTGACAAAAACTACTGATTCGTAAATCAGGAGACAAGGTAATGGTAAAATTCCTAGATTAATAAAGAGTGACTTACAAGAATCACGTGGGTTGGATTTGCTTATTATTCGTACAATTCTTTTTTGTAATCTGAAAGTCTGTGAGCTATAAGATGTGTTTCCCCAGAATATTATGCCATATCTCAGGCGGGAACATTGGCAAAATAAACACAACGAGCTGTATGAAGGCTGACGGAATTTGAAAGAATTCTGAACGCGTAGCATAATGAACTTAATTTTGTGTTCAATTTATTTAAGTGGGCATTCCATTTGAGGTTTGACTGAATTGATAGACCTAAAAATTTTGTTACATTAACATCAATCAATGGCACACCGTTCATTTTCAATGGAGTACAGAATTTTTTATTTGATATGGAAAACTGCATTGAAACATTTTTCTTTTCATTTACTATTAATTTGTTATTATGGAACCAATTTGAAACGTCTGATATTGTACTATTTACGGTTTCTTTGTTGCAAAGAATATTTGTATCATCCGCAAAGAGAACTGTTCTTCCGTTTCGAATCGCTAAGGGCATGTCATTTACGTATAATAGGAAGAGAATAGGGCCTAAAATCGATCCTTGCGGGACTCCACGTACAAACGTAGCCAATCTAGAGCAATACCACGGATTCCATACGAAGGTAATTTTGAAAGTAAAATGTTATGATCAATGACGTCAAAAGCTTTTGAAAGATCTAAAAATATTCCAATAGTTGCTTCGTTTTGATCCAATGATGAGGCAACATCCTTAAGAAAAGAAAAATGGCTGCTTCCGTAGATTTTGATTTCCGGAATCCATGTTGGCAATTTGAAAACGCGTCGTGTTTATTGAGAAAGGTTTCCATTCGCACATAAAAAAGTCTCTCTAATATTTTTGAAAAAACTGACAAAAGAGAAATTGGCCGATAATTTTGAATTTCATTTTTGTTGCTTTTTTTGAAGAGCAGCTTAATCTTAGCTGTTTTAAAAATATCTGGAAAAATTTCGGTGCATAAGGATGCATTAAATATGAGTTAATGGCTGGTGCGCACGTCTTTAACAAACAATCTGTAATTTCATCTAAACCGGCCGAATATTTATTTTTTAATTTATCGATTATTTTGAGAATTTCATAATAAGAGGTTTCGGAAACGAACATAGTGTCTAAGATTTTTAGGGAAACGTCAGATGTTGAATTTTGTGGCTGAAAACCCTTAGTGAGATCGACAGCAATTCTCGAAAAGTATTGGTTAAAGAGACTAGCCACTGTTGCCGGATCGTTCACATCTCTATCGTTATCTTTTAAAACAACATTCTCTACAAGGTTTCTAGTTGGTTTGGTCGCATTTTTTACTATATCCCACATTGATTTTGTTTTGTTATTTGAGTTCAAAATATCCTGATCGTGTTTCATGATTTTAGCCTGCCTTATGACTTTTCTTAACAATGATTTGTATTTTTTAAAGTACAGGAGGAAAGATACGTTATGATACTTAGAAATGAAAGAAAGAACTCGTTTGTTTTTACATGATGTTCTAATCCCTTGTGTTATCCAAAAATTGTTTTTGCGTGAAATATTTAATTTTCTTTTCTGAAGAGGAAAGCAAGTGTTAAAATAAAATGAAAGCGTTGAAAAAAAAAGAATAATATTTACCGTTTGTATCAATAGTATTATAAACCGCGTCCCATGACTCCTGCAGCAAGTAATCAATGAATAACTTTATTTTACTTTTAGAAAACACTCTACTCATACGTGTATTATTTATTGTGTCATTGTTCGCATTTCGTATAATGGTAAGAATTTATGCATCATGGTCACTGTATCCTAAATCTTTTGTTTCAATTTCATGTCGAGTAGAGGTTTTGTTAATTATAATTTGATCGATTGCCTTCTTTGAATTTACTGTGATCCGTGTAGGTACTTTTATTGTAATATCTAAATTGAAGGAACTAATTAAGTTAAGAAACTGCTCTTTCTCGCAAGATTCGACCAGAAAATCAATGTTAAAATCTCCGCATACAACAATGGATTCAAAAGAGCGATTGATGACTTTGATTAGCGTTATCTCTAGTTTTTCTAAGAACAAAATGTAATCTGCAGCTGTCTTTGTTGGAGGCCTGTAGATGCAAAGCAATATCAATAGTTCTGAGATAATGGTGGTTTTACCTAAACTTCCCTCATATGGGGCAGGCAAGTTGAATTTTTTCCGACGACACTGCGCTCTAGCGGCAGCAATCCGCAATAATCCGGTGATCGAAGTAGAAGTGAGTATTGCCGCGTGTACAGTGAAAATAGGTATATCGCACAGGATTCTCGAATTAGACATACTATTAATATATATTATATTAGACATAATGCTAATAACTTGCAGTTTTCAACAAGTTGATGTCGGAATATTCCAACAGAAAAGTTTAAATTAATGGCAGAAACTAGTATAAAGTTTTCATGTATATAGTGTAAAGGAAGTCCATGATGGGAATAAGACGGGGCTTATAATTTCTTTTAAGCAGCCATAGTTAGCCTGCAGTCCTAATGGGATAATTAAGAATGGTCAAGGATTTGAATTGTTGGAAACCAAGTGCCCTTACCAGTGGCGTATCTAGGGGGGGGGGGCAAGGGAGGCGGCGCGCCCCGGGTGACACCAATTAAAATATTTTATAGTTGGAATTATACTTGGAATTTAAATCATTTACTTAAAAATGTTATATATTAATGAAGACTATCTGATTTGGCTCTATTGTCAATAAAAAATGACATTGCAATAAGATAGATTTTCATGAAATTATAAATATGTTTGCTGCCCTAAAATCTCGTAAACAGGTTTTATAAATAACATTTGTTGATAAGGTATGTTTAATTGTAAAGTATTTATTTAAAAATTATATTGCAATTATTCTTAATTTCATAGAATTTTTTAATATACTATAAATATTATGTGCAAATATGTTTGTATTTTTAATAAAATAATGTACAGTCTATGCAGCAATAGATATTTTCATACTTACTTTATGGGGTGAGGGTGACCCCATTAGCTTTGCCCCAGGTGACACCAGCTGAAGCTACGCCGCTGGCCCTTACTCATGTAAACATGGTGCAGTAGTGTACATGGAAAAAAGAAATTGTACCTTTCCATATTTGGAATTTAATGAAAACGGTGATTTAAAGATAAAAGTTTCTCATGGTCATTATACTCGGCTTCAAGTATCTAAGCACATACTTGCAATACACATTTGTCATTTTTTTGTCTATTCATCAGTCGATCAAGTTCATATTCTTTTTCATCGGGATGAAGAATTTTAATCATCTATTATTCCCAAAATTGAAAATTTCTATTTTACTTGTTTTATTTCAGCTCTTGAAGCTAAATTATGAATCTCAAAAATCGTTGTACCTGCCTAATTTAAGGACCATTTTGTTTGAACGAAGTTTACATGATAATCTATATTAGAGTGTTTTCTTTAGATTACATATTTCTTTACAATGTTATCACCTAAACCTAATAAAATTTAATTAAATTACTTATGACGCATAAGCGGTTCTTTGTTATTTGCTAGATCACAGGCCATGTACATTATTTTGTCCACATGTGTCAATGCTCTCTTTCCCACTCGCGATTTGGAAAACAATAAAATTCCCAATTGAGGTTTTTTAATTTTGCTCAGTGAGGAACACAATCTCTTCCACCTTTCCTCTTCTTTTTATTCGGGGATTTACTCATTCAAGTTTTTCTTTCTATGCATCAATTTACTCGAATACTTGCACTCCAACATATACAACTTACGGTGGAATGTAACTGCGGTCACCGAACAACTTATAACTTTCGCCACCAGATGTCACTTCGGGCGTTGCTTGTCTGCCCCATAACCCAGTACATTTTTCAACTTTTAAACTCAGTAGACTTGCTTACAAATCCATACTGAATTTAAATAACACATTACATTAAAAGAATAATATTTGAATTTTCGTAAAATGCTAATAACTCAATTTCACAAAAAATGTGGGATAGCTCCGTGTTCTACTAAGCCTTTCAGTTGGGTGTGCTCAGGTTTCAAGGGTGGTGGGATGCTGCTGTTTTAGTTGGAAGGAGAAAGCCATTATTCTGTCCTCAGGAAGTCATTCTTTCTCGTTTCATTCATTCTCGTAAAAACCATAGAGGAAAGAATGAATAATACTTTCCTCTGTATAATAACTCACCTTTAGGAAAGAAGAATCGTCAAAATTACCGTTTTAAGGAGCAGTAATATTTTCATTTACTGTTATCAATTATTTTCAATAATTATTAATTTACTTATTTTTTTATTTATTTTACGTCAAAAACAGTTCAAAACTGTGTGTGACGAGCTATGGGAAGAAGTGAATTTTGTGCACGTTTTCATTATTCTTTGATCTCTATCCTAAACCATATTCTAGTCGAATTTTGAATACAGAAAAGAGCGTTTTTTTCAAGTTTTGTTGACAAAATATTCGCTCCTATATAATAATATATATATATTCAAAAGTAAATTAGCTATAAATTCTTGCCCTGAACCCTCATGTTCTTCATGAAAGAATAATACTTTTTGCCGCGATATTATGGAAAACGATAATTTGAATAACTATATTTCCCACTGAAAGTCAAAAGACGTGCACAAATAATGAAGTTACGTCACATTAATCCTCCGTTGGTTGAACCCTCCCAGGCGGTCGCCGATGGTCGGTGGTAAACTCTGCGCTCATCCATGATCTTGAAGTAAATTGACAAGTTTTTCGGTGTATTGTTCAGTACAATTTAATCTTTTTTGTGTGTTTAAAGACTGGGAATAATAAAAATAATTAATAATGAAGTCTAACATAGCATATGCCATTCCATGCAATGATTGCCAATTAACATACATCGGGGAAACAAAACAATGTCTTAGTAAAAGGGTTTACCAGCACACCTATTACTCGTTCACTTTACATTTGCAGACGGAGCGCTGCGATCTGTTTACCTGAGGTCACCGCCGACTGAATGAGAAACGAGAGTGCAGTAGATACTGACCGTTTAATATGATATAGATGGCGGTGAGCAGCACAGAGAACCCCGGCGGGGCAAGAACATAACCATTAAGCAGTAGATACGTGCAAAGAAGAAATAAAAATATTGTACGTGAATGTTGTGAATAGCTGTGATTTGATCTATTTTATTGTATATTATCTTAATCATTTAAGAGCACGACTCCAGCTCACTGTCAGAAAGGCATAATTCGTCAGCTGTGTCCGTGGCGCTTGTTGCCTTCGGAGACAGCTGATTGGTCAGATGCTGATTGATATCGGGGCCATTCGTGTATTCTCGGTTGTGTGTTCGGGCCTTCACTTTCAAAACAACATTAGTTCCTAATTCTGCCGTCTGCAAATGTAAAGTGAACGAGTAATACGACATTAGTAAGGATCCAGCACTGTACACATCTTTGACCAAGCACAGAGTAGAGTGTAACCACTCCATTGGTTTTGACCAAGTTAAAGTATTACATCAGGAGAAACAAACAGGAAAAGGTTAGTGGCAGAAATGGTTTATACTATGCTCAATAACACAATGAATACAAAAAAATGACCAGCAAAAACTGAACCAAGTCTATAAAACACTACTGACTATGCGCAAAAATATTTAGCTCGCATTGCTTTCCACTGATTACTCTCTGAAACAACCCTTCCCAATATACCATCTATCTCCCCCCCTCCATAACTTTCCGATCATTGCTATCTCTGTGCTCAGCTTACCTCTAACGTTGACAATGTAACAGCCATAGCAGCCCAGGAATTGAAAATATGTACATACGTATTAGATATATAAGTGATTCACTCTTGTAATAGCTCACAGATTGCATTATATAAATGGAACCAACGCTTGAACATTGTAAGTCATAATATACTTCCAATACCTAAATGTTACATCTGTATGCTACTATATTTTACTATGTCCTAAGTGATATTTAAAGTTATTATTATGAGATAATACCCATGCCCATAGAAAAGACCAACACATAACCTGCAAATTACAACGCCAAGGTGCAACCAACATTAAAGACTCATGTGAGTTTTTTAACGTCTCCTCTTCTTCCTTTTTTACCCCTTTTACTAATTTTAATGTTTTTAATAATTATGAAATGTAATTATCTTCTGTTTTTTACAATGTATTTCTCATTGTTTTTATATATTGTTTGTAATCAGTGCTCTTGTTTGTAATCATGATAAGGTGCATACTGTAATGCACGAAACGTGGGGCTAATGAATAAATAAATTCAATTCGTTCCTGAAGTCAACTCGACTGGTCCTAGAATGTCAAACTCACCCCAATCATCCAACTCTAACTATCATCATCATCATCATCATCATTATTATTATTATTATTATTATTATTATTATTATTATTATTATACTTCACTACTAAAGATGTTATGAGTTGATTGAATATCAAATCTACTCCAGGAAGCTACCACCAGGAGCAGGTCTAAGGCTGCCGGTGCCTCTCAAATACTTTGCGTAAAATAAAGCGATGCCTTTCACTTCCCAGTCTTTTGAATAACCTGAGAGTTTAGCCAAGTTCTTACACCAAGCCAAATTTTGCGGAGCAAATCCAAGAGCTCCGATAACTATTGGGACGTCCTGTGCTTTTGCGCTCCACGTGGCAAATCTCGATTTTTAAACTTATATTTAAGACCTTTCTCTGCCTCCTTGGTTGCGACATTTTGTAGCAAGATTTCCTTACAGCCATAGGAACCTTTACCACATCCTTTCTGTTCAACTGGCAACAGATGGTTCTTCTATAGGTGTCTGTACATTTTGTTAACTATGCTGCAGTGCGAGAATGTAACGTTCACAAAATGCACGCAACGAGTTGCATGAAGAACTGAATTTGAAAGAATTCTTTATGCACATCACATTTAACGTATGTAGTGTTTGCGGATCATTTGATGTTCATCTGAATTCATCTAGAAATTTTGTTATCTTACATACTGTCATTTTCAATAGCGCATGCGATTGCTTGTTTGAAGTGCAAAACTTCATTGAAACAGTTTTTCCTTCGTTGACTATTAATTTGTTAAACGAAACCAATTTGAAGCATTTTAAAATTTTTGATTATTTTTGGAGAGAATATTCGTATCAACAGCAAAGGGAAATGCTCCGATGCTAATGGACAAGGACATGTCCTTCTTCTGTAGAAGAAAGGGACCGGCCCTAAGATTGAAGTCTGCAGGACGACTTGCATAGTCGGGAAAAACTGGAAAGAAGAGTAAGTAGTTCTTTAATTCCAGTATGGTATTTCTACTCTTTGAGATTGATGTTGAAGATACGAAGATAACAAAACTAGGGCAATTCTACCAATTCTATTTGAAAGCAAAATTTATGATCATTAATTTTGAAAGCAAAATTTTATGATCTCAAAATATTCTAAAGATGCTTCTCTTTGTTCATTAATGAAGCAACATTCCTATGAAAGAAACAAATGACTATTTTCGCCCCTGGCTGGGTCAACCTCTTCTGTTTAGCCTATACTGAACATTTGTTCACGAGCCGCCACTTTATAAACGCATTACAAGTACTCTACAAACACAACCTCAGTAACACAAATAAGCTCTTGGTAGACAACATTATGGAAAACAAACCGTCAATCTTATTCTTTGTTTTCTCGAGTATGCCATTAGGTTGATCAAAATCTATTCTGCGTCCAAATACGAAGTTAAAATCGTCCGGGGTGCTGCACCTCCGACGCAGATAAGCAGAATTCCTGAAGTTACAATCGATTGCGCTCTCGCGGTGCCACCTGGACTCGGTGCAAGTCTTCCTGTAGTAAAAGCCATGGATGGTCCCAAGCGGCTACTTTCAGCTCGCCATTGCCTTTTACGGATCTGGGCGGACGGAATGCAGTTCATGGGAGAGGAGCTAAATGAAAACGTGCTGGTGGAAATTTCTGTGTCGTTACTTTCGAATGAGTCCCTAGGGAGCACGGAGGGAATGTTGATTAGGAACAAAAGAGCTCACAGACTATGCTCCCCAAAATGTGTAGTGATCATTACCTTGAACTCCGGACCTCTGCCTAGTAAGAACTCGAAAGAAATATCGCATGTTTGTACTTCTCTAAAATTTTTATTAATAACTAGCCTACCCGTGCGAGAACTCTCGCATGCTATACCCCACCCTTTACCTTATTTTCCCATTTCCATATTAAGACTATAATATACTCCTTTTCTTCAAAACCTTCTTTTCCTCCTTCACTTGTTTTATAGATCAGTTTGTAATCGATAACGATATAATACACCCTTGACAATAAAATCTATTTGTATTTAACTTTATTATCCAGAAAAGAGATACACCCATATAATTGAATCGCATAGAATGCCAAGTCATTAGTAACTAGCGTACCGGTACGAGAACTCTCGCATTAAACCCCACCCTTTCCCTATACATTTGTCTTTCCATTAAGAAGGAAAGTTGTTAATGAAACTGTTTATTTGTTTAAAAATTCTAAATATAACTTCCAATCTACTTACAGAATATTAAACAAAAATAATGCAATTGAGCTTGTAAACAAATTTTCAATAAAGATTTATTCAGTATTATAGAGAAATGTTCTTGGAACAATATTCATACTTCTTTAAAAACATTTGAAGTATTATTCAATCTTCCTTGACAGTTAGTTTTTCGCTTTCCTTGATAGCCAGAAAAATATTAGAAAATATAAAAGGATTTTACTTTGAGAAAGCCAAGTAAAGTAGTGCGAAAATACTGGATCGGGCAAGTACTACCCTACTCTTTGCAGTAATATTTAACTTTACTTGATTTGTTATGAGGAACACAAGGGTGTGACGTACCCTCCTACGCGAATGCTGTTGAGCGTAATTTACATATGAGAGGTTGTCACGGGGAAAATGAGGGTGACCGGAAGGGGGTTATGAAGAGGGGAGAAATACAATCATAATAATTGCGAAAATATAAGTTTAATTGGTAAGTTCAATACCCGAAGATCATTATATACTACTTGAAAGCACAGGAATAAGAAGGGAAGAGAGTAATGAGAGAGAAAGAAAGAGAGAGAACGCGGAATGGAGTTGTGACAAGGATGTCGACAGCATTCATGTCAGTGTCAGCTGGCTGATCATAGCCTCCAGTTCTCCATCGTTCGATGCCATGACGGTGCTCTTGCTTCTTGCTGTTGCTGCTGATAGCTGGGTAAGGCTGGCGTGGTGTCGCTTCCGTGGTCAGGAGTAGACTGTCGGTAACGGTGATATGAGAGGACCGTTTGTATATGTTCCCGCTAATTTGAGAACGTCATTTTAGAAAAGTGGATTTTCCCAGAGAGGTGTCAACACCGTTTCTAAATCTGAAAGCGGACTTTCTTGATGGTTCCGCTTGGGTCGTGCGATGATGAAATATTTTATAAGGCTAAATAATTTTTCATTTAGTAAACTAAATATGCTCATTAATACCATGAAAAATGGTCTAATATCTCTATGTTAATAGCATGCGTGCAATCAAAATCCCACCGTGCAATTAAAACTCCACACCTACCAATCAGAATTCAGAAAAGGAGCCAAATCGTTTAATTAAGAAACTATAACACAGGCATAACGAAGATATTTCCAGTTGGCTATAAAACATGAACAACTAGTGGTGCTACAGAATGGCACAGACTTTCCCGTATTAGTTTTCTGTTTCATTTTAGTCTCAGCTATCCATTCGGACTTGCCAATACTCTTGACAGCGGCCATATATCGCCGCCCAAACTACATTTTTTTGACATCTTATTAATTCGTCGGTTTCCCAATAGTAGAAAAAATAATTTTAAGAATGTAAAAAAAACAGTTAAACCTTGTCCTAAATGGCAATTTTCGTTGAAAAATGTGGAGCCGTTTTCAAGAAAATGATGTTTAAGCGCTACTGTAAATGTCAAATTTTAAGCACTTTTTCACAGAAAAGTTTTGAGTTTTGAAAAACTTTATTTAAAGTCATTTGGAGCACTTACTCTCGCAAATTCAATAGTGTTTACAAATTGCTGGAAATGTGCATTTTAACGGTATGAGAGAACTTTCAAAAAAATTGCATTTGTGAAATTTTTGAAAAAAAACAAAAACATGACCCAAAATGAACTTTGCGCCATATTGAAGAGTGCAATTAGCACTATTCATTCGAAAAGTTTGAACAAAAAATTTGAACTATAAATTTTGAAACTGTCCGCAAGGCTTCATGTACAGTACTCTCAAATTTTGAAGTATGTTTTGTCAAACTCGCGGCGCCTCGAGTGCAACCAAGTCGACCGGGGAATATTCATTTTGGAAGAAATCGTACTTATAGTTTAGGCACTAGTGTTGTACACAGACCGACGGACGGACGGTTTTGGCGCTAGTGGTGTTCACAAACGGACGGACAGGCGAACAGGACAGACGAACAGATGGACGTTTTGAAAAGAACCACTTTTTCGGTATCATGGGACCCCAAAACGTGTATTTCCGTTGAAATCTCGAAATCGATTTTCCGCAGCATTACATAACTTTCCCTATACCACGTATATTATTCCGTATATACTTATGTATACGGGAAATTAAAAATAATTTTACATATTATTATAATGTGTGAAAAATTAATCGATTATGTAAGATTAATAGATTAATTCAGGACGATAAAAATGCATATTAATCTAATTAATATAATCGATTAGATATTAATCAATTGTTATTAAATAATAATCGCGTATCCCTAACGGGAAGGGAAGGTCTCATCACATCTGACAGGACTGTGCCCCCTCCCGCATTCTTTGATGAAACAGGAGCTAAACAAAATAACACTGGTATTATGTCACCTGCATCTATTATTTATATTCTTCGTATAAAAAACAATAATGACAGCTTAAAGACAATAATTGTAAAATTAACCAATGTAACGCAAAAGTTGATAATAATATATCTCTAAAACTAGTATATGTGATTGCAAAATTTTGATAGCAGGGTTGGATTTCTCACGTAAAAATACTATACGAACCTACTGTGTGTCTATGGCAAAACTTTTTTTGACCTGTGTAATTATTACTACCAAATATCAAAGCCCTTTATTCTATGTTATTGCAATATTATGGAAGCCTATTTTGTTAAAATATTTAATTTATTGCAGTGTTATACAAGAGTATTTTATTTGTCGTTCTTGACCAGTATGAATGCTACTTTATGGAAAAAGTTTTGTGTCGTTTTGTTGAGCTGCATTAATGCTGCTACATGTCACAAATACTTAATGAAAGCCTTTTTTAAATTCTTTTGAATTATAAAGAACATGATAACTAACGCAATAATATCATTTGAAAATATTTTTTTTGATATTTCGATTAACATCTACGGTAATATGATTAGATTCAGCAAAAAATATTTTACATGTGCCATTATGAACGTAGCGAATTTGAACGTTTAAGCCTAAAACGTTTTAACCCTGAAACTTTCAGGGTGACTAGAGCATTCTCGTCGTATTCGGTGTCGGAAAAAATGAATGATGAATACAATTCCGATATACATGAAAAATAATAGTTTCTGAATATGTATGCAATGGAAAATATTAAACAATTTTTGTACTAAAGAGCTCTGTGGAAAGTTGTCAACATTGCAGACAAAATAACAGACAAATATAAATAATAGACAAAATAAGTATGTTGAAATTATGTTGAAACAATATATTTGAATCCCCAAACAATACATTTCTTTTTGTAGAAGATGCACAAAAGTATTTTTTCCATGATGAAAGTAGTTATTTACATCATGATCCTAACAACAATATTATAATTTTGTCGAAATTTTGAAAAAGAAAGTGCAATGAATTTACAAGAATACAATTGAATGTAAAATATTTATGAAAAGAGGAAAGGTCATTATTCAAGAAATCCTATGTGAAAGAGGGATGGCTCCTTTTGAATGTTTTCTTCCACTTCCAGAAAGTTGGCAGAATTGTTTCGTTTTTTTTTACTTTGACAGAGATTACTTAATTATTCTACAGTGTTGAAGAGGTTGGTTTCACTTCTCATTAACTTGTGAAACGTGTGATTTGTTTTCGAAATAACCATTTCTTTGAATTATTTTATAATGATGCAGAATTGTGCAGGTTTACCTCCAGATTTGGTTGGTTTACGTGCTTGTATGATTTGCTCTTTGATCAAGGTAGGAGATTTGACAAAGATGTTTTGTTAAATTACTAGGGTTATTCAAAATATAATATTTTTCAACCTCCAGACACCAGAGCAATTTGTAACGGATGGTTGTGAGAATTGTGAAGAATTCTTGTGCTTGAAAAACAACAAAAGTAAAGTTTACGAATGCACCAGTGTGAATTTTGATGGGTTAGTGTTATTTAATTATTTTCTTATAATAATATATTGTTAATATTTTGTAATATTACACATGCATTATAATCTGTGTCTTCACACAATTATGTAATTCCAGAATGATTGCTGCCATTGATCCTGAGCGCAGTTGGGTATGTCGTTGGCAAAGAATAGGTAAGCAGTTCTGCAATTAATAATATATTTTTTACGCTTTTTATTGTATATTCATAATGTATTTACTCGACCTGCCAAAGTTAGTTAAAGGTCTTTATTTTTCAGACCGTTTTCACAGAGGAATTTACGCTATATCAGTATCCGGGAAACCTCCCTCACACGTTCTACGAGATATGGAGAACAGAGGAATTGTCTACAGATCACGTGATACAAGCCAAAAATAGTTATGAAATGCATTTGTGTTTTATGATTTTGTTTAAATAAACTTTTTCTGGAGTGGAATTTTATCGGAGTAGCAACATTTTATTGGTGTTTATAGCATGGTTACTTTTTAATGCGAATCTCTCTTAATGGAAATCAGGCTTATTATTGACAGAATACATAGTTTATTACAATTTAGTTTTGGTTTCGAAAGCACAAATTGTATCATAATTTGTGAATTGAATATTAGTTACGGAATTTAATAACAGTTCCTACACGTAATGAAAAAGCTTTCGTTGCAATATTTCAAAATAGTGGCTACTAACCTCACTATTGAAGCGATTATAAATAATTACTATTGCACTTGCCAATGACGATGGTTACGGACAAAGCTCAATCACGTTTGTTTGATAGGACGAGCAATTTACCTAGTAAAAGCTATGTTCAATTAAAACGGGTATTATTACTTTTTTTTGTAAAAGATCCCTCCAGAAACAAGACGTTTGTTTCTTTGAGATTAGGGTTGCCAGATGGTCACTATTTGAGTGAACTATTCACTATTTCTATTTCTGATTCACTAATTAAAAATGGAAATAATGAACAGGTACAAATATCTTATTCAATAACAAAAAAGAAACAACTTATTGTAAGAGGAAACAAGTGTTAGTAGAGCTTTTAGTGATTATAATGGAAAGTTTTTAATCTCGATTAGAGCTGACTTTATTCTGAAGCCAATCCTCTTTATTAAGCAGATCCATTTAGTTGTCTTCTTTAGTAACTATTCGTATTACGTATTATATCTTTGTTCAAGTGCATTGCACTCCAAAAGTAAGCTAAAGTGTTTCATTAATGCCTTTCATGCACATATTACTTTAACGACCGAAGGCTGTGTTTTAAATAATAAATAGAGTGTATCATTATTATTCAAAGATCCTCTTGCCCCCGGTTCACTATTTTCTGAAAACATTTCTGGCAACCCTATTTGAGACGCGTATTCAGTTTAATATGCATGTGCCAAGCTGCTACAAACGGATAGGTAAATACTTTACAACAAAAATATTTTGAGATATGTACCTATTCTAAAAGCCCAATTCAAGTTTATATCGTTGGGAGAAACGATTTGAACATGTTATGAAAGCATGTGGCAACAGCGTGCTTTCAATGGTTAATATGCATCAATCAATAAATATAAAAGCAGATTTCCTGAAAGCTCGTAGTTGATGTTGGTTTTAGCACCTGCTATTGAGGAATAAAATGGTCCTCTGTTACGAGTTAGTAAAGCTACTAATTCATACAAAAAATTATTGTACACAAACAATTGTATTTTTAATAATTTTTAGTAATTATAGTGCGATTTTTCTCTGTCCCTCAAGCCCCTATATCCACCATGGAATATCACACGGCATTTCGCATCTTTCTCCCTCATGCCGCTAGAAGTCGCATGATCGCAAGCACTGCTTGATACAGTCGCGATCATGCGATATCTGGCGGCACGACTGAGAACGTCGTGAAATACTGTGACATATTCCATCGTGAAGACGGGCCTTGAGGGGCAAAGTTAAAACAATCGCAGTATACAAACAAATGATATAAAATTAATCTACAGGATAAGGTGCAATCCAGGAACCGTTTGCAATTATACCATTCCTTAATAGGCACGAATGTGCAAAACATTTCGGACATTTCGGAGCAGTTTGTTTTTTTATTTTTAATTAGGAGACCTGTGTTGGGTGTCACCAAATTGAAAAGGCGATTGGGTGCCACCAAATTTTTGTTTGGTCTTATCTTGCGACGCCATTAAAAATGGCGAAGGAAAACGTCTTGTCACCAATATATTCACAACCCTTGATCCCATCTCTCTGCTTTAAATAAAAGGTAACAGTATTATTTAAATTTATTGAATGGGTTGCCCGGAAGTTGGCGGTGGCACGGTTCCTTTTAATGTTTCATGATTTCTCGTATTGATATAATGGCCCATTTTTCATTGTGTGTTTGTGTGTGTGTGTGTATACACACACACACACACACACACGCAGGGTTTCCAGTGTCCAGAAGCTCCCGTTACAAAAAAATACCACAAATTCCGTGTTGCCAGTCATGAAGAATTGCAGGTCCAGTTTCTCCGAAAAAAAATTTGTCTTTGAGAAAATTGAGTTTAAGCTCCGATTAAATTAAGAAGGTGATTGACAGTTCTGTGTGACGTCAGGACGACGCCTCTCCCGTTTCCATGGCAGCTGCCAACCAGAGAGACAAAACGTGACGTGTCAGGTCGCTCAGTTGCCACTGCCGAACAAGGGGAACATTTGAGCATCGCACAGCGACTTCCCTGCCGCCGCGCCGCCCGCGTTTCTGCCTGTGCTGCGCGCGCAATGTGTACTGTGTTGTGATGAGTTGCGTTCAGGTTAGGCTTTTGTCGTATTTTTTACACTTTCCACTCCACTCACAAATGTCAATCACCTTCTTAATTTAATCGGACCTTAAAAATCACTTCCGGGGCGCGAAATTCAAACCGGCCGCAATGACACTACAGACAGCGGCGTCACCTGCGCGGAGTATTTCCTCGTTTCTCCGCGTAAACGGTGAAACAGTCGAATAATATTCTGGAAAGCATAAAGTATTTGCAGGTTCTATTCAATAAATATTTTAAATGTACGTACAGAATATCGAATTTTGTTCAAAATGATAGCCACGGTACACGGCGGCGTAAACATAAATGATGAAAATTATGAAAAAGATTCAATCTCCTGGAATGCTCGAATTGTTATTTTTAGCACATATTAATATGAACTAGTGCTTTGGGCTTAAGATTACCACGTAAATGATAGTCTCCTAAAGATTATTCTAAATGTCGTGATACACTAGGAGATAAATTATTCGTCAGTGAAAATACTGAGTTTATTATCTTTGGAATTTTAATTGATTCTTCCGGCTGTCATTTTCTGAATTCTCAAACTAACAATAGCCAGCTTTAAACTTCTTAATAAACGACTGCACGGTTTATCTAAGATGTAGTCCTAATTGATGGATATCATTATTTCCCCCCTCAAAAATATTGCATCTTTCCTAAATAAATGTATCTGTTTGTGCCGTAAAAGATCCATGAACTTCCTCAATACCACTCGTCAAATATAATTTTAGCTTAAGTAATATGTGGTACAGTAAGAGCAGTTCCTGCTGCCGCAGCGAAAGCGTTCCGAAATAACTGCTATTGCAAAATATGCTAAACTGTTCTACGTGGAACACCGAAGTTAAGGCAAGCGGCCTCGACTACCCATTGCAATATTTTTTTTCATCAAATACCCGGAGAAAAAGGTTCATATTTTGTTTCTGAATATTAAAAGAATGGAGAACTTAGGTGGCAATAAATGACCTAGTTTTAAAAAGAACGGTTTTCTTTCTTGTATAGTAATTTCAGATACGTAAAATCTGCAGAAACTATAGAAACAAAATTGTCAAAATTTGGAAATTTCAAAATTCGATTTTGCCTCGTGATCCCGTTTTTATGAATGCTTTTCAGTATATGAATTTTATTAACCATAAGAAAAGCGCTTTTGTTGTCCAGGGGATGTGGAAGACAAGGACAAAATTCCATTTGCAGAAAATAGTCCATAAGCTTTTGTCTTTACATTGTCAGCTACTGGCGACTTTTATCTTTTTGCCTTACTGCATAAGTAAAGAGAAAGTAAAAGGCTCTTGAAAATGAAAAATTGGTTGACGACAAAACGTGTGTCTGTGGTATACGAGTGGTGGAAACTGTGATGTAATGTACATGTTGGTACTGGCACCTCATAAATATAATTACTACGTTGAGTGTTATAGACATCGGCGTTTCCTGGAAATATATTCCCATCTTTGAATAAGTCATTTTTGTCAAAAACTAGTAATTCGTAAATAAAGAGACAAGGTAATGATCAAATTTCTAAATTAATGCGTTTCCGCGCACTCCCACAATGAAACTGCTTTCCATACAATTCAACCTCTAAGTTTAAAACAACAACAGAGCATGCGTTCTGGTACACAGGAAAGACATTTAGTTTGTTAAATGATAAGGACAAGACTGTTAGTGCTCTTAATGGATGAAACATTCTTGAAGTCAAGTAGTCAAGTTGACTAAAAAGGAGGAAGTGTGGACGGAAATGTCATTAATAAAGAAAATTCATCAACAGCTTGTGTGTTCATGGCAACTAGTATGCTTTCATAGGCGCGGATCCACGGGGAGGGAAATGAGGATAATTTCTCCTCCCAAAATTTTTCAGAAACTATTAATTTTAGCTTGTCACGAAATTTTCAGGCAAAAATTTGTCGTATAAGCATTAAAACGAATAAAAATTGTAACACAAAAATGAGCCGAGTTTAGCCTGCTTCATTCTGCCAAAATTTTGAATAAACAATTTCCCCTCCCAAAATTCGTCTCTGGATCCGCCTCTGGCTTTCATCATATAAAGTTGTAGTTGATATATTTCCGGTCAGGAAATTGACAAGTGAATTGCCTAACCATTTTATCAAAACAATAATTGTATGGATTGAAAAGATTGGTTTTGAAGTAATTGCAGTGATTTTTGACAATCCAGTGAACCAAAATGCCATTCACTGTTTTAGGATCCTCTAAAACTAGAAATAGCTTATGAATATCTATGCAAATCCCACAGAAAATTACTTTTTCCTTACAACAATATGCACCTCTAGGAGTCCATAAGAAACCACTGGGAAAATCAAGATAACCAAAATTAATTTTCTGCGTATGGAAAATTGTTATGCATCAGCATCAATTAGTTGTCTCAAAAATATGTGCCAGTCTAACAAGCACAATATTTTAAAATATGGCAATACTTTAAATTTAAAATCGTTAAATCGTTCATCTCTTTTTAGTTAAAATTAACTGTTAATTGAATGAAATGCAATAAAATGATGCGAACATCCTTTTCTACAATAACAAATCATTATTAAGTTGCCGAAGAAAGTAAGTAAACGTCATTGACTGTCAGCAGCCGGCGAAAGAAACGTTTGCTGTGATGACTACCCATGTGCCGTCACAGCATCAGTCCACGGGCCTTATACTATTGACTAGGCAGTGCCCTCTGGAATACAAAGTCTAACGACGGGCAGCCATCTTGCCAATGACGTCACGATGAGTAGGCCCGCTAGCCCCGCCGCGAGCCTACGATCTTTGCTGAAGTTAATAGCAAGAGCATTTCACAATATATTTGTCCCTGGTACTTCATTTCCCACCAACAGATTTTGGAAACGAAAATCGAAGGATTTATATTTTTAGAAATATGTTGCTTTTATTTCAGGAAAATGTTTCTGTTGCCTCAACATCAGCTAATTGCATATTGTTCATTTTCAATGGAACATGCGATTTCCGATTTGAAATGCAAAAATGCATTGAAACAGTTTTTCTTTCGTTAACAATTAATATGTTATTATTAAACTAATTTGAAACTTCTAAAATCCTACTATTTACTGCTTTTTTGCAAAGAACATTCGTGTTATCAGCAAACAGATCCGTTCTTCTATTTTTAATAGACAAGGACACATCTTTTACATATAACAGAAAGAGGATAGGCCCTAAGATCGAACCTTCCGGGACCCCATGCTCAATTGCAAAGAATTGGAAACAAAAGTATGTAATGTCCTTTCGTGCCAGTATGGTATTTCTACTCTTTGAGTCCGATATTTAAGGTACGAAGTTATCCAATCTAGGGCAATACCACGAATTCCGTACGAAGGTAATTTTGAGAGCAAGATCTTATGGTCAATAACGTCAAAAGCTTTCGAAAGATCTAAGAATATTCCAATGGGTACTTCATTTCGGTCTATTGATTAAGCAACATCTTTGAGAAAAGAAAAAATGGTAGTTTCCGTAGATTTTGATTTTCTAAAACCGTGTTATGTGTCTGAAAACGCTTTGTTTTTCCTGAGAAAATTTCCATTCGTAAGTAGAAAATCCTAATATTTTTGAGAAAACTGACAAAAGAGAAATTGGCCGGTAATTTTGAATATAATTTTTGTTCCCTTTTTTAAAAAGCAGCTTAATGTTTGCTGTTTTGAAAATATCTGGAAATATTCCTGTACATAAAGAAGCATTGAAAATGTGAGTTAACGGACGTATAAAGACAGGTGCACAAGTTTTTAATAAAGAATCCGGAAATTCATCTAAACCAGAAGAATATTTATTTTTTAGTTTACTGACTATTCTGAGGATTTCGTTGGGAGAAGTTTCGGAAATAAACATCGTATCTGAAATTTTTTGGGAAGTGTAAGATGTTGAATTTTGTGGTTTTAGTCCCTTCGTGAGATAAGACGCAATTATAGAAAAGTGTTTGTTGAAGAGATTGGCAGCTTTTTCCGGATTACTCGTTTCTCTTTCATTATCCTTTAAAATAACATTCTCTACAAAGTATCGAGATGATGTGGTCGTATTTTTTACGATATCCCACATTGCTTTAGTTTTGTTACTAGCGCTCAAAATGTCCTGACTATTTTTCATTATTTTGCCTGAACTATTACTCTTCTTAAAATTCTTTTGTATTCTCGGAAGTATATATTGAAACCGGGTGATACGTTTATAATGTTTAGAAATAAAGTAAAGCTTTTGTTTGTTTTTACACGATGTTCTAATTCCTTGTGTGATCCAAGTATTACTTTTGCTTCAAATGTTTAATTTTCTCTTTTTAAGAGGAAAGCATGCGTTAAAATGAACTTAAAGCTCGGAGAAAAATAAATTATATTTTTCATTTGCGTCAACAGCGTTATAAACTGCGTCCCATGATTCCTTCATCAAGTAGTCCGTAAATAATTTTATATTAACTTTAGTGAATGCTCTGCACATGCATGAATTATTTATTGTGTCAGTGTTCATGTTCTTAGTAATTGTAAGAATTTGTGCATCGTGGTCACTGTAACCTAGATTATTCGATATTATTTCATATGTAGTTGTGGTTTTGTTAATTATAATTTGATATAATGCTTTTTGTGATTTAAGTGTATTCCGTGTAGGTACATTCACTGTAACATCTAAATTAAAAGAATGAAGTAAATTGAGAAACTGCTCTTTTTCGTGGGATTCGCTCAGAAAATCAATATTGAAATCTCCATATACAACAATGGATTTAAAAGAGTGTTTACTAATTTTGTTCAGAATTATCTCTAATTTTTCCAAGAAAGTGAAATAATCTGAATCTCGCTTTGTTGGAGGTCTGTAAATGCAAAGTAAGATAATTTTGAGCATAGTAAGATGTACTACTGTAGTTTCAAAACTTTTTCAACTGCATATAAATTGAATTCTGACAAGAAAGTAGAATCAATATAATTTCTTATGTAAATACACGAACCTCCGTAAGCAGAGCCCTTATTTGATTCCCTCGCTCTACAATACGCTCCTGCAAGGTTAAAACTAGGAATTTGGAGTGTGTTTATATCATTTTGAGACAACCAATGTTCTGTAAAGCAAAAAATATCTATTTGTCTTACATCACATTGTAATGCTGCCTCGATAAATTCAATTTTATTTGAAAGAGATGCATTATTCGAATCTTTTGCATGTACCTACATGGGTGTTTTCCTGCTGCATCTAACTGTCGCTGCTATTTATTTATGTATTAATTAATTAATTAATTAATTCATTCATTCATTCATTTCATTTTTACCTCTAGTGCATGGTCGAAGGAAGTATCGTGTCCCAGCAGTGACAAGAGGTGAGGAAGGAGGGGTGACAGATGTAGAGGAATGAATAGTGGGAGAGGTAATACACGGATTAGGTTCAGGGGATAAGGTAATTGGGTCCAAAGGGTTCCCAGAGGATGGAAGAGAACTAGGAGATGTGGGTGGGAATGGGTCTTGGGCAGGACACTGCCGAGTTTGTGAAATGATGTGTTTTGCCAGCTCACTACCGAGTGCATGTTTTACGACAAGGTTCAGGTGAAGACCATGTCGGGTGAAGTGTTTTTCTGAGAGAAAGTTTAGCTCAATCTAACATGTGTGCCTCTCAGATGCAGTTTCAATTGGTTGTTTGCTGGATGGTTGATTGGATGTTCATCTAAATTACTGTTGATGTGTATGAAAGCTTTCAGAAGATCCACTTTGAGAGTGTAGAGAGTAGAAAGTGTATAGCGATTAGTAGCCATGTCACGAATGCGTGTCAAGTGCGTGGTAAATATGAAAATAAGTAAATAGATGAGAATTCCGAATACTACAAAAAACTACTCCCTAAACTATCTTTTTAATTTAATTGTATTAACTTATTTAAATTAAGTTACGTATTTATTTAAAAATAACGGTGATTTGATTCTAATTAGTATTTAAATGTGATTAATTAAATCCAAGAATTTTCAGTGTGTTTAATGTAATAGATTGAAGCTGAAAACTAATAAATACAATTAGATTACTATACTTTACCTATTGAAAGGCCATGAAATTCACCACCTCGACAAATTTAAATATAAAGTTCAAGTCTTTCCGTTACTGTGGTAGACGAAACTTTGAATTTTGATGTTTTCACAATTTTCACAACACTTTCACTAATAGTTTAAAACTTTAAGCAAATTTCAATTAATTTACAGAGAAAAGAGAAATTTACAGAGGTTTCCATTGAAGTTAATAGAGAGAACACAATTCAGATAACTGAGAACCATGTAAACCGTTTCATGAATAATATGAAACTTTTTCACAGTAATATCTGATTTGTGGGACAATGCAAGTAAATTTCAGGTGAGAGAAATGTTAAAACTACAAAAACAATGTGTTAGAATTATAGCACAAATTGGGTCATGCATTTCGCATAAAAATACTTTCAATAATTTAAAATTCTTGCATTTACATGTTTATCAACCACAATATTATCAATTGAAACACAACATGGCCCACTTCTATTTACCACCATAGCATTATAAATAGACAATAAGAGAATCATAACTATGTGTGAGAAAAGCCCTACATAGGAAGAAATTTAGATATTCTATCTGTCACCAGATGTCATGAAAAGTTACAAGAATAACATAAGGCTTTTCTCAAAAGTAAATTCTTCTTCTTCATAAATTCATAGTCAAAGCAATTTTACAACAAATGGTTTGCACATATCCAACAGTATTTTCAAATTTAAGTACAGGCAAATGAATGTTAATAATGATAATTCTGCTATAAATGTAAAATTTATGTATAAGTTACTTATGTGACCTTTATGTACATTAATATATTTAGGAAATTAAGAATGTATGTAAACTGTATATATGTATACTATTTGTAAGTAGGATATATGTGACTTTGAGAATTGTAAGTCATAAATTGTAATTATTTCAGAAAATAATATATATAAATTGAATATTATTATTATTAAAATAACGAATTGAGTTGAATTTAATAAACATTTTTTTAATTGGTAGGTCATTCTTTAAGATTCAAATTTAAATATTTTATTTGATAACGAAAATTTCTCATTTAGTACAGCTTTACATGCATTGTTGATGTTAAGAATGTACTAGCTGCAGACAAGCTGGAATTCTGTAGTGGAGACGCCTGCACTGCCTATTATAAAAGGAAAAAGATGTCTTGTGCGTAAGTTCATGGATCTATATTCATCATAATTAGTTTTTGAATTCTTGTCTTGTTTGCAAAAAGAGAATTTCGTAGCTGATTTCCACATATAAATTACTCTGTTGGTAAAGAATGTCTTTATCAGAATATACCAGATCAAGATCTTGTTAATTTCATGCTATGACTTTAGAAATATGTAGTTTTTGTTCTTAATGTAGATTGTATATCTGTGACATAGAACTCATGGGTTATTTTAGTTAGTATAATTTATTAATTACAAAATGTGTACAAAAGTATCAGTAACAAGGTAAATTCATGAACAAAATGCAAAAGAATATTTCTACTAGAAAACTATAATTGGCATTGAAATTGTTTTTCAACGAGGGTCAGTGATGAATATACTGTTGCGAAGAACAAACCTGTTGACTGCTGACTAACCTGAATGTAAATGATTAATAGTAAATCAAGGTTTAAGTGATTTCATAAATGTAATCCCTATTGTTTTTGTTGTGTAACTCCAACTCCTGTTTTTAAATGGAAATGCTCATTCTTTGGTACTTAAATCATATAATTGCAAATATGCATGGCTCTCTCTGCAAAACATTTCAGAAATATTAACACCCCTGTCAGACTATAATAGGTCTTAAAAGATTCCGATACATTTACAGTAGCGGTTCTCCAAATATGTGTATTCAGTGACCGTTATAGCGTTCTTGCAACGAAAACACCAGACAATACTAAATGCGCGAGACGCCATCATCAATGGCCAATCCGATCGTGCGCACCGTACGAACAAGTGAGGAACTAGCCTCAATCTGGCTTCAAAAATTTTGCCCAAAAGGCGGCTAGTTGACACACCTGTATATCTTACACCGTGACCGTGGTTTGTCGATCGTCGTTCACCTAGTTCAGAGATCTCTGGTCGTTCTTTTAGTTCACCGGCCATCGTTCGTCTTTCATTTTAGCTCAGACACCCCAGATCGCTAGTTCGCCGGTCACCGCTCCCTAGTTCACTTTAGTTCCACTTACGTAGATTGCCATGTTTCTCAAAACATTTTTAAAATTAATTATATAACTCACCAATTAAGCGGATAATTCAAAGTATTTAAATAAAGAGAATTAAAAATGAAGATTAATGTTCTTTATTATTTTGCAGAATTATCATTCATGGATTTTGCACTACAAGAAATACCGTGTTTATCACACAAGTAAAACTATTTTTTATACTCTCCCTGCAAATAGAACCTACTTTTGGGGTAAACAAGCTTGTTGGTCGTTAAAGTTTTAGCACTAGTGCTAAAAGTGAGACAATTTTAATTGTATTCAGATAAAACTATCTGAACATATAAAAACTATTTTGATGAAAACTAACTGATCGATAAAATGGAATGTAAACAATATTTGTTTACTCATGTATGTCACTTGTACCATTATAATACATTGGCAACCATACTAGCTGAAGCGAGAACAAGCTTATGGCTAAGGTCGTCGTGAATGAATATATCAACACCCCCAACGTGTTCAGTGACTCTTGCCTTCCGATCAGCTCTTTAAGCGGTGCTCTGGAATTGCTACTAGCGTGGAATTCAATGAATTAATTTTGCTTATGAGAAGCTCATGAAAACGGTGATTAGATATTATTTTCATTTAAATGTGCCAAGTGCAGACCGAGGGAACAAGGATTAGGCTGTTTGTGGTGTCAAGCTCTTAGATGCTCGGGGAAAGAACCGGCGACCCCTAGGTAAAAGGTTGACACTACGTGAAGGGAATCAAGTAGGACGCATTTACAGAGGTCCTATTTGCTGAAGAAATGTTCGGAGAAGATGGAAAGAAAGGGACTCTACGACCATCGTCGGCGTCTTCATTGCCACTTTCTTCCACGCCTAATAGTTCCGTCGCTTGTGCATCTCCAGCTGGTTTGTCTTTTCCTCTAATTAACATTTTAGTTTCAAAATCTCACGGTCGTGTTGCTCTAATTTCTTCTCCAAACCTGCCACAAGATCAGCATTACAATTCATTGAATCTTGCAGCTACCGGGTTACAAATGCTAGGGAACGAAAGAAACTAGGCAATGATACAGTGTTTTCTGGTGCCTCACATATTTGCGCCGTAGGTCTGGCCTTAAGATCCATAGTGTTACCAGATGCGTTCTTATTTTTAATTTCCCGTATACGTAAATATATACGTAGTATATACGTAGTGTAGGGAAAGTTATGTAGTGCTGCGCAAAAAAAACGGCGGATTTTCGGCAGAAAACTCTTATTATAGGGTCCTAGTAACGAAAAAATGGACACATCCAGTTGCTAAATTAAGAAAAAAACCCCTCTAACACGTGGTGTTAATTGCGTTATCACGGGCCTGCAATGAATTTTTTCTGCCGAAAATTCGCCGTTTTTTTCGCGCAGCATTACATAACTTTCCATGTACTAGGGTAACCGGTACAGTCGTGGGCACCAGTATAGTAATGGGCACAGCAACTGTATGTGGAGTAAGATTTTGAACCTGCGAGAGGCCCACTACATGTAATCTGTGTCGTACGTGCATTTCAGTTTGCAATGCCGGAATATGAATTGAATGTGGTCCCACAATGAGCGCAAGTACACTTCAATGGTTAATGGTGTGCTCCATGTGTCGTTTGCGCATCGAAACGTTGTGGATTCGTTAGTGGAGGTGTACCCAGTTATTAAGGATTGAAGTCAATTCATCTGTTTTTATTTGCAATCCGCTCTATGCGTAGTGTTACCAGGCTTATAATCTACGTTTTCGTATGTGTTTTCACCTTCTCAGAGAAGACCAGACAAAGGTAGTGCCCACAACTGTAAATAATTCTGCGTGCAGGAAAATGATGGGCATGGAGTGCGAACATTTAGAACGATTTTAAACAGTGACGGGGACCGTGCCCATCACTGAAATTTGAACATGCCCATCACGGTCTCAATAACGTTCTGGAGTTAAATGTTATCACACGGACGGATTTTGATGACCTACAACCTCGCCAAAAACGCTTGTAGACCAATTGAAAATTGTTCTTGATTGTCAGTGTATGTTTCTTAATAATAAAACTTATCCAATTTTATTTATGACAATCCTTTATTGTTCTTATTTGCACACAGAACACAACGTTTCGTAACTTGTTTTAGTTACATCATCAGGCTACTTAATAAAGGAGCCCATTTTTAACCGTCAAGGAGCCTGATGATGTAACTAAAACAAGTTACGAAACGTTGTGTTCTGTGTGCAAATAAGAACAATAAAGGATTGCCATAAATAAAATTGGATAAGTTTTATTATTAAGAAACCTCGCCAAAAATTATCAGTAAAATGCTCTTAAAACGTTTTTTAAAATGTCCTAAAAGCAAAGAAAAACAACATAAGAAATTGATTAAAACCGTTTCAGATTAGTATATTAAGCTGATTTTGAGGTATGAAGACGCTCTAAAGACAAAGAAGTTCTCATAGTGAACTATTAAACTGTTGTATATGTTACTGATGTAATTGAGACTTCTTCTCTTCGTTCAAATGAACTCAGTTTGCAAACTTTTGGTTTTTACTGTTCTTTAGAAGGAAATATCTCTCTTCTTTTCGTGGATAGTTACAAATGTCACTTCACTTTTAAGACGAGTGAGTTCTGTTCTGAATTACAAATAATTCTAACTAGCGTACCCGTGGGAGAACTCTCGCATGTTAAAACCCACCCTTTCCCTATCCATTTGTCCATCCTCTCCATTAAGAAGGAAAGTTTTTAATGAAACGTGTTTTTTTATGTATAAATGTAACTTCTCATGTACTTACAGAATATCAAACATAAATAACAATGCAATTGACGTTGGAAACAAATTTTCAATAAAGCTTTATTCAGTATTATAGAGAGATGTTCTTGGAACAAGTCATACTTCTTTAAAAACAGCTTTGAAGAAATTGTTCAATTTTCCTTGAGAGTTAGCTTTGCGCTTTTCTTGATAGTCAAAAAATGATACAAAAAGTTTTTACTCTTAAGAAAGCAAAGGAAAGTAAAGTAGTGCGTAAATACCGGATCGAGCAAATACAACCCTACTCTTCGCAATATTAACTTTTAAACTTTAACTTTCCTTGATTTGTTATAAGGAACAGAGGGGGTTTTGGAGAATCAGGGTTTGCTGTGGTGCGAAAATTGAAAAATTATACGTATATAAAAAAGTATTGGATTATATTCTGCGTTCTTACGTACCTCAAGAAAAGCAATTCCGACCCCAAAAAATCAAACTAATATTTTCACCTTTGAGTACTAAATACCATTTGTTACCATTAGAAACAATTTAGTAGGCTTAGACATCACTTCGGTACATGGGAATGTTGCTCAAACGATGTTTGCATATTGAATATCTTATCGAACCGACACCTTGAGTTTAATATCAAACGGTATATTATTTACAATATGAGTTTGCAGCTGGGTGTTGATGTACATTCTTCCAGTTACCGCCAACATTTAAATCGTGCTTTTGGACTGCGATCGTTGGCAGTTGTCGAGTGACTTGCCCTATTCTTTCTATAATTTTAAATTTAGTTGCTTTTTAAAATTAATTCACGTAGTATTGTAGGCCAGCGCGATTGGATTTTTGTTTTTCATTTATTTCAAGCAATTTTACTTAAGCTAATTTAAAAAGTTTGTTCCTTGGGTTGTGCCATACACACGTTTTCCCCTACCACCTCCGCGTACACGTGCGAGAACTCTCACATGTTAGATCTCACACTTATCCCTATCCTACTATTTCTATTTTAAGACTGGAAGTAGTTAACGAAACGTGTTATTCGTTTAAAACTATATAAAGATAACTTGCAATGTACTAACACAATATCAGAGAAAATAAAAAAACCAACGCAATTAATGTTTAAAAAAAATTCAATAAATATATATTCAGTATCATGGAGAGATTTCTTGGAACAATTCACAACACTTTCTTAAAGAAAATATTTGAAGTAATTATTCAATATTCTTTGATAGCTAGCTTTTATCTTCTCGT
This sequence comes from Acheta domesticus, assembly GCA_031308135.1. Classification (NCBI taxonomy): domain Eukaryota; kingdom Metazoa; phylum Arthropoda; class Insecta; order Orthoptera; family Gryllidae; genus Acheta; species Acheta domesticus. The sequence continues at coordinate 8,098,848 of JAHLJT010009419.1, read as the reverse complement.
AATAGTCACAAAAATATTATAAAAGCTTTTTACTTTCCCGTATACGTACGTATACACGGAGTATAGGGAAAGTTATGTAATGCTGCGCGAAAAAATGGCCAATTTTCGACGGAAAACTAGTGGTGCTACAGAATGGCACAGACTTTCCCGTATTAGTTTTCTATTTTCTTGGGTCTTCGCTAGCTATTCGGAATTGCCACATACTCTTTCTTGCCAGCTACCATCTATCACCGCCAAAAGTACATTTTTTGTCATTTTCTTAATTTTTCGGTTTCCTCTTGGTAGAACGAAAATATTAATTTTAGAATATTAAAGAACACAAAAACCTAGCTGTAAATGGCAATTTTCTTTTAAAAATTATGTGCCGTTTAAGAGGAAATGGCGTTTAAGCACTACTAAAAATGCGTAATATGAAGCTCATTTTCACAGAAATGTTTTGAGTTTTCAAAATACTTCATTTGAAGTTATTTGAAGCACTTACACTCACAAATATAATAATGTTTACAAATTGCTGGTAATGTGCATATTAAAGAAGCGAGAGATCTTTCAAAAAAATTACAATTATGTAATTTTTGAAAAAAAACAAAAAAATAACTCAAAATAAACTTTACGCTATACTAAAGAGTGTAATTAGCACTATCCGTGACAAAAGTTTGAAGAAAAAATTTTCAGCCATATATGAGAAATGGCGTTTGAGCATTTCTGAAAATGCCGAAATTTGAGCTACTTTTCACAGAAAACGGTAGTGTTTTCGAGAAACTTGACATTATTTAAAGCATTTGTACTCATAAATATAATAATGTGAAAAGATCGCCGCTAATGTAAATATTAACGACGTGAAAGACAAGTAAAAAAAAATTACATTTTCGTAATTTTTTAAAGAACCAACCGATAGAGCAATATGGCTTTTATGTCATCTGATAGAGTACATTTACCACTATTCCTACCAATAGTTTAAAGAAAAAATTTGGAGCCGTTTTTGAGAAAATATTGTTTTTGTAATTTTTTAATGTTGCACATATTGCACGCAATATTGCACGAAAACTACTAAAATTTCGAGAAACATTTACATGACCTTTATGAAAGAACTCAATATGCAGAACAAATTTTATTCAAAGAAAAATCTCTTATCTTCAATTTTGTATCTGGAGAAAGACGCCGAAAAAAATTAAATCTTTCAAAGTTTTCGAAAGTTCAGAGTTATCCGTGAAAATCGGACCTATGCCATGTTAATAAGTGTACTTTACTCTATTCATACAAGAAATATAAAGAAAAAATTTGGAGCCGTTTTTGAGGAATTTTGAAGATCCCCGGGGGGCTTCATATAAAGTACCCCAAATTTTGAAGAATCTTTTTCAAAATCTCAAAGCTTCGACTAAAATCAGATCAACCGGGGAATATCCATTTTTGGAAGAAATCGTACGTATGGTTTAGGCGCTAGCAGTGTTCACAGACGGACAGACGGACGTTTTCCTTTCAATTGGGTTTTCGGTATCAAGGACCTAGAAAATGGGGTTTCTGGCTACACCACGTGTTAGGGGATTTTTTTCTTAATTTAGCAACTGGTTTTATCCACTTTTTCGTTTTCACGGCTCGGCAATTAATTTTTTTCCGACGAAAATTGGTCATTTTTTCGCGCAGCATTACATAACTTTCCCTATACTACGTATATCACTCCGTGTATACGTACGTATACAGGAAAGTAAAAATTACTTGCCGGGCCGTGAAAACGAAGAAGTGGATAAAACCAGTTGCTAAATTAAGAAAAAAAAATCCCCTAACACGTGGTGTAGACAGAAACCCTGTTTTCTAGGTCCTTGATACCGAAAAACCAATTGAAAGGAGAACGTCTGTCCGTCTGTCCGTCTGTCCGTCTGTCCGTCTGTCCGTCTGTCCGTCTGTCCGTCTGTCCGTCTGTCCGTCTGTCCGTCTGTCCGTCTATCCGTCTATCCGTCTGTCCGTCTCTGAACACTGCTAGCGCCTAAACCATACGGACGATTTCTTGCGAAATGGATATTCCCCGGTCGATCTGATTCTAGTCGAAGCTTTGAGATTTTGAAGAAGATTCTTCAAAATTTGTAGGTACTTTATATGAAGCCCCCCGGGATTTTGAAAATTTTCTCAAAAACGGTTCCAGATTTTTTCTTTCAATTTCTTGTATGAATAGAGTAAAATACACTTATTAACATGGCATAGGTCCGATTTTCACGAATAACTCTGAATTTTCGAAAATAGTGAAAGTTTGATTTTTTCGGCGTCTTTCTCCAAGTGGCGAATATCTTTTACTTACGTGGGATTGTTGTGACGTGACGTGACGAAAAGTTGTTATAATTGTATAATTTATGTTGATATTTTCATGAAAATATTTAGTTTTCGCACCAGATTCTGTACCATTTGTAGTAAGTAGAGTATTTTTTACACGGTTTTAAAATACTCTTTTCGAATTATAGCCCTATGGAATGCATTTATATATTGTGCAGGGTATCAGGATTATTTTTCCAATACAGGTTTGCAAAACTTTCTATTCTATTTTTGTGCAGTTGTAGAAATCACATAGTTCTGACAACACTGCGATGGAAACAGTGAGTTGTACGCTTCTTGATTGAATTGGACGTTTTCAAATAATAGCTAAGGTGTTAGTAGCGCATAAATGCAATATTTCAGTCCTACGTAGCTGTTTCCGCTAATACGGAACAGTAAGTGGTGTTGTAGCACCACTAATTCCTTTTCCTCTCGGCAATAGTTCACTATATTATCTCTAATTAACTTACTGCCTGATCGCACTCTCCCATACCGAAGTGGATTTGAGTTTTCTGCAGTCATCACAGAAACGACAAAATTAAAACAATCATTATTTTCCGAACTGACTCAGCTGGCGTCGATGTTGGTCAGATGCTGATTGACATCGTGACCATTCGTGCATTCTCGGTTGTGTGTTCGGGCCTTCACTTTCAAAACAACATTAGTTGCTAATTCTGCCGTCTGCAAATTCAAAGTGAACGAGTCATATAGGTATCCGGCACGGTGTAAGAGATATAAGTGGGTTCACTCCCGGTCTAAAACTGAAGCTAATGTGAGGCTAGTTCTCACAGTTCTCGCTATGTAAGCGCTGCGAACGACTTGGGCATTTTTGGGACAAGATGGTGATCCATTTAATAGCTTTGTAACCATTGGTTTTAAACGCAGTTAATAGTCATTTCGCGGTGGAATTTCTTATCGGCTGGAGTGAAAAGTTTTAAAAAAATGGATAGAAGGTGTTTTATAAAACACTGTGATAGCAACAGTGAAAAATGTCATTCGCAGGAAACGACTTTATTTCGTGTTCTGAAGCGAGAAGATTTACGAAAGAAATGGTTGAAATTGTTCCCCAGAAGAAAAGAAAATTGAGACTAGACGATTACATTACAAAGTATTTACATTACGGTTTCTACGATTATGACAAAAATGCTGCAATGTGGAAACCATACTCTCTGGTGGAAGCCACTAAATCGCGAGACGCCATCATGAATGCCCAACTCGATCGTGCGCACCGTACGAATAAGTGAGGAACTAGCTTCAAACTGGCTTCAACAATTTTGTCTAAAAGGCTAAAAAGGTTGACACACCTATTTATCTTACACCGTGGTATACGGGGAAGTAAATATGAAATGCCGACATCACGCACAACGTGGCGGTACGGCGGGTAGTATCAGGGTCAGGCAAGGAGCACAGGGCGAGGATGGCGATAAGAGCAAGGTGGGGTAGAGCAGGCCACGGCAGGCTAGGGAATGGATGCACATGGACAGAATGCATTCCTTTTCCTGTCTGAGTAGATGAATAAGGTAAATAAATATCCAGGGAAATAATATAGGATAAATAAATATCCTATGTGTCCATTACTTGCTGTTAACTGCTTGTGTGTCATGGCGAGTCAGTGCGTCACAATGTAGCCATATCTATTGACGAATGCGTGGGTATTGCAAAATAACAAGCAACATTTCCAAACAATCAGTGAAGGTAAGTTCTAATTTCCATGCGTGGGTGATTAAGTTGCTGTTTATATAAATAGTAGAGAAAGTCGTAGAGAGGACTAGTAGAGAAAGCGAGTCTGGCGTACGAATGAAAAGTTGACGGACTAAGAGACGAAGCCGAGTTCAGCATTTTCAAATAAGTACGCCAAAGACATTTTCATCTTCAAAAATTTTGAGTTGCGTTCATTATTTTTTAGTACAAATTCATGGAAACCTACAAGTAGTTACTCTTGCGATCATTCTCATTATGTGAGGCGGAAGCCATGTTGATTCCGCCCCAGTATTTTGTTCACTCAGTTGTTTTAAATAGCCTTTTCTTGCAATACGCGCACGGCAAATTCTGTTTCATTTTGCTGTTGCAATAAGATTTTCTCTCGTAGGTAGCATGCGAGAAAGTAAAACTGATTATTTTGTAGAGGAGAATTATACTTCTTACGTCAATACCACATTTTATTCTTGAAACTGGCAAGAATTCAATGTTCACTATATAAACAGTGCTCTTCTTCACAACTTTATGCTTTTTAGTGCGTTAATATAAAAGAATTTTACGATGACGATTGTTTGGAAATTAACGATGTAAAATGTGAGAATCATGTAGTTACGTAGGAGTCAGAATGTGTTAACGATATAGTTACTGTGCCAATAATAAAATACTAGAAAATATTTGTTTAACTTTCGGGTGATGCATTGAAAAACGAAGACGTTTTTTAAATATATATCGAAATGAGATTTTCAGTATTGTACTTCCCGATTTTTATGGAACACTCAGATGAATCGCTAGAGCGATTTTTCTTTTCTTTTTGGTTTTAATAAAATATTGTTAGTCATATCAAGAACATGAGAATTGTACCTCGTAAATTCTAGCTAGTACGCTATATTCCGGAACATAGTTACAGGGAATCGTTTAAATCTATCTGCATGGCAACATTTTTATTTGCATTTAGACCTTTTAAGTTTTTTATTTTATGATTTTGATCACATGCAAAGGTGTGAGATGACTTCAGCGATGACACTTACTTATTCAGATAGACTGATACCTTTTTTTAACATGGCAAGGAGAAAAGAGCATGACGCCCCAGGATCACCAGATAGAGCTTTATCTCTTCCTTTTTTTCTGCTCCGAAATTTAGCGAGCTGTTCGATGTGTAAATTTGTAGAGACACCGTAGAGTGTACAATGAGGGTACAGTTCCAAGAGGAAACAAGAGGGCAATGAGTGGTCCCTTCGCGAGCAGGTCACAGTGGTGAGCACGCTACAAAAACATAAGGATGTTGCTCGTGTACCACACACTTCGCAAAAACCCCGGACATGAAACTTCGTTGTCTTTCCTGGAAGAGAAAAGCCATAGAGCAGCCGCATCGTGTAAAAGGACGATCTCGAATTCATTACTTTAATATGTAAAATAAGGGATGGTGATCTAATAATTATTAAAAGATTCAAAACTTATTAATAGAAAGAGAACATCTTCTAAATTCTTGAATAAGTTTTATTTCAAATACATAAATGAACTCCGTTCGATGAAACCTGAGAAACTACAATAATGTTTTTGTTCTCTATTTAAAAAACTAATGGCGTTACAAAAAATTCTTTATCGTATTGGTAAGGGGTAATATAATATTGCAATTTTTAATCTACGCTTCAGCAATGCACTTCAGTCATCTATCCAATCAGAGAGCCACTTAAAATACACGTATCTCTATTTTTTGAAATATCAAAACATAAAGTAATTAGTAGCGCTGCAGAATGGCACACACTTTCAGAACTAGTTATTTTCTAATCTCTTTAATCAAGGCTAGATTTCCGTTAATGTCGCACTCTTTTCCAAATTCCTACATATCGGCGCCTAAAAGATTATTTTTCATATTTTCTCAAGTTTTGTGTCACCCAATGGTACAGCTGAAATGTGTCTTCAATATTATAGACGAGAAAAATGTGACCACTCATGAAATTTTTCATGTAAAATTTGAAATTGACGCCATTGAATTGAAATTGGACGCCATTGAATTGAAATTGACGCCATTGATTATTGAAAAAATGTCGGTTGAAAGTTTTGAAAATCTACAATTTTGATCTCATGTTTTAGAAAAGTATTGAGTTTTCGTGAAACATTTTAAGAAATATTTGAAGCACTTATGATCACAAACACAATAAAGGATAAAAATACCCGTAATGTAAATATTAATGTCGTGATATATATATATATATATATATATATATATATATATATATATAAATAAATTTTGCATTTGTGTAAGTTGTGGAAATAAAAAACCCATTAAAGTGACATTTAGGGTATTGATCAATACCCTTTTAAATAAATTTGGAGCCATTTTAAGACATTTTTATTATTACTTTCCCGTATACGTACTTACACAGAATGTCCAGAAGCTCCCGTTACAAAAAAATACCCCAAATTCTGTGTTGCACGTCATGAAAAATGGCAGGTCCAGTTTTTCCGAAAAAAAAAATTATCTTTGAGAAAATTGAGTTAAAAATCACTTCTGGCCGCGAAAATTCAAACCGGCCGCTACGACACTGCAGACGGCGGCGTCTCCTTCTGTGCGGAGCATTTCCTCGTTTTCTCCGCGGTAAACGGTGAAACAGTCGAGTAATATTATCTAAGGAAAGCATTGCGTGACTTACACTAGAATACGTTAATAGTATAAAATGTTTGTAGGTTCTGTTTAATAAATATTTTAAATGTACTTATTGAAAATTCAGTTTTGTTCAAAATGATATCCAGGGCACACGGCGGCGTAAACGTAAATTATGAACACATCCAACATTTATGAAAATTATTTAATCTCCTGGAATGCTCGAATTATTGTTTTTAGCACATATTCATACAAACTTGTGCCTTTCGGCTTAAGATTCCCACATACGTGAAAATTATTCTAAATACTCTGGTAAACTAAAATGCGTTTCGGAAATGAAATATTTGTTCATGAAAATACCAAGTTTATTGATTTTCTCTGGAATTGAATTGATTCTCCTTGCTGTCATTTTCTGAATTTTCAAACTAACAGTAAGTAGCCAGATTAATTTGAACTTATATTAATTTGGTTGGTTTAGATAATATGATACGAATAATTGCACAATCTGCGTCCATTCGACGCGCCTCGATTTTTGATAAACTTTCTACAAAATTTGAGAGTAATTTACATGAAGCCCCCCGGACATTTTCAAAAAAACAATTCTCAAAAACGGCTGAAAATTCTGTTTAAGACTTTGCCTCTAGACACAGACAGAGGGACGGACATTTTGCGTAAACCATTTTTTCGGTATCAAGGTTCCACAAAACATGGATTCTGACAACACAACATTTTAGAGGCAGTAATTTACTAAAAAATTAACATTATTTTCTACTTTTTCGTTACTAAAGTCCGACAATACGCCTTAGCGCAGTAGGGAGCAGTCGCGTCGGCGTGTCCCAATTAGATATGCATATTAATGGTCCAGAATGTGTATTAGTAGAGTATTAATATGAGAATGACTATAAATGGATGCTACAACATCTTTCTCATCTAATACGCATCATCTTTTCAACAATATCCTTTCATTCCTAGAAAGTCCGGGTTGCGCACTACGCAGGAGTGTGTATGCGAGTCATGTACTATTTGTTTACCGGTTGAGTACGCTTAGAACATTAACTGTTGCCATCGCAATGACCCTGCCCGGGAGATCCTAGGCTGACGGATTTTTGTGTAGCTGTTTAGCTAAATCGAATTCACCCGCTGTCTAGAGAATAATTCTAAGGTTCGGGTGATCGCTAGTCTTCTGTGGTTTTGTCCGTGAGCTTATGGAGATTTTCACTATTTTCTGGGTATCATCCACTATCTACGTACCGACCAAGCCGGGACAAGCTCTATGCGTCCGATAGATCTTCCAACAAGGTACAATGGTAGCAGGTGTAGTGCATGTAAGTGTAATTGTGTGTATGAACTGGGTAAGGATAGAAAAGAATGGAAAAGGGAAGATCGCGCCGTTTGTTAAGGTACTGCTTCGGCATTCGCCTGTTGTTGATCAGATAAACCACGGAAAATTACCGATCAGAGTAGCCAGTCACTAGATTTCTTCTCCATACAGGCTGAATTTGACCTAGATAGATAGCGTCAAAAATCCTGGCACCATCAGGACTCGAACCCTAGGTACTCTTGATTAGAGGCAATGCAATGACATCAATTGATGCCCTGAGCTGCCCTTGTCAACGTGTCAACTTAGACTCTACCTCGAGGAAGGAAGTTTCACCAAATTAAATATTACTTTTGTCCAGCCCCTTGCACAAAGTGGACGACTGTGGCGCTGTTGCGCGGCGGCCGGGTTGGGGCGGGGTGGGAGCTGCCAAGCCAAGCGCTGCCTAAATATTGAAGAGGCAAACAGCATGAACAATGGAGGCGGCACAATGAAGCTCGTTCCTGGCAATGGGGACCTGCGTTTCAGTTCTCCGTCAATGTTGCAGGGCCTCAAGGTTTAAGCCCGTGGGGACTTCGCTGGGAGGAGAATTGCGGATGGTCTGGAAAATCCCACTTTTGAAATAAATCTAATCTGGAAAGTGGCGGTTCTTCAGCCATTCATGGCTCTCTCTTTCAGACCTTCCTTTTGTTTTGGGCGGAGAGGTAATGGGAAATTAAGAAATGAGAAAAAAAATACAGTACACCTTCGCCGAGCTCGGCGGCGAATCGATAGCAAAGGGCAACAGCACTTTTAATGTCTTTGCAACGTAGCCTTTTCATAGAACCCTCTAACTTCATAAGTATATATGTCGTTCATCGGCTGCGATACTCCTAGAAGTGGAAAAAGAAAGTTTTGAGATAAATATATATAAAGTTTTCGCTGGCGATTGAAGTAAAGGTATCATACGGTTCATTGATGGAATAAGAAATAATAATTTCTGGTAAGCTTCACGAGATTTCAGTTATTAATAATTATTATCAAAATTAAAGAAAAAAAGTTTCAAATATTTAAACCAAAAATACCACACTAAGAATCGTTCTACACACTCAGTTATATTTGATCTACTTACTGTGCAACACACGGTGGTAGATTTATAAAATGCAATACAACAATACCAATAATAGTAATAGCAATAATACATAAAATCAATCGAACGCAAGATGGATAAAACAAATACATTCACAGTTATAGCTTAATTTTCATCTTGACACTGAAAGCGACTTCATACCTACATAAGTACTTTTCAGACACTCATACTTAAGAAGAAACATCCAACAATAACACACCACATTTATCACAATGCCCACACTCTTAACTCTACATACTAATCTGCTTGTACTCCCCCCATTCCCCACTCACACACACCATCCATTTACACACACAAATGCCTTCCCTGAAAAGCGTCATTTCTCTGATCACCCCTGATGAGTTTTTGGCTTGCCATGCAGTCGGGCGACGAGTCTACAGGCCGAAGTCTGCTTTTTGCTTTGACAAAGGTGTAGAGCGTGCGAGACCCTCTGAAATAGGAAGGGGCCTCGGCAGCCGCGAGAGATTCCGAGGAACGTTCCCTGTCGCGGGCGCGCCCTCCCTTTTCAGGGCGCCCTCCCTTTTCAAGTGGACGGTTACAATTTCTCCCTCGGGGAGAGGGGGCGTTCTCGCACGGCGACTTTGCGAGAAGGGAGCAGCGCCAAGTGGGGGTGTAGCGATGCACTCTGACGCGACTTCAGAAGAATCCGCGTAAGAATGAGCCAAAGTGACAGTTCGCGAAACAAGTGAACATCACATGTTCTTCAGAGAAGTATCCTTCCGCCGTGACGGCTGTTCAGCCACGCCTCTTCGTAAAGTGTTTATGGCTCCCGTTAAGACATCACGGCTTCCCATGGTTCACAACCCGTTTAATTATATAAAAAATAAATATAAAACTCAAAGCACAGAGCTACGAAAACGTTCACAATCAAGATCCCCGCAGCTCGCCACCTGCCGAAAACACGTGGACCGGCATCTCACATTCAAGACCCGGTTTTAAAATAAACATAATACTATCGCACAAAAAAGTAAATTCAAAATAATGTTTATAAAAATATGGATTTTTTACAGAAGAGCACATAACACTGCACTTCCTAATTTCAATTATTTCTCGTGGCGCACTATAGTTTCGTCGGACGAGGACATCACAAAAGGAAGCGTCGAAGCCATTTACAAGTTAGCCAACTGGAAAACGAACGAATGATGGAAGGAGATTCTAATGGGTTCAACGACACAACGATCACAGGACCTTCATTTATGTTGCCAGCACGGTGTCCAGCATTTTTAAACCAGCATTTTTATGACCAGTACTTTTAAAATAAATTTTAAAAATAATTCTTTAATTTGGTTCAATATGGCTCATTCTTATAAAAATCACTCTATTTCTCTCTATGTAAAAAAATGCAATGTTCATCTCCATTCGAACGGTTTTCGGTTGTCTCATGACAAGATGAATTGATATACCCTAAGGTCCCAAAGTTGCATACACGCAACATATTGTTGTGCATTGACTATTGGTTAAAACAATTATAAGTGAAATTTTTTATTCTTTGTAGTGTAATATTAGAGTAAATACATAATATTATTAAAAATATTATTTCAATGCTTGGTCCTTTGATGGGTTAAATAAATTGAATAAAATTACAATATATCTTGAAAGGGTGATCGTAATGGGTGAATGATAATGGATCGAATAAGGATTCAGATACGATACGTGTTGGTAGGTGAAGCAGCCAGATCACAATGTCATGGAGAAAATATTTATGCCTTACGAGGGACTC
>JAHLJT010009419.1:8072643-8087077 GCA_031308135.1 Acheta domesticus | reverse complement strand
CCTTTACCTTATTTTCCCATTTCCATATTAAGACTATAATATATTCTTTTTCTTCAAAACCTTCTTTTCCTCCTGCACTTGTTCTATACATCAGTTGTAATTGATAACAATATAATACACCCTTGACAATAAAATCTATTTGTATTTAACTTTATTATCCAGAAAAGAAATACACCCCTATAATTGAATCGCATAGAATGCCAAGTCAATAGTAACTAGCGTACCGGTACCAGACTCTCGCATGTAAACCCCACCCTTTCCCTATACATTTGTCTTTCCTTTCCATTAAGAAGGAAAGTTGTTAATGAAACTGTTTATTTGTTTAAAAAATTCTAATATAACTTTTAATGTACTTACAGAATATTAAACAAAATAATGCAATTGAGCTTGTAAACAAATTTTCAATAAAGATTTCAAACTTCTTTAAAAACAACATTTGAAGTAATTATTCAGTCTTCCTCGACAATTAGTTTTTCGCTTTCCTTCATAGTCAGAAAAATATTAGAAAAGGGTTTAATTTACTTTGAGAAAGCCAAGTAAAGTAGTGCGAAAATACTGGATCGGGCAAGTACTACCCTACTCTTTGCAGTAATATTTAACTTTACTTGATTTGTTATGAGGAACACAGGGTGTGACGTACCCTCCTACGCGAATGCTGTTGAGCGTAATTACATATGAGAGGTTGTCACGGGGAAAATGAGGGTGACCGGAAGGGGGTTATGAAGAGGGGAGAAATACAATCATAATAATTGCGAAAATATAAGTTTAATTGGTAAGTTCAATACCCGAAGATCATTATATACTACTTGAAAGCACAGGAATAAGAAGGGAAGAGAGTAATGAGAGAGAAAGAAAGAGAGAGAACGCGGAATGGAGTTGTGACAAGGATGTCGACAGCATTCATGTCAGTGTCAGCTGGCTGATCATAGCCTCCAGTTCTCCATCGTTCGATGCCATGACGGTGCTCTTGCTTCTTGCTGTTGCTGCTGATAGCTGGGTAAGGCTGGCGTGGTGTCGCTTCCGTGGTCAGGAGTAGACTGTCGGTAACGGTGATATGAGAGGACCGTTTGTATATGTTCCCGCTAATTTGAGAACGTCATTTTAGAAAGTGGATTTTCCCAGAGAGGTGTCAACACCGTTTCTAAATCTGAAAGCGGACTTCTTGATGGTTCCGCTTGGGTCGTGCGATGATGAAATATTTTATAAGGCTAAATAATTTTTCATTTAGTAAACTAAATATGCTCATTAATACCATGAAAAATGGTCTAATATCTCTATGTTAATAGCATGCGTGCAATCAAAATCCCACCGTGCAATTAAAACTCCACACCTACCAATCAGAATTCAGAAAAGGAGCCAAATCGTTAATTAAGAAACTATAACACAGGCATAACGAAGATATTTCCAGTTGGCCATAAAACATGAACAACTAGTGGTGCTACAGAATGGCACAGACTTTCCCGTATTAGTTTTCTGTTTCATTTTAGTCTCGGCTATCCATTCGGACTTGCCAATACTCTTGACAGCGGCCATATATCGCCGCCCAAACTACATTTTTTTGACATCTTATTAATTCGTCGGTTTCCAATAGTAGAAAAAATAATTTTAAGAATGTAAAAAAAACAGTTAAACCTTGTCCTAAATGGCAATTTTCGTTGAAAAATTTGGAGCCGTTTTCAAGAAAATGATGTTTAAGCGCTACTGTAAATGTCAAATTTTAAGCACTTTTTCACAGAAAAGTTTTGAGTTTTGAAAACTTTATTTAAAGTCATTTGGAGCACTTACTCTCGCAAATTCAATAGTGTTTACAAATTGCTGGAAATGTGCATTTTAACGGTATGAGAGAACTTTCAAAAAAATTGCATTTGTGAAATTTTTGAAAAAAAACAAAAACATGACCCAAAATGAACTTTGCGCCATATTGAAGAGTGCAATTAGCACTATTCATTCGAAAAGTTTGAACAAAAAATTTGAACTATAAATTTTGAAACTGTCCGCAAGGCTTCATGTACAGTACTCTCAAATTTTGAAGTATGTTTTGTCAAACTCGCGGCGCCTCGAGTGCAACCAAGTCGACCGGGGAATATTCATTTTGGAAGAAATCGTACTTATAGTTTAGGCACTAGTGTTGTACACAGACCGACGGACGGACGGTTTTGGCGCTAGTGGTGTTCACAAACGGACGGACAGGCGAACAGGACAGACGAACAGATGGACGTTTTGAAAAGAACCACTTTTTCGGTATCATGGGACCCCAAAAGTGTATTTCCGTTGAAATCTCGAAATCGATTTTCCGCAGCATTACATAACTTTCCCTATACCACGTATATTATTCCGTATATACTTATGTATACGGGAAATTAAAATATAATTTTACATATTATTATAATGTGTGAAAAATTAATCGATTATGTAAGATTAATAGATTAATTCAGGACGATAAAATGCATATTAATCTAATTAATATAATCGATTAGATATTAATCAATTGTTATTAAATAATAATCGCGTATCACCTAACGGGAAGGGAAGGTCTCATCACATCTGACAGGACTGTGCCCCCTCCCGCCATTCTTTGATGAAACAGGAGCTAAACAAAATAACACTGGTATTATGTCACCTGCATACTATTATTTATATCTTCGTATAAAAAACAATAATGACAGCTTAAAGACAATAATTGTAAAATTAACCAATGTAACGCAAAAGTTGATAATAATATATCTCTAAAACTAGTATATGTGATTGCAAAAATTTTGATAGCCCAGGGTTGGATTTCTCACGTAAAAATACTATACAAACCTACTGTGTGTCTATGGCAAAAACTTTTTTTGACCTGTGTAATTATTACTACCAAATATCAAAGCCCTTTATTCTATGTTATTGCAATATTATTGAAGCCTATTTTGGTGAAAATAATTTAATTTATTGCAGTGTTATACAAGAGTATTTTATTTGTCGTTCTTGACCAGTATGAATGCTACTTTATGGAAAAAGTTTTGTGTCGTTTTGTTGAGCTGCATTAATGCTGCTTACATGTCACAATACTTAATGAAAGCCTTTTTAATTCTTTTGAATTATAAAGAACATATGATAACTAACGCAATAATATCATTTGAAAATATTTTTTTGATATTTCGATTAACATCTACGGTAATATGATTAGATTCAGCAAAAAAATATTTTACATGTGCCATTATGAACGTAGCGAATTTGAACGTTTAAGCCTAAAACGTTTTAACCCTGAAACTTTCAGGTGACTAGAGCATTCTCGTTGTATTCGGTTGTCGGAAAAAAATGAATGATGAATACAATTCTGATATACATGAAAAATATAGTTTTCTGAATATGTATGCAATGGAAAATATTAAACAATTTTTGTACTAAAGAGCTCTGTAGAAAGTTGTCAACATTGCAGACAAAATAACAGACAAATATAAATAATAGACAAAATAAGTATGTTGAAATCATGTTTGAAACAATATATTTGAATCCCCAAAAAAATACATTTCTTTTTGTAGAAGATGCACAAAAGTATCTTTTCCATGATCGAAGTAGTTATTTACATCATGATCCTAACAACAATATTATAATTTTGTCGAAATTTTGAAAAAGAAAGTGCAATGAATTTACAAGAATACAATTGAATGTAAAATATTTATGAAAAGAGGAAAGGTCATTATTCAAGAAATCCTATGTGAAAGAGGGATGGCTCCTTTTGAATGGTTTTCTTCCACTTCCAGAAAGTTGGCAGGAATTGTTTCGTTTTTTTTTACTTTGACAGAGATTACTTAATTATTCTACAGTGTTGAAGAGGTTGGTTTCACTTCTCATTAACTTGTGAAACGTGTGATTTGTTTTCGAAATAACCATTTCTTTGAATTATTTTATAATGATGCAGAATTGTGCAGGTTTACCTCCAGATTTGGTTGGTTTACGTGCTTGTATGATTTGCTCTTTAATCAAGGTAGGAGATTTGACAAAGATGTTTTGTTGAATTACTAGGGTTATTCAAAATATAATATTTTTCAACCTCCAGACACCAGAGCAATTTGTAACGGATGGTTGTGAGAATTGTGAAGAATTCTTGTGCTTGAAAAATAACAAAAGTAAAGTTTTCGAATGCACCAGTGTGAATTTTGATGGGTTAGTGTTATTTAATTATTTTCTTATAATAATGTATTTTTTTTAATATTACACATGCATTATAATCTGTGTCTTCACACAATTATGTAATTCCAGAATGATTGCTGCCATTGATCCTGAGCGCAGTTGGGTATGTCGTTGGCAAAGAATAGGTAAGAAGTTCTGCAATTAATAATATATTTTTTACGCTTTTTATTGTATATTCATAATGTATTACTCGACCTGCCAAAGTTAGTTGAAGGTCTTTATTTTTCAGACCGTTTTCACAGAGGAATTTACGCTATATCAGTATCCGGGAAACCTCCCTCACACGTTCTACGAGATATGGAGAACAGAGGAATTGTCTACAGATCACGTGATACAAGCCAAAAATAGTTATGAAATGCATTTGTGTTTTATGATTTTGTCTAAATAAACTTTTTCTGGAGTGGAACTTTATCGGAGTAGCAACATTTTATTGGTGTTTATAGCATGGTTACTTTTTAATGCGAATCTCTCTTAATGGAAATCAGGCTTATTATTGACAGAATACATAGTTTATTACAATTTAGTTTTGGTTTCGAAAGCACAAATTGTATCATAATTTGTGAATTGAATATTAGTTACGGAATTTAATAACAGTTCCTACACGTAATGAAAAAGCTTTCGTTGCAAAATTTCAAAATAGTGGCTACTAACCTCACTATTGATGCGATTATAAATAATTACTATTGCATGATGGTTACGGACAAAGCTCAATCACGTTTGTTTGATAGGACGAGCAATTTACCTAGTAAAAGCTATGTTCAATTAAAACGGGTATTATTACTTTTTTTTGTAAAAGATCCCTCCAGAAACAAGACGTTTGTTTCTTTGAGATTAGGGTTGCCAGATGGTCACTATTTGAGTGAACTATTGACTATTTCTATTTCTGATTCACTAATTAAAAATGGAAATAATGAACAGGTACAAATATCTTATTCAATAACAAAAAAGAAACAACTTATTGTAAGAGGAAACCAAGTGTTAGTAGAGCTTTTAGTGATTATAATGGAAAGTTTTTAATCTCGATTAGAGCTGACTTTATTCTGAAGCCAATCCTCTTTATTAAGCAGATCCATTTAGTTGTCTTCTTTAGTAACTATTCGTATTACGTATTATATCTTTGTTCAAGTGCATTGCACTCCAAAAGTAAGCTAAAGTGTTTCATTAATGCCTTTCATGCACATATTACTTTAACGAACGAAGGCTGTGTTTTAAATAATAAATAGAGTGTATCATTATTATTCAAAGATCCTCTTGCCCCCGGTTCACTATTTTCTGAAAACATTTCTGGCAACCCTATTTGAGATGCGTATTCAGTTTAATATGCACGTGCCAAGCTGCTACGAACGGATAGGTAAATACTTTACAACAAAAATATTTTGAGATATGTACCTATTCTAAAAGCCCAATTCAAGTTTATATCGTTGGGAGAAACGATTTGAACATGTTATGAAAGCATGTGGCAACAGCGTGCTTTCAATGGTTAATATGCATCAATCAATAAATATAAAAGCAGATTTCCTGAAAGCTCGTAGTTGATGTTGGTTTTAGCACCTGCTATTGAGGAATAAAATGGTCCTCTGTTACGAGTTAGTAAAAGCTACTAATTCATACCAAAAATTATTGTACACAAACAATTGTATTTTTAATAATTTTTAGTAATTATAGTGCTATTTTTCTAACTCTGTCCCTCAAGCCCCTATATCCACCATGGAATATCACACGGCATTTCGCATCTTTCTCCATCATGCCGCTAGAAGTCGCATGATCGCAAGCACTGCTTGATACAGTCGCGATCATGCGATATCTGGCGGCACGACTGAGAACGTCGTGAAATACTGTGACATATTCCATCGTGAAGACGGGCCTTGAGGGGCAAAGTTAAAACAATCGCAGTATACAAACAAATGATATAAAATTAATCTACAGGATAAGGTGCAATCCAGGAACCGTTTGCAATTATACCATTCCTTAATAGGCACGAATGTGCAAAACATTTCGGACATTTCGGAGCAGTTTGTTTTTTTATTTTTAATTAGGAGACCTGTGTTGGGTGTCATCAAATTGAAAAGGCGATTGGGTGCCACCAAATTTTTGTTTGGTCTTATCTTGCGACGCCATTAAAAATGGCGAAGGAAAACGTCTTGTCACCAATATATTCACAACCCTTGATCCCATCTCTCTGCTTTAAATAAAAGGTAACAGTATTATTTAAATTTATTGAATGGGTTGCCCGGAAGTTGGCGGTGGCACGGTTCCTTTAATGATTCATGATTTCTCGTATTGATATAATGGCCCATTTTTCATTTTGTGTGTGTGTATACACACACAGAGTGTCCAGTGCCCAGAAGCTCCCGTTACAAAAAATACCACAAATTCCGTGTTGCCAGTCATGAAGAATGGCAGGTCCAGTTTTTCCGAAAAAAAATTGTCTTTGAGAAAATTGAGTTTAAGGTCCGATTAAATTAAGAAGGTGATTGACAGTTCTGTGTGACGTCAGGACGCCTCTCCCGTTTCCATGGCAGCTGCCAACCAGAGAGACAAAACGTGACGTGTCAGGTCGCTCAGTTGCCACTGCCGAACAAGGGGAACATTTGAGCATCGCACAGCGACTTCCCTGCCGCCGCGCCGCCCGCGTTTCTGCCTGTGCTGCGCGCGCAATGTGTACTGTGTTGTGATGAGTTGCGTTCAGGTTAGGCTTTTGTCGTATTTTTTACACTTTTACACGTATTTTTTGAAGTGTTTGTTTTCGTATCCCGGTAACACGTGCTCAGTGGTTTGCGACCTGGCAACGTCGCTCCCCTCCACTCACAAATGTCAATCACCTTCTTAATTTAATCGGACCTTAAAAATCACTTCCGGGGCGCGAAATTCAAACCGGCCGCAATGACAACAGACAGCGGCGTCACCTGCGCGGAGTATTTCCTCGTTTCTCCGCGTAAACGGTGAAACAGTCGAGTAATATTCTGGAAAGCATAAAGTATTTGCAGGTTCTATTCAATAAATATTTTAAATGTACGTACAGAATATCAAATTTTGTTCAAAATGATAGCCACGGTACACGGCGGCGTAAACATAAATGATGAAAATTATGAAAAAGATTCAATCTCCTGGAATGCTCGAATTGTTATTTTAGCACATATTAATATGAACTAGTGCTTTGGGCTTAAGATTACCATGTAAATGATAGTCTCCTAAAGATTATTCTAAATGTCGTGATACACTAGGAGATAAATTATTCGTCAGTGAAAATACTGAGTTTATTATCTTTGGAATTTTAATTGATTCTTTCGGCTGTCATTTTCTGAATTCTCAAACTAACAATAGCCAGCTTTAAACTTCTTAATAAACGACTGCACGGTTTATCTAAGATGTAGTCCTAATTGATGGATATCATTATTTCCCCCCTCAAAAATATTGCATCTTTCCTAAATAAATGTATCTGTTTGTGCCGTAAAAGATCCATGAACTTCCTCAATACCACTCGTCAAATATAATTTTAGCTTAAGTAATATGTGGTACAGTAAGAGCACTTCCTGCTGCTGCAGCGAAAGCGTTCCGAAATAACTGCTATTGCAAAATATGCTAAACTGTTCGACGTGGAACACCGAAGTTAAGGCAAGCGGCCTCGACTACCCATTGCAATATTTTTTTCATCAAATACCCGGAGAACAAGGTTCATATTTTGTTTCTGAATATTAAAAGAATGGAGAACTTAGGTGGCAATAAATGACCTAGTTTTAAAAAGAACGGTTTTTCTTTCTTGTATAGTAATTTCAGATACGTAAAATCTGCAGAAACTATAGAAACAAAATTGTCAAAATTTGGAAATTTCAAAATTCGAATTTGCCTCGTGATCCCGTTTTTATGAATGCTTTTCAGTATATGAATTTTATTAACCATAAGAAAAGCGCTTTTGTTGTCCAGGGGATGTGGAAGACAAGGACAAAATTCCATTTGCAGAAAATAGTCCATAAGCTTTGTCTTTACATTGTCAGCTACTGGCGACTTTTATCTTTTTGCCTTACTGCATAAGTAAAGAGAAAGTAAAAGGCCCTTGAAAATGAAAAATTGGTTGACGACAAAACGTGTGTCTGTGGTATACGAGTGGTGGAAACTGTGATGTAATGTACATGTTGGTACTGGCACCTCATAAATATAATTACTACGTTGAGTGTTATAGACATCGGCGTTTCCTGGAAATATATTCCCATCTTTGAATAAGTCATTTTTGTCAAAAACCAGTAATTCGTAAATAAAGAGACAAGGTAATGATAAAATTTCTAAATTAATGCGTTTCCGCGCACTCCCACAATGAAAACTGCTTTCCATACAATTCAACCTCTAAGTTTAAAACAACAACAGAGCATGCGTTCTGGTACACAGGAAAGACATTTAGTTTGTTAAATGATAAGGACAAGACTGTTAGTGCTCTTAACCCGGCTGCGGTCTTCAAATTTACTCCTTCTCAAGATCCTTGGGTCCAAATGGACCCATATAATTTCTCTTGCAGATTATTTACTTTTTAAATTATCATATTTAGTATTCTTAATAGGAAATTAAAGTTCTACACCGAATGTTAATTATACTTATTTATTTTATTTATAAGGTTGTGCAATAATGTAAAATAATGGTCTCTCAACTTGCGTGATAGCAAAATAATGAAATGCACATATAGAAAAATTGTATTACACACATGTAGTACAAATTGTGATTGACATGATTTTTACCTGTAAAAGTTTTAATTAGAGCAACAAAAAGTAATTTTGTTATCCGTTTTGCAACACACTCCCATTGTCCCCTTTTTCGAATAGAATCTAAAAAATTTAATTTTTAAGACGGTGAATTTTGCGTAGGGTTTCTAGTTTTTGACTTCTCTTGATGGCGAAGTTTGTGGCAGATGTGTTATGCTTTCAATAACGGCTTTACAAAAGATTCCCCAAATTTTCTATAAAAAGTGTTATTTTTATAACATTTTTACTAGCAATCTGAATTTGCTTTTGTGGAAAAAAGTTTGAATTGACGTAAAATGTTTATTTTGTCAGAGAGAACCACAATAGGCCACAAAAATATATATTTTTTATGAATAAGAAATAATCGTGTCAACTGTACATCGTATCCCTTTGTAGAATTATAGGTTGTCATTATTTCTGGTTTCTTTTCTCCAGATTCGCAGCCTCTTGCATCATTGTAAAGTGTGCTTTGAAGGACAACACACTCGTTCATTCGTGGCACATTCGATACAAATGTCGGGTAACTCGCAAAAGCGAAAGTAGAATATTAGTTTGTTGTGCTCTTTGTCTGGAGACGTTTTGGCGGTATTTGGCGATTTCTTTTGTGCGCATAAGTCCACCGAGAGTGATGTCCCGTTTGAGACACTCCTGTCCCAACTGGTATGATGTAAAGAAATTGTCAGGAATTATATTGTTATCCTTCAGAAATGAGGATAATTGTAGCATAACCTTTATTCCCAGATTTAGTTCTCTAGGTTGCCCTTCTTGTTGGCCAGAGTTCGTGCATTCCACACGTAACGTGTTTCATTCAAAATTTCCCTCCGTATTCGCCAAGTCCTTGGTATGTGCTGCCGAAATGGACAAAACGTCTAGTTATTCATTGATTGTTACATACATTTGAAGATTGCACATATCGGGAGAGGAAGAAACACATCAGAATACTACGTTCAAGTTTTAGAAAGAACCGTCTTTACGTAGTTTAGAGAGCTGAGATTTCTCCCAGCTGTTCGTAGAACTTTGATAGTGTTTTCGTATTTTGATAGTATTATTCTACAAAATATTGTCATTGTACAACTTATGAGAAGATAGTCTCCAATGACAATAGACTCCTTTCATAGTTGATTTGTACTAATTTACCGAGTTATTATATGAAATTTCTAACAAGATTTCAACGTGAGAAATGTCACGGGTCCAAATGGACCCGAAGAACTTATGTGTAAAAAAAATTATAATTCCTGTCGTATTGAAAATAAATTAATGGCATTTTATATACGGGTAGAAAACAGTAAAACAATAATTGTCATGGAGTATCAGAACGGTCACACCATTTTCTTAAGCTGTACAAGAAATTAAAATTTCATTTGGGTCGAAATGGACCCGAGGGCCACAGCAGGGTTAATGGATGAAACATTCTTGAAGTCAAGTAGTGTTGACTAAAAAGGAGGAAGTATGGACGGAAATGTCATTAATAAAGAAAATTCATCAACAGCTTGTGTGTTCATGGCAACTAGTATGCTTTCATAGGCGCGGATCCACGGGGAGGGGAATGAGGATAATTTCTCCTCCCAAAATTTTTCAGAAACTATTAATTTTAGCTTGTCACGAAATTTTCAGGCAAAAAATTTGTCGTATAAGCATTAAAAACGAATAAAAAATTGTAACACAAAAATGAGCCGAGTTAGCCTGCTTCATTCTGCCAAAATTTTGAATAAACAATTTCCCCTCCCAAAATTCGTCTCTGGATCCGCCTCTGGCTGTCATCATATAAAGTTGTAGTTGATATATTTCCGGTCAGGAAATTGGCAAGTAAATTGCCTAACCATTTTATCAAAACCATAATTGTATGGATTGAAAAGATTGGTTTTGAAGTAATTGCAGTGATTTTTGACAATCCAGTGAACCAAAATGCCATTCACTGTTTTAGGATCCTCCAAAACTAGAAATAGCTTATGAATATCTATGCAAATCCCACAGAAAATTACTTTTTCCTTACAACAATATGCACCTCTAGGAGTCCATAAGAAACCACTGGGAAAATCAAGATAACTAAAATTAATTTTCTGCGTATGGAAAATTGTTATGCATCAGCATCAATTAGTTGTCTCAAAAATATGTGCCAGTCTAACAAGCACAATATTTTAAAATATGGCAATACTTTAAATTTAAAATCGTTAAATCGTTCGTCTCTTTTTAGTTAAAATTAACTGTTAATGGAATGAAATGCAATAAAATGATGCGAACATCCTTTTCTACAATAACAAATCATTATTAAGTTGCCGAAGAAAGTAAGTAAACGTCATTGACTGTCAGCAGCCGGCGAAAGAAACGTTTGCTGTGATGACTACCCATGTGCCGTCACAGCATCAGTCCACGGGCCTTATACTACTGACTAGGCAGTGCCCTCTGGAATACAAAGTCTGGCGACGGGCAGCCATCTTGCCAATGACGTCACGATGAGTAGGCCCGCTAGCCCCGCCGCGGGCCTACGATCTTTGCTGAAGTTAATAGCAAGAGCATTTCACAATATATTTGTCCCTGGTACTTCATTTCCACCAACAGATTTTGGAAACGAAAATCGAAGGATTTATATTTTTAGAAATATGTTGCTTTTATTTCAGGAAAATGTTTCTGTTGCCTCAACATCAGCTAATTGCATATTGTTCATTTTCAATGGAACATGCGATTTCCGATTTGAAATGCAAAAATGCATTGAAACAGTTTTTCTTTCGTTAACAATTAATATGTTATTATTAAACTAATTTGAAACTTCTAAAATCCTACTATTTACTGCTTTTTTGCAAAGAACATTCGTGTTATCAGCAAACAGATCCGTTCTTCCATTTTTAATAGACGAGGACACATCGTTTACATATAACAGAAAGAGAATAGGCCCTAAGATCGAACCTTGCGGGACCCCATGCTCAATTGCAAAGAATTGGAAACAAAAGTATGTAATGTCCTTTCGTGCCAGTATGGTATTTCTACTCTTTGAGTCCGATATTTAAGGTACGAAGTTATCCAATCTAGGGCAATACCACGAATTCCGTACGAAGGTAATTTTGAGAGCAAGATCTTATGGTCAATAACGTGAAAAGCTTTCGAAAGATCTAAGAATATTCCAATGGGTACTTCATTTCGGTCTATTGATTAAGCAACATCTTTGAGAAAAAAAATGGTAGTTTCCGTAGATTTTGATTTTCTAAAACCGTGTTGTGTGTCTGAAAACGCTTTGTTTTTCCTGAGAAAAGTTTCCATTCGTAAGTAGAAAATCCTAATATTTTGAGAAAACTGACAAAAGAGAAATTGGCCGGTAATTTTGAATATCATTTTTGTTCCCTTTTTTAAAAAGCAGCTTAATGTTTGCTGTTTTGAAAATATCTGGAAATATTCCTGTACATAAAGAAGCATTGAAAATGTGAGTTAACGGACGTATAAAGACAGGTGCACAAGTTTTTAATAAAGAATCCGGAAATTCATCTAAACCAGAAGAATATTTATTTTTTAGTTTACTGACTATTCTGAGGATTTCGTTGGGAGAAGTTTCGGAAATAAACATCGTATCTGAAATTTTTTGGGAAGTGTAAGATGTTGAATTTTGTGGTTTTAGTCCCTTCGTGAGATCAGACGCAATTATAGAAAAGTGTTTATTGAAGAGATTGGCAGCTTTCTCCGGATTACTCGTTTCTCTTTCAATTATCCTTTAAAAATAACATTCTCTACAAAGTATCGAGATGATGTGGTCGTATTTTTTACGATATCCCACATTGCTTTAGTTTTGTTACTAGCGCTCAAAATGTCCTGACTATTTTTCATTATTTTTGCCTGAACTATTACTCTTGTTAAATTCTTTGTATTCTCGGAAGTATATATTGAAACCGGGTGATACGTTTATAATGTTTAGAAATAAAGTAAAGCTTTTTGTTTGGTTTTACACGATGTTCTAATTCCTTGTGTGATCCAAGTATTACTTTTGCTTCAAATGTTTAATTTTCTCTTTTTAAGAGGAAAGCACGCGTTAAAATGAACTGAAAGCTTGGAGAAAAATAAATTATATTTTTCATTGCGTCAACAGCGTTATAAACTGCGTCCCATGATTCCTTCATCAAGTAGTCCGTAAATAATTTTATATTAACTTTAGTGAATGCTCTGCACATGCGTGAATTATTTATTGTGCCAGTGTTCATGTTCTTAGTAATTGTAAGAATTTGTGCATCGTGGTCACTGTAACCTAGATTATTCGTTATTATTTCATATGTAGTTGTGGTTTTGTTAATTATAATTTGATCTAATGCTTTTTGTGATTTAAGTGTATTCCGTGTAGGTACATTCACTGTAATATCTAAATTAAAAGAATGAAGTAAATTGAGAAACTGCTCTTTTTCGTGGGATTCGCTCAGAAAATCAATATTGAAATCTCCATATACAACAATGGATTTAAAAGAGTGTTTACTAATTTTGTTCAGAATTATCTCTAATTTTCCAAGAAAGTGAAATAATCTGAAGCTCGCTTTGTTGGAGGTCTGTAAATGCAAAGTAAGATAATTTTGAGCATAGTAAGATGTACTACTGTTGTTTCAAAACTTTTTCAACTGCATATAAATTGAATTCTGACAAGAAAGTAGAATCAATATAATTTCTTATGTAAATACACGAACCTCCGTAAGCAGAGCCCTTATTTGATTCCCTCGCTCTACAATACGACCTGCAAGGTAAAACTAGGAATTTGGAGTGTGTTTATATCATTTTGAGACAACCAATGTTCTGTAAAGCAAAAAATATCTATTTGTCTTAGATCACATTGTAATGCTGCCTCGATAAATTCAATTTATTTGAAAGAGAGCACATTATGATGCATTATTCGAATCTTTGCATGTACCTACATGGGTGTTTTCCTGCTGCATCTAACTGTCGGCTATTATTTATGTATTAATTAATTAATTAATTAATTAATTCATTTTCATTTCATTTTTACCTCTAGTGCATGGTCGAAGGAAGTATCGTGTCCCAGCAGTGACAAGAGGTGAGGAAGGAGGGGTGACAGATGTAGAGGAATGAATAGTGGGAGAGGTAATACACGGATTAGGTTCAGGGGATAGGTAATTGGGTCCAAAGGGTTCCCAGAGGATGGAAGAGAACTAGGAGATGTGGGTGGGAATGGGTCTTGGGCAGGACACTGCCGAGTTGTGAAATGATGTGTTTTGCCAGCTCACTACCGAGTGCATGTTTTACGACAAGGTTCAGGTGAAGACCATGTCGGGTGAAGTGTTTTTCTGAGAGAAAGTTTAGCTCAATCTAACATGTGTGCCTCTCAGATTGCAGTTTCAATGGTTGTTTGCTGGATGGTTTGATTGGATGTTCATCTAAATTACTGTTGATGTGTATGAAGCTTTCAGAAGATCCACTTTGAGAGTGTAGAGAGTAGAAAGTGTATAGCGATTAGTAGCCATGTCACGAATGCGTGTCAAGTGCGTGGTAAATATGAAAATAAGTAAATAGATGAGAATCCGAATACTACAAAAACTACTCCCTAA
>JAHLJT010009419.1:8059189-8072543 GCA_031308135.1 Acheta domesticus | reverse complement strand
GGGACAGCACCACTTTATTTGCCGCTCGGATAAATACATGAAAAAAAAATAAAAAGCTTTCCTGCTGTTTTTGAGAGATTAATTGTTTAAAATCCTCTAAGTTTCATGCAAATTAAACAAAAATTACTCATATTTTCGAAAAATTGAACATGACCTTACGTGAAGATTTATTTTTGATGATTAGATTTCATTAAGAACAAGAATTATTATACTAGTTGTAGGGAAAAAATTGAATTTTTGTAATTGCCAAAATTCAGGGAGTGCAATGAAAATGCGACCTACCCCACTTCTTGATGCGTCTTTTCAACCATCGTAGGAATTTTTATTACATTTTGGAGCCATTATTGAGAACATTTTGAAAATGTTGCCTTATCATATAAAGTACTGCCCTCAAAAAACAAAATATTGTTTCAAAGTCCCAGGGATCGCGACATCAAATACGTCGTTCGGGAAATATCAATTTTCTATTCCTGCTCAAAATCCTGCTTACAGTTTAGCCGCTGGTGTCGTTCACAGACAGAAAGACGGATACACGTTTTGCCATAAATCGATTTTTCAATATCAAGGATCCACTAAACGTGGATTCTTACTACACAATGCGTTGAAGTAAGTAATTCGCTACATAAGAAACAAGATTTTATCCACTTTTTCGTTTCCAGGACTTGACAATAATATTAGAAAAATTGCCGCCTTTCCCGCAGCATTATAATACTTTCTACGTAATCCGCAAGCTGCAGTTGAGAAAGAAATTACTGGTGGCACAGACTTTCTCGAATTAGTTTGTTACCTTATCCCTCTAGCCTGGGCAATCTTTTCAGATTTGCCCCACTTTCTCTGCCATCTATTGGCGTCTAAAAAATAATTTTTCACTATTTTGTTCATTTTTTCGGATCTCTAGAATTGAAATAAGACTATAACAATGGTATGACTGCAGATTATAAACATGACTATTTCCAGATCGGTTGCAATACTATAAAGATCTACGGTGTGATATAGAGAACGAAGGAGACATACAAGAAAATTACCTACTAGAAAATTTAGATCTTAGACCTATGAAAGAATATGAATATTGAATTATTGAAATATGGCGGCCCTGCTATGATAACGAGACTGTTGTACTACTTCATTAATGTAGGTTGGAGCTATTGTCAAATACCAGAAGAGTGGAAAGTGGCCATTGTAAAACCAATTTATAAAAGAGCTGATAAATCAGTCTGTGGAATTTATAAAGGAATAAAATTATAATATACTAGAATATAAACTAGAATACTCTCCGGAAGAATAAAACCAATAGCTGACACCCTCATCAGTGAACAAAAAATAAATTTAGAAACGATCTTCTACAGATATTGTATTACATTTAAAAAAAACGAAAAGAAACTAGTGGGGCTACAGAATGGCACAGACTTTCCGGTATTAGTTTTCTATTTCCTTGGGTCTCGGCTACCTATTGACTTGACACATACTCTTGCCAGCTGCCATCTATAGCCGCCCAAATTACTTTTTTTTTTGGCAATTTCTTAATTTTTTGTTTTCTTAATAGTAGAGCGGAAATATTACTTTAAGAATATTAAAGAACAGTGAATACTCGTCCTAAATGGCAATTTTCTTTTAAAAAAAATTGGAGCCGTTTTTAGGAAATGACGTATAAGCGCTACTGTAAATGCAAAACTTGGAGCTCTTTTCACAGGAATCTTTTATGATTTCGAAAAAACCTCATTGGAAGTCATTTAAACACTTCAACTCACAAATACAATAGTTTTACAAATTGCTAAAAATGTGCATATTAACATTGTGAGAGATCTTTCAAAAAGATTACATTTATGCTTCCTAAGTTTTTGTGGCTTTATGGCTTCCTAAGTTTGCGTATTCAAACATAGAGTGGGCGTTGGATTTTGATGAGCGAAAAATCCGCAGGATGCTACGTAGCGCTGACGACAACAGAAATAACAATCCTGCCTAAATCGACGGTAAATTAATCCCTTCGACAATTATCGTTCCAACGAGATCCTACATTCGCTCACCCAGAAAACGATCCAAGCAACAGATAAAATTACTGTCCAATGTTGTGCGGGCCCCTGGCGAGGCATGTGGGAATCAAAAAATAGTCGGTGGCGTTAGGAGGGGGGTAGGGGTTTGGTTGGGAAATTTCCAAAAACTTCCCCAGCCTTTATCGAGGTGACCCAATTTACAGGTACCAGAGTAAATTGGACCATCGAGAGAACACAAAAGGGCCTGGTGCACTGAAACACGGGACCCGTTACTTAATCAAGTCCTCCCTCCAATACACAAAACGAATTCATCTCTCCATGCAACAGAATTAACATACAGTAGTTAATTTAAATTAGAAGTAAATACATTTTTTATGTTTTGAATTGAAAGGGAATTTCGATGTTCCAATGATGAAGTCGGGGCCTGGGGCGTGTTGCTCAAGCTGCAACATGTCCCTCAGAGTGCCACTGCCCTCGCATTGGAAACAACAATTGCCAGGCGGGGCGCTGGCGGCAATGAAGCTGATGGAGCGAGAGCTGGCCCTTCCACCCGCATCGCTGTCCCGCGCCACCAAACCGACGCCTCTCCCACTCTCCACGCCACTGCCCCCTGTCGCCCACGCCTTTCCTCCCCCGGGACCCCGCCCCTCCTACAACTCCACTCCTTCCACCCCGCAACCACCCTCTGTCAACACCGTCTCCCTGCCGCCTTCGCCCCACACCCACCCCTGCTCCCGTTGTTCATGCCGGTGCCCCCGTCCCGCCACTTTCCTTCCACACCCTCTGCCCCGCGGCTACTCGCCGCCGACCCCTCTCCGCAGACCCCTCCGCCCCACCCTCTGCCCATCTCTTTGCCGGGAGAGATAGCTCAGTGCATCTACTGATGTTACTGCATTCCCTCTGACCGGGTGGTCCTAGGACTCTGCTCCCCACGGCGGCAGGATTTTCGACACTAGCTTGTCAGCTAGGTCGAATTTAGTTTCTGTCTGGAGGAGAATTCTAGCGGCCGGCTGCTCTAATCGGTAGTTTTCCGTGGTTTCTCCGATCAACACCAGGCGAATGTCGGAGCGCAGTGCCCTAACAAACGGGCCACGGACCCGCGCGCGATCTTTCCTCCCTCTTCCTTGTCCTATCCTCTCCCCTTACACACACACGCTTACACTAACATGCAGTACACTACCACACATGCCGGGAGACTACTCGGTAGCTTAGAGCTTGTCCCGGCTGGCGCGGTGCCCCGCTGGAGGGAGATACCTGGTTGAAGGGAAAACCCCGCTCGTCGACGGTAGTCGACTGGTAGGTGGCGGGGAAAAGATTACCGCCACCTCCCGAGAAAAACACGCACTCCACTTACGGGACTAATGACGTAAGTATTTGACGCGCCCGGAATCACGAACAACCCATCTCCCACGCTGACATCTCCGTTCCTGCCGACCCTCCCACCTCGACTTCTCCGCCCCCGCAGCAACCCCTATCACCGCCGAGGCCGCCCCTATGACCTCACCCCATGACCGCCTCCTCGCCCCCGGCCGGCGCCGCGTCCGCAGCCGTCGCCGCCGCCGCCCGGGAACAAACAGCGCGGACGAAGATTGATGCGCCCCCTCCGGCTGACAGCGGAGGGCGCCGCCAGCGCGCCCTCCGCAAGGGCGGGGCGGGCGTCGAAGCGCGGCCCTCGCGCTTCGGCCGCAGCCCCGCAGCGGCCGCCGCAGGCGCCCAGGACGCCTCGCCACGGGAATGAACCGGAGAATTTTTTTTGCATTTGTATTTAACCATTATATGTCCTGTAAATGGCAAGTGGCCTCGGTGCCGTTAGGTCTGCATTAAATTCACATCCTTGATGCTCCACATCTTCCTAAGCCCTACCCGCATTTAAGTGTGACGAATTCTGAAGCAATACTCTCTAAAATCATTATGATTGTTCAGAAAATATTGAAGTTTCTGTAAATGATTCGATCTCGGGGCACATTGAGGTCTGCCAGCCAGGAACCCGTGATGTCTCGAACCTTCGTAAAACTTCACGTAGTTAACGTATTTGTTTAGCGATGCCTGTTTCTACTGATCCTATCAGTAGAATTACCCCAGCATTCGCCTGTATGACGAGGGAAACCACGAAAACCCCTGTCAGGACGGGGATTGAACCCGTGACCTCCCGAATGTGAAATCAGCGTGCTACGACCTAAGACATTTCGCTTGGTCGGAGAATATCAGCACATAGAAAAAACTCTGCGCTCAAATCCTTCCTTTTCTGACGCGAAGGACAGTTAGATGTAACAGAAGGCAGCTTTAAACGGTTTCCGAAGAGTCGAAGTTATCATCGGGTCATCGCTTCCCTAGGTCATTTATTTTCTCCGAGGATCAAGAATGCCACATTCAGCTGTAAATTTGGAGCCTGAGATACCTCAAGGTAACCTGAGATAGAATCATTTAAAGAAATTTAAATATTTTCTGAACAATCATAATGATTTTACACAGTGTTGCTTCAGAATTCATCACACTTAAATGCGGGTGGGGCTTAGGAAGAAGTGAAGATCATTTAATACAGATCTGCCTTTAACTTCTAGTGAGTTTAGCTTGATTAATAATTAAATATTTGTAATTTTGAGTTTGTACATCAGTATGTTGTAACGAGAAATCTAGTCAAGTCCCTCCGAGAGAACTGAGAGAACACCTCTCTCAGTCTAAGCAAGTCGTCAAGAGAGATTCAAAAGAAATTCACAAACATCTCAGAACATTCTATGGGGCCGTCCATAAATTACATAACGCAAATTTCGAGTATTTTCAATACCCCCTTCCTCCTTGTAACGCTCTTCCCTATCTCTATGTAACGGAGCGTAACGCTGTCTCAGACCCGCTCTCTCTCTCCCTTTGGCCTTACGTAATTTATGGTTGACCCCTATGGCAGCATATTTCTTCCTTAATCCTTTCTGAATTATCGTCTATCGTTTTTGAACAGGTATCTCATAAGAGACACCTGTTGACAATATGACCAAATGGAGCAACTTTGAAATGGATGCGAGCTGGAGAGCGGGGGTGAATCCGTAGTGTTTACTGTTGTGGTCAATCCCACGACCCGTCGACAATGGAAAAGTCGATATTAAGCAAGTGTAACGGTTCCTACACCTTTACACTAATTAATATAAATAATAATTAATGCAATTAATTATTTCTCTCCAACCTGGACGAGTTAGATCTATTCGTGCTTATAAATTCACGTGAATAGACAGATATTTACTTTGGCACAATGGCCGCTAAATCCACTGGACTAATGTATTCGGCGAGTTCCCGAAATATCAATTGCGTGTGGCGTGCACACCCCTATCTTTGTATTAATAAACTATTACCTATTGCTTTAAATCTAAATTTTGATCACAGATCCGCATTGACGCCTATATTAAATCGGTCTGTGTCCCATTACAGTACAGATTTGTATTTCGTATGGGTCCGCGACGTCGTCCCTATTCAGGTAACGAAATAATACTATGGCTTATTTTGGAAGCCTGTTACTCTATCATATTCTTTTCCCTGTCATTTGACTTCTACTACCTACTACAAATAAAATAACACAGATTTTACAATGTTGCCGAATCGTAATGTGGGCAGCTATTTATTATTATACCGATTCTCTTCTCGCCGTTTTAATGTTCGAGTCCAGTCATCATTCTAATGAACAGAACATAACAGCGAAATACGTAATTGTACCCATTGTGTATTGTATAAACCCATTTGACATAAAACAAATTATCTTAACGAGGAAAATCAACGTACCACTCACACATTCATACATATTTTATATACAATACCATTCACGCGAGTGCACTCTTTTTAAAAGGGTAAATTTTCCAATGGCCAATTTTTTGCTCTACTCTAAACATTTACTCACAATCTTGGTCTTGCTATAAATTTTACTATGATGAATATTTGTCACTTCTCTGGTGTCGTTCAACTGGCATCGATGTGGCGTCCTCGATGTTCCGTACCATTTTTCTTCAATTCCGAAGATACAAAATCAAAACACTCCCGGACTAATGTTTCACCAATTAGACCATCATTTTTCGAAAACCTTTGTACTTTTTTACATTTCTAATGAATCAAGAAACTCAAATTACGGCATGATGTTGCCTGTCCAAAATTACGCATTCGTCTCTGTCTTAGCACTGTCGCATACCCTTTCTGCACAAAGGGTAGAAACGAAGGACAGCTGTTCTCTTTTGTCAAACCCGCTGTACTTTCATAGTTTCTATTTACAAATGTTTTTATATTTCTCATATTTTCTTCGTTATAAAACTTTCTCAATGATATCCAAATAATAATATTAATAACTTTTCGCTTTTCAGATTCCATATCTTGTTAAATTATTAATGTTTATGTGATCGCTAATCAGATGTCAACACATTGAATTGTTTTTGCCTAATATGGTAACATTTTCTTTAATTAAATATTTCGTTACTCCAAAATAATATAGAACTTGTGCGACTGTTTATCTATTTAGTAAATGTTCTCTATTTATTTATTTCTCACTGGTCTGCTAACAGGAGAGTTCCTTAGATTCTTTTAAGAATTAAATAGCACTTTCGATCTTCACCCTAGCACTTTAGACCGTTTGTTTCGTTTCTATAAATGTCAATTCCATAAAAGTTTGTCTAATTTATTTAGATATTACTGGGAAGCGTCCAAATGGACCGTCGTACAAGTAAGTTAGAAATCCTATTCATTACAGAATCTATTTTCATATTGAAAATGTTTGGAAAAGGTTTGAACTGGTTTTGAAAAAATGTCGAAATAAGTATTACAATATTTTCTCTATAGTTCCTCATCGGTAGGAGAAACTAAAATCTACAAACATTTAACATTGCAAAAGTACACGGTTGATCATGGAGATTTTTTAAATAATGTTTTAAAAAATTATATCTTAAGTAAGGTGAGGTACATCCTGAGGTGTAAAAGATCCTCAAGCCTAAATGACGCCTCTGAGCTAAATTCAAATCGCCTGTTTCGTCGCCCGAGATAATACCTTCTTTCTCCGCTAGGTGAAAGGAGCGTAGCGAAATTTGCGTGGTCAGAAGGAAGAGCGGGCCTGATGGCCCGAGTCTCGCCACGTAAAATAAGGCATTAACTAACTAACTAACATTTTTAAACAAATAATTTGCACTTAATTTCTGCTCGAAGTTAATTCAAGTTATTGAAAACAGATCTTAAAAAGGCACCAATTTTTTTTCCTCGGATAGAGCAAATAGACCGCGAGCCAGCAAGAAAATCGACGTATGATAAGCTCAAAGCTACAACTTTTTGAGAAGTTTGCCAGTGTTATGAGGAACAAGGAAACGCAAGTATGGCGGGCTGCAGATGTCGGCGTTGCACTGCGCAATTTTTTAAATATGTCGAAAAAAATTATGACATTGGGGAATGAGCACACAGATAATTCTGTTTGTATATTGTTAGTTAGATAGCCAAAGTGTGAAGGAGTTGTATGCCATACCGAAGCGGCGTCTCGAACTGAAAGTGTCATTTGAATTTGCTCGCCATTCTGAATTGAAAGTGTTATTTCTTTGTGCCCGCTTGGATTAAGAGCTCAAAGCTATTTTTGTGGTCTTATGGTAGAAAATTCTTTTTCATTGCCGATTATGACCACGCCATACCGCTGCGGCGTGTCTAAGTAGCTGCCATACTGGTTCAAAAAATGTCGAATTTACCACTTATGCATGTACGCATGTATCATAGGTATAAGTATGGCGGTACATTTTTAGGACTCCCTGTGATCTATTTTGACAAATAAACGCAATTACATACTAATAAGACGTCATTAAATTGCTGCCATACTGAAAAATATATTTTTTGTAAATATTGGTAATATCATTGGTTAATGCTGGAAAATATGTTGTATAATGTTAACATCAATAAAAAAATTAAAACGAATGGTTGATTTTCGAAGTTTTATTACAAATTAGAATCAATATAATTTATTGAAATTAGTAAAATACTGTATTTCTACATACGAAATAAATAGGCGAGATGAAAAGTTACATATTCCACAAAAATGGCAAACTGAACTGAGAGAACTTTTTGTTTTTTATACGTGTCTACATCACTGTGCTGAAAAGAATCACATTCCTTAAAAAAGAGTCTGGTCCATTCTTAAAGTGGTCATATCTTTAACATTCTTTTCTGGTCATATCTTTAACAAATCTAAAAAATTGACATTAAAAAGGAACATTCACTGCAACATATTTTCTACTTTTTATGCCAAACCAATAATATACAGATATCTTTCATTTGAGAAATGAATTCAGCGAAAAATTCAAACCACCAAGATAATAATTTATTGTAATACCATCTGTTTTGTTACAAAACATTTTTTTATTTCCCCAACTTTAAGGATATGGGAATATGTACCTTTTTCATCTCATCCACAGGATTCATTACTGTCTTTAACAGGCGGTACGTTTACATTGAAATTCATTTTAGTCACATTCATTGATGTCATCGCCTTTCTCTTCATCTTCATTTGTGTCATCGTGAGAGGTTACATATTCTGCAATTGTTATAAATGAGTAATATTCAGTTATATAATTAACGTTAAACTATCAGCTTGGGTTATTATTTGACACTAACTTCATCTCAAATTAGTGTGTAGCTTTATTTTAATACTTTCATTCAAAACAATATCAATATTTTTTTTCATTTACTTTCATAAATAAATTGTTTTGTTCACACTTGATGTTGGTATAACTATTACGGTTATCTTCGGGTTCCAGTATTAAAATTAAAATAAAACATTTTTCTTTCAACTTGTACATTAATTTACCAAAATAAGTAGAATATCCGAATGTTATATTAATGTCATAGAATTTCTCCAGGAACCGTCTTTTACAAATACTAATGCATATAAAAAGTCAGCATAAATAGAACTCATATTCTCCTCTTTTTTAAAACATTTTACGAATATACAGGTTCATTCGTCATCGTAGAGACATGATTTCAGTATGGCACACACGTATACGTATTTCAGACGTTAAACATGTTTCAAAAACGTAAGCATGGCACATGTACCTGTTATACGTCAAAGTTATTAATCTTTTGCAACTTTAGAGATTAATTTCTCACGTTCGAGACATCCAATTGGTATGGCACTTACAGACTTGCCTTCTAGGTAATAAAACCAATTGAAAAATATTTGTCTCGGGTGTGTACCTATCATACATGAATTAGTGACAAATTCGACATTTTTGAACCAGTATGGCGGCTACTTAGAGACGCCGCAACGGTATGGCGTGGTCATAATCGGCAACGAAAAAGAATTTTCTACCATAAGATCACAAAAATAGCTTTGAGCTCGTAACCAAGCGGGCATAAAAAATGATACTTTCAATTCAGTATGGCGGACAGTTCGAGACGCCATTTCGGTATGGCATACAACTCCTTCACACTTTGGTTATCTAACGAACAATATACAACTAGAATTATCTGTGTGTACATTCCCCAATGTCATAATATTTTTCGACCTATTTAAAAAATTGCGCAGCGCAACGCCGACACCTACAGGCGGTCATACTTACGTGTCCTTGTTCCTCATAACACTGGCTAACGTCTCAAAAAGTTGTAGCTTTGAGCTTATCATACGTCCATTTTCTTGTTCGCTCCCGGTCTAAAAGGACACTTAAACGGTGTAAAATTGCGCACATTTTTCTTCGTTGAAGTTTCTCATTTTTCAGAAATTGCAAAGTTATAAATGGTGTGAGAACGTATAATGTAATATCATAAACTTTTGATTTGCACAGTACTTTGCAAAATGTTCTTTATACGTACTGACACATTACATGGATCTTTGTTTTTAACAAATTACAGATATTTATCATAAGGTATATTTTTACAATATTTCTTGTCACGTCCTTTAAAACATCCTTGCTGCATTTAAAACATTCTATAGCTAAATTACCGAGTTGATTTTGTCTATTTAATTTTTTCTGGTTTGAAATTAGTGCATTCTGTGACAAACTCTCTTGATAGTTAAGTTTCTCTCTTATTTGTCATTCTCTAGTCTCGCATTCAAATATAGCATCATAATGTTTGTGATTTAAACTTACGTTGTCCAAGGCTGTACGAAAATGATATAATTTGGGCGGCAGCAATCCTAGCATCATTGACATTACCACACTTCCTTTTACATCACCTTCAGTAGTTATACCTTCCGAATATTTTCCAGATTTTAATAACATGCTTGATTGTATCTCGTTGAAAATGTCGTCTGTGAAACTACTGATTGTTAATTAAGACTTTTCCTCAAAACGCTTTTCCAGGTTGGGTCAGTTCATTAGGTGAAATAAGTGAAGAACCACTTTAACTACAAATAACCATGTAAATGTGTCAATTTATAATTCATTACAATGAAGGTGCTTACAAATAACTACTCTTACAAAGTCTCTGCGTATAAGAGGAAGTTTTACAAAATCTGGAACAAAACAATCACAATCGACATGAGATAAACACGTTTCTGAAAAGTATTTGAAATGTTTTATATTTACTAAGATCTGAACATGTATGTTGTAGGGATTATTGTATAGAAGAACTTCCTACGATCCATATTAATTAAAATATGTAATGCATCATATAAAATTAAAGTCTGAACTTTTTGTAAAGGGATACATATGGTACATGATAATTGGTCATTGCGTTTGTATAACTCAGTAATACTTACATTTAAATGCAATATTTGAACTTTGAAATCTTGTGGGATGTAATATTACACAATGGTTAGTTTTCTTAGTATATTTGTTTTGTTTATATTTTTGGTCGATGAAAATCATAATTGTTTTTCTAATTTTCTGAAATACGAATAACCCTATGACATAATGGGGAATGTATTTTAAAAATAGTAGTCTTACAAATGTAGAACAAACTATTACAAAAATGTATTAACATCACAATTCATTGAAATGGAGTTTGAAGCGAATCATTGTTGTAGGGATTGTGGGATAATAATTCTATGGGGTAAGAGAATAAGGTAATGTTTTCCAAAATAGACTGCATGGGACGTTTGCCACATATGTTCACAATTGTTCACATTGAATTACAAAAGATTAAAATATTATGGCAATTTACAGAAAATAAGTTTTCAGGCATTTGAATCCTTTAATTACTCCAGCATCTTTACAGGTCACAGTCACCAAATACTGATAGCATTTCTCATTACCCCATGCGGGAAAAATAAAACGGTAAAATATTTTTGTATCACAGTATGAAGTATACTGAATCAGACATGCACACTGCAACATTGTAATCAGGATCGTCAAGATTTGGGATCGTTAAAAACAAAAAGTAGAAAAAATGTCATTTCCCGTAGCGATTAACAACTTTTTTTATTTCTCTTACCTACTTACACTACGTTCTATTCATCTATAGAACCCCATCTTCAACATT
Source organism: Acheta domesticus (assembly GCA_031308135.1). Lineage (NCBI taxonomy): Eukaryota > Metazoa > Arthropoda > Insecta > Orthoptera > Gryllidae > Acheta > Acheta domesticus. The sequence continues at coordinate 8,061,138 of JAHLJT010009419.1, read as the reverse complement.
TTGTGTGCAGACCAAAACCATGCCGAATCAAGGAATATTAAATTAGTACGTTTTCATTAGTTGCTCCTGAAACGAAATTGAAGCAAGCGCCGGAGGTTTGTAACATGATTTCCAAACAATCTTGAAGAAGAGAGTCCAAATGATTTATAGACAGGACAATTAATGTCGTTTACTTTCCTTTTTATAGGCTTTTACACAATTTTCTACAAGTTTCGGGGATAGGTTGTTCCTATCATCAGGCAAAACAGAGCAGAGCCCTTAAAATGAAAATATCCGTCAACCATTGGCAAAAAACTTTATCCCCGAAACTTGTAGCAAATTATGTAAAGCCTATAAAAAGGAAGTAAACAACATTAATTGTCTGTCTATAAATCATTTGGACTCATATTCTTCAAGATGTTTGAAATATTTAAGAAGACAGGCTGATTCAACCTTTTAAGATTTGTAACATGAACCCGCCGCCCGGAGATATTTCCTGAACCCGGAAGTAACGGGTGAATGTGACCGGAAGTGAGCCACCGCTATCGGCGCTGGCGGGCGCCACGAGGAGCTTCGGAGCAGCGCCAAGGCGAACACGTCACCCGGGAAAGGCGTTTCCGCTTCCGCTCCTAGGCACTGCTACAGAGATGCTTTGCAGGTTGAAGAAATCTGAATTTCGTGAATAATACACACTCACTTTGAGCTAACAGTTTGAATCGCAACTCCCCAGTATTCTTTCTCAGATGCTCAAAACTATTCGTGGAGTTTGGAAGCAATCGCTCTAATCAACGCCATCTACACTTAGGGTAGATAGCGTTACTCTAGTCGTTTTTGTGGGACGTACGAACGCACATATACATGCATACATTCAAGTATAATGCATGTATTCAAGTATAATGTTTGCATACATGTCCTTATGCATGCAAACATACATAACTACATGCATGCATTTATGAATGATTTTGATGAATGACTGATGGGAGATAATATGTTGACGGAGAAATGGTGGAATGCGAGGTTCGGAAACGGAAGAAATTTGAGAAATCCTGCCATAAATCCACTTTATCCACCACAAACTCTGCCGAGATTAGTACCCCTGTAATAACCACCGGCTTCCAGCGATAGAAGGAGAACGGTCTGACCACCAACCACAGGAGTTATCCATTCCTGTTAAGTATCAACGTCCTTTTATGTTGCGTCAGTGGCGCTGTGGCTTGGAGCAGTGTTCGGTGGCTGTGAGCTGTAGTTTGCGGAATCAAGTTCTGCGGGATCGAGTCCCTCGTAAGGCATAAGTATTTCCTCCATGACATTGTGATCTGGCTGCTTCTCCTACCACTACGTATCGTATCTGAATCCTCATTCCATCCATTATTCATTTCACCCATACGATCACCCTTTTCAAGATATATTGTAATTTTATTCAATTTATTTAACCCATCAAGGACCAAGCATTGAAATAATAATATTTTTAATTAATATGTATATGTATACTTTGGGACCTTAGGGTATATCAATTCATCGTGACATGAGACAACCAAAAACCGTTCGAATGAAGATGAACATTGCATTTTTTACATTTGTAAATTATAGTGGTTTTCCACAATCTGCGCCTCCTGTCTTTGGGTTCTCCCTTTAAATCATGTGCTCTACATAATGATTGATTAATTGATTGACTGATGATTCCGAGCACGTCAACTGTTATGTTAATTAGTCTCGTAAATGTAGTGCGTGTTTTTAGCGCGGGAAATGCCGGTGATTTTCCCGTTCCATGGTGAGATCCCACGCCAACCTACCTGTCGGCTTGCGGGTTTTTCCCAATGCAGGTATCTCCCACTAATGGAGCACCGTCTCAGCCGAGACCAGCTCTAAGCCCCCGATCGGTCTCCCGGCAAGTGTGATAGTGAAGTGCAAGCAAGTGTGAGGTGTGCAAGTAACGGATGAGATAGGACAAGAATGAGGAAGGAATGATC
>JAHLJT010009419.1:8007166-8059089 GCA_031308135.1 Acheta domesticus | reverse complement strand
TAAATTATTGCACGTAATTTTAATGTACTACGCAAAGAATAAAAGAACCAGACAAGAATATTTAAAGCTTTTTTTTTATTTAGGACTTCGGTAGCAGACATTTTCAACAAATGAAAATACTTTAAAAAGATTTTAAAGTGTGGGCTTGCCCATATTCATCTAGTTGAAATTTAGAACTAGTAGTGCTTCATTAGCATGTACTTTCTCGCAATATTTCTAAATTAGCAATTTCGAAAATTCAGAGAGTTCCACGGAAATAAGACCCACGTCCATTCTTTTGAGAGTACCTTTTATCCGTGGAAAAATCAAAGAAAACATTTGGAGTGTTTTGGAGAAAATATTTTGTTTAGAAATTGTATAAAATTTCTGAGAGCAAATTACGCAAAAAATACTCGCTTTTTCAAAAAATAGTACATGATCTTTTTAAACGATCTGATTTTTTACAACAAACTTTACTGAGGTAAAAATATCTATCTTCAATTATGTAGTTTTGAATTTCTTTTTCAATTTTCGAAAAAACGGAGAGTTTGCTGAAAATGGAACTAGCACCATATGTTTTACCGCCACTTATTAAATTCTAGGGGAAAATTAAAGAATAAATTGGAACTGTGTTTTGATGGAAAAAATTGTTAATTTTTTAAAATATTGCTTATATTTCGCTCAAAATTACAACTAATATTTTCGAAATATTAAACATATTACGAAACATACGAAGTATTATTTTAAGATCTGTTTTTAAGAAACAGATTTAATTAAAGAAAAAATCTCCATCTTCAATATTATAATTCAAGGAAGGAGCCCAAAAAAAATTGCACTTTTCAATTTTCAATACATCTGCTCTTTCAACGAACACGAGACCCCCGAAAATGAAAAGATGTGTTTCAAATTTAAAAATGCCGCGATATCAGCTAGGTAGATTGGAAAATATCAGTTTTGAAGAACATCAGCCGATCGGTGGTACCGAGGCCGTAGCATTGGCCACTGACGGACAGACAGACGTTTTACTATCCATCAATTTTTCAGTAACAAGGACACAAAAAACAAATTATGGCTCCACCACGTGTTAGAGAAAGTAATTTATACAAATCAACCGCGGTTTATCCACTTTTTCGATACCAGTGCTCGGCAATCAGAGTTTTTATTCCGAATATTTGCCGTTTACCGGCGCACGATTACATAACGTTTTCTTCTTTCGAAGTAGCTTCGTAAGGGTGAGAATAAAAATGGTTAATTCTGTTTATTCTCATTTTTTAAATGGTTCATACTTCAAGTTTCATGGATAAATAAAAAAACACAATTGATGTGGAATTTAAAACGAACAAATCTAAAACTTGACTACGGACTAAGCCTATCTTCCAAATTTAATCAAAGCTCCTGAACGAGATCAAATCCAAACGTTGAGAATAAATGTTGAGGATAAAAATGTGAAAGTTCAATAAATCAAGAAATGTGCATAAACAGCATTAACCATATTTCTTAAATTGTTTTAAAAATATTTTATTGATGTAAAATTAAACGAAAAAAATTAAGTGTTGAGAACTGCCATTTATAAAAACTGGACCCTACTTTATTTAAACTAAAGGGGACACGGAATGCCCTATCCTGGCAATGTTAAATGTTTGAGTCTAATTGTCAGAAAATATTAAAATTTGGCTTATGAAATTCTTACAGGTTAGAAGTGTTACTAATAATAACACTGAAACAATGATATTGAAAAATATTAATTATTTTTGTTGACAAAATTTTTTTCTCATCATCGGATTTTTAACTGTGTTTGCTAGTAAATAAAGTTTTGCAATATGGATAATACTTAGGTAAGCTGAAAAAAATTGTTTCAGTAAATGTAGGAGGACTTTATTAACAACTCCTTAAAATGTTAGTATTAAAAATATCAATCTTTGTGAAATGGGCTTTAAGATGCAACCCTCCGAACATAGCAGTTCGATAAGTTGCCTAATCAGATAAATATTTTCCAAAAACTACTTCGGTTTGAGACTTTGTTTTATATTTGTTTGCTTCCATACATAAAGTTTTGAATTTACTTTCTGCATTTTTAATTCTTCAATATTTATGCGCTGCATTGTGGAACATTATCTAAAAGTATTGGAGCCAGCATATAAGACGAATGGGAGAAAAACTCCACGTATAAATGATAGGGGAGAAAAATACTTGTAAGAGTGATACCAACATAATTAAAACGCCAATTTAAAGAGAAAGTATGGTGATTTAAGAAAAATAAAATGCAAAACAATATTTTTTGAATCGTCCCGGGTCCCCTAAAGATAATTTACTAACGGATATCTCTTCTATTCATCTTTCGCGAGTGCGAGACTCCATCCACTTAGCACGACAGGTCTGCGACTGACGAATCAAGGTGGCCGGCAATGTCCCGTGGAATGGCGAGGTGGCAGTCGGGTGAAGTTTGAAGTGGTCCCGGCTGCGCAGCTGCGTTGAGAATTGCGGTCACGGCAACACTGCGTTTGCGAAACTGCAGCAAACCGCGGACGTGGGCAGGCGGGCATTAGCACATGAGCTCTGCTGTAGCCAGCGAACCGTTGAGAAGGGCGTCCCCTAAGCATCAGGCGCCTGCAGACGCTGTTGAGTTACAGTTGCAACAGCGACTCACTTCAACATTTCAAAGTGAAAGGTGAAAGGAAATCCGCAGACAACTCGGTCATTTATGAAAATTAAAAAAATATCTCATTTGAAAAAGTGTAATTATTTCATCGTATGTAGTCCAATTCATTTCTCGTCGCACAATGTATTTATAATTGCCAGAAGAGAATGTTCGTTTTTTTTAAAAAAAATAAGATGAATCTTTCGATGAATGGAACTTAATGATTACTTCATGCACAATTTAATAGTGACCAACAATAGCTACAATTGTAAAATGGTGTTATCGAAAGATCGGAAAATGGAGTTTTGGATCAGCAAAATTTGACGTATTCAACCTGCACAAGTGCAGGCAGAAGCTTCATTATTCCTAGTCGCATGACGTCAGCTGTGGCGTAAGCAATCACGCTCTGAGATTGAAAATGTAGTTGTAACATCAGATATGAGGAATTGCGGATTTTCATAATCAAATATTTCTATTTTCAGTCAAAATTGAATATTTTATTGTTTTTATATTTTCACGAGTTTCTGTGTAACCAACCATTTACACCATTCACTTGGCCAAAATCTATTTAGTTTTCCCCTGATTTATGAATATTTTCGAAATCAGTAATTTAATTAATGGCCTGTAAAGGCAAACCGATGATGAACAAAACCACTCAAAATAATTACCCCAAAACGAAGAACGCACAATTGTCAAGAGCAACAGATAAAATACTCTCGTACAACACTGCAATATTTTAACAAAAACAATCTTCTCAAATATTACAATAAAGAATACAGTACAACTGTTCTTCACACACACGATATTAAAAAAAATGATGTTCCATAATACAACATTGAATGAAAATATTCAATGAATGGCGATCTCTTCCTTGAAGTCTGGTTTTCGTATCACGTCAGCTGGGTTGCAAGCAGAATGACTGTAAAGTAAACGAAATTGCCGATACACTATCAAATATTTTAGTTTTTTCAGTCAATCGAACGTTTTTTTATATCTAGATTTTTTCTGAGTAGCTGACTTACAAATTAAACTACAGACACATCTTCCATGACTGCATCTCCGGAGGCTGCATAATTTTCTTTCGATGAATACGCGCATTGGAAATTAGTAATTATATTCAGACTCAAAACACTTGATTTTGGGAAAAATCTTGAAAGATTAATACTATTGATGACAATTTGAATGGATTTCTTTCAGAATGTTAATGAAGCTTCATTCAATGCACATACTTGAAAAGCGATCATTTCATCTCACACAGCAAATATTGTGGATAAAATGCAAAATTTTGACAAAAAATAGAAATTTATCTCTGGCACGCCAGAGGTTTAGAAATGGCTCGCTGAATGGAGGATATTTGTAAAACCACATCGTCAGTCTCACAAGTTCTCAAAACTTTAAAATCCTGAAAAGTTTAGAAATAGAAACTCTAATATGTTACTATTTTTCTTTACCATATACACCAGAGAGTTAATATTAATTTTCCATTTTCGACATCGAAAGTGCAATACATTCATTCAGTTGTATTTGCAAATTACGTTATTTTGTGTAACACAAGATGTGAAATCAAATAGACGGAACATATTTGATCTAGTTAAAAACTCATTCATCTAAATGTAACTAGTATTCATTTCAACATTTCATCAAATATTAAAGAATATTTACATTAACAAACTTGGTTATATTTTAACATAAAGAAGAGCTGTATCACGAAGAAACTACAGTGATATTTACCATTTTGTAGTTTATATATGTTCGAGAAATGAAGGCCTTCATAGCGCCAGCATGTTTTGTTTTTGCGTTGTTTAAACTGACTTTTCTCCTGACCACGACGGCGCCTTGAAAAGTGAGCGGCCAGAGATGTGCGGTAGCAGTCGGCACATCCCCTGAACGGGGGGAGGGGGCGAGCCGTGGTGGTCGTCGCGGACGGCGGGAGCGGGGCGGAGACGGGGGCCACAAAAACGACCCAAAAACGCCGGCGCGGAGAGCGCGCCCGCTCCCTCCGCTCAGACGGCGGCGCGGAAGGAAATTTACTGGTGCCGCGCCGACCTCCGGGTCCGCTCAACTCCGTCCCTCCGCCCTGCGCCACCCGCACCGGAAGCGCCAACCCCGCCCCCTCCCCTCCATCGCGGGGCGCTGCCGCCCTTCCCGCCCTGCCCGCCACACACTCGACGTGACACTCCCTCACCCATCCCCACCGCTTCGCTAGCGTTTTGCTCCTCTCCTCTGGCCCCTGCCCCTCTCCTCTAACCCACTGTTCCTCGCCTTTCGGTCACACCTCTCCTCGCAAGCCTCTTCTCTCGGCCCCCACCTCTCATATTTTCGTCCCCGCTTCTAATCTCTTCTCGCCTTCGCCACACCATTCTTTTCGCCCCCCTCTCTCCTTTCCTCTTGTCCCTACCTCTTCTCTCGTCCGTATCTCTCTCTCATCCTTACGCTCAATATTCTACCGTAACGTCCCTACCTCTTCTCTCGTCCTGATCCATACCTCCCTCTCCTCTCGTCCGTATCTCTCCTCTCCTCTCCTCTCGGCCATACCTCCCCTACTCTCTCCTCTCGTCCATACCCTCACTCCCGTCTCCTCTCGTCCATACCTCCTCTCTCCACTCGCCATACCACCCTTCTCCTCTCGTCCATACCTCGCCACTATCTCCCCACTCTCTCTCCTCTCCTTTTCTCTCGCCCCTACTTCTCCTCACTTCTCTCGCCCCTGCCTCTCCACCTCTCTCATCCTCACCACTCCTCTTCACTCTTCCAAACGCTACTCTCAAACGCTTCCCAACTCTCCTCGCCGCCCCGCCCCTCCTCTCGGCTCTCATCCCATCCTCGCGCAAGTCCGCCCGCTCCCAGCCCGCACCTCTGCCGCCCCCTCCCCGCCCTCGCTCCGCCCCGGCGCGCGCCACTACGCTACGGCGCTCCCGCTGATGAACTCGGGGCGAGGCGGCGCGGCGGCGGTGGGGGTGGGGGTGGGGGAGGGGTGCTCTGTTGTCCCTGACCGTAGCACTGAGGGCCGGAGGCGCTGGAACGGAGGTGCAGGGGAGCTGCGTAGCGAGGGTGTCCCCACCGCTGTTAATGACTGGACTTGGAACCGATTCTGAAAACAATCTAGTTTTCGAACGCCCTTTCCGAGAATTTTTCGTTCTAGATCAATAAATACTTATTGGACATTGATCTAATATTTAAAGCATCGTAGGTAGCAATTTAATCCGGTCACCATCTTATCATAGTTTCTCTAAGCAGCAGGGCTTTTCGACCAAAGAATGCGAAGAGGTACACATATATTAATTAATACATGTCCTTAATTATGGCAGTATATTCAAAGAAGGATCCATTCTCAATCTTCAAACCACCAGATTCTCCCAACTTTTCATTGGCGTTTCTTCTCAAACATTTAATCTTGAAATATCACCATCTTTATCCTCTGTATTATACGTATACTAATTACTCTTGAATATATTTGTTTTCTCTATGAAGACACCTCTATTTTCGTTTTTAATTCCGACACTCCGTGTTAATGTTATCTTTGTCTGTTTTATCCTTTTCCTATGTAATACACAATAAAATAACAAATTTGTAAAAATATACTTCTTGGGCATTCCTACAAGTCGTAAATACACATGCTGAGTAAACGCTCAATATTCTACCGTAACGTTGGTGCAGTTTCATTATCACTATTTGAACTTTTAAATGAATTTAAATGTACTACAATAACTAGTCATTAAGATACCTGTGCATACTCAGTATTTCTGTGTGTTACGTAGTTAAGTGCAATATCTACTTCAACTTTGTGCCAGATGATTTGATGATTATTATGTCGTTACATTATAAATGGTCTTCATTTCAATGATAATACAATAATGACAGCTTCAATTTCCCTAACCAAAAGTGGGAGTGCGTTTACACAACCTATTGGTTGGAATGAAAAAAATGTTTTGGTCTATTTCGTTCCAAAGTATCGCAAAGTTCCTACCTTACCCGTGGAGGCCTGTTTTCATACCACCAAGCACAGGCAATAATGCTGAAATGCACTCCATGGAAAGCAGAGATGTAATATCTTTAGAGTTCGGGGCATACCCTTGATGTTTAATAGTGTTTAATTCCATGTTCATAAATTTATGTTAAAACAAAATGTAATGATATCTCCAAGAAAAAACAAACAATGTACAGTGCCTTCTGTGATGTTTATTTCTATAATTTTGTTAAAAGCGAACTCGTACGTCAGCGGTACAGTACGTTGTCCGCCCACTCGTCGTTGCGGCAGCAATGCGTCGATTCAAGTGGTGTCGGGTCTGAGTTACGCCTCTGGCAGCAAGAAGGGCGCGGGCTGGAGATAAGGCAGAGGACGGCGGGAAAGCGAGAGGCCATGGAGACGCGATTGGGCGGGAGCGAGGCTGAGGGAGCGGGGCTAAGGGAGCGGGGCTGTGGGAGCGGGGCTGAGGGAGCGGGGCTGAGGGAGCGGGGCTGAGGGAGCGGGGCTGAGGGAGCGGGGCTGAGGGAGCGGGGCTGAGGGAGCGGGGCTGAGGGAGCGGGGCTGAGGGAGCGGGGCTGAGGGAGCGGGGCTGAGGGAGCGGGGCTGAGGGAGCGGGGCTGAGGGAGCGGGGCTGAGGGAGCGGGGCTGAGGGAGCGGGGCTGAGGGAGCGGGGCTGAGGGAGCGGGGCTGAGGGAGCGGGGCTGAGGGAGCGGGGCTGAGGGAGCGGGGCTGAGGGAGCGGGGCTGAGGGAGCGGGGCTGAGGGAGCGGGGCTGAGGGAGCGGGGCTGAGGGAGCGGGGCTGAGGGAGCGGGGCTGAGGGAGCGGGGCTGAGGGAGCGGGGCTGAGGGAGCGGGGCTGAGGGAGCGGGGCTGAGGGAGCGGGGCTGAGGGAGCGGGGCTGAGGGAGCGGGGCTGCGGGAGCGGGGCTGAGGGAGCGGGGTTGAGGGAGTGGGACTGAGGGAGCGGGGCTGAGGGAGCGGGGCTGAGGGAGCGGGGCTGAGGGAGCGGGGCTGAGGGAGCGGGGCTGAGGGAGCGGGGCTGAGGGAGCGGGGCTGAGGGAGCGGGGCTGAGGGAGCGGGGCTGAGGGAGCGGGGCTGAGGGAGCGGGGCTGAGGGAGCGGGGCTGAGGGAGCGGGGCTGAGGGAGCGGGGCTGAGGGAGCGGGGCTGAGGGAGCGGGGCTGAGGGAGCGGGGCTGAGGGAGCGGGGCTGAGGGAGCGGGGCTGAGGGAGCGGGGCTGAGGGAGCGGGGCTGAGGGAGCGGGGCTGAGGAAGCGGGGCTGAGGGAGAGGGGCTGAGGGAGCGGGGCTGAGGGAGCGGGGCTGAGGGAGCGGGGCTGAGGGAGCGGGGCTGAGGGAGCGGGGCTGAGGGAGCGGGGCTGAGGGAGCGGGGCTGAGGGAGCTGGGCTGAGGAAGCGGGGCTGAGGAGCGGGGCTGAGGGAGCGGGGCTGAGGGAGCGGGGCTGAGGGAGCGGGGCTGAGGGAGCGGGGCTGAGGGAGCGGGGCTGAGGGAGCGGGGCTGAGGGAGCGGGGCTGAGGGAGCGGGGCTGAGGGAGCGGGGCTGAGGGAGCGGGGCTGACGGAGCGGGGCTGAGGGAGCGGGGCTGAGTTTGCTGCAGAGGAGCAAGGTGGGGAGAGGTGAGGTAGGACTGGGCGGTGAGAGGCCGAGAGAAAGGGCCTCTGAGGGGAAAGGGAAGCGCGGGATGAAGCTGGACTGGAAAGAGCAGAGCTCGGTTAGGCAGAGAAGTGGGAAAATACGGTGTGGGCCGGAATGAGCTGGGTGAGGCGTGGTACGACTGCGTAGTGCGATGCGGGACGCAGTGTTTCCAGATTCCGCATTTTCCACTATTTCTTCCGGCTTTTTGACGTCCGATCCGCATTCCGCCCCAATAGCCAGAAATTCCGCAAATTTTCCTCGACAACGATTTTCTCCGCACTGTGTATGGTTAGTTGTCGCATCCAATGATCCAATCAAAGCGCGGAGAAAATCCTTTCTGCCTAAATGCCTGAACACACACCTACGACCATGACTAAGAACACTAAGGATAAGCAATTGTCCTTTTCTATTTCATGCATTTCTAATCAACTCTACTTTCTTATTATTGTCCTTTTCTATCCTGCCTTCCATGCGGATAGACAATTAATTTTACATAAGTGTATCATTTTTCAATAGAAAATATTCCTAGTAAACAAATACGCCATAGGAATATTTTATATTGACAAACAATACAGTCTACGTAAGTGCATTGTTTTTCAATAAAAATATTCTTAGTTTCCGAATGCGCCATTACTAATAGCTCCCCCCGGGGGCGGGGTTCATGCGGAATATTCCGCATTTTCGCGGTTCCCTTTCCTTACTCCCACTTTCGGCATCTGGCAACACTGGCGGGTCGTGATGGGATGGAGCGTGATAGAGCGTCCGCACAGGGCTTGCCTGGCGCGGCATGCGTGACGTGGCGTGGCAAGCCGTAACGTGATGGAGGGCGTTGGCGGGGTGTTCAGGGGCAGGGCGAATCGTGATGCGATGGGACGGGGCGAGGTGGAGCGGGCGGAGCGAAAAGGGTGTGCGGTGTTGGCAGGCACAGGGATGGAATGAAGTTCTCGAGGATGTAGGAAACTGAAGATCACGGCGAACATCAAACAAAGGCTTTCGAAACGAAGCGGGGTTCGCACAGGGGCCGTAGAAACGGGAGAGCGTGGAATCGGGAGGGCGTTGAGACGCGTTGACTTCCGGTTTGAATGGCGGAGAGTGAAACGGAAGCAAGTGCCTTAGGTCATCTCATTGTGATTCTCACTGTTCATCTCCCTGTTCATCTCTTGTGATATGAGAGAGATATGGAATGGCGTGATCTGAAAGTTCCTTCGTTGAATCCGGTTTTCAATACACGCTTCTCTAACCAAAGACATACTCTATTCGATTTCGAATAATATTAATTGTATCTGTTATTACTTATGCACAGGTTCTCCGGTAAAATGTACCAAAACGTTTTCTGTCACATTGAAAATAAGGTTTCAGAGAAATTGAATTGATCGCCCACATACCTGATTGTGATAGATAGTATTTTGATATATATTTTTTTCTTCATTTATTTACAGTCGCATCGACAACTAAGGTCATTAGCGACTCAAAATTTCACATTATATTTTATCTTATAATATATTGATAGTATGTAATTCTTTGAGAAGCGATTTCAAAAATAGACATTTTTGCTCAGCGAGAACGACTTTCTTTCATTACATTTTTTTTATTGAAAGTGAAGGATTGAGGAGCGTACGTGGAGTTCGGGATCGGTGGCAAGTGTTGAGGGCAAGTGTTGAGGGCAAGTGTTGAGGGCAAGCGTTGAGGGCAAGTGTTGAGGGCAAGCGTTGAGGGCAAGCGTTGAGGGCAAGCGTTGAGGGCAAGCGTTGAGGGTAAGTGATGAGGGCAAGTGTTGAGGGCAAGTGTTGAGGGCAAGTGTTGAGAGCAAGTGTTGAGGGCAAGCGTTGAGGGCAAGTGTGGAGGACAAGTGTGGAGGACAAGTGTTGAGGGCAAGTGTTGAGGGCAAGTGTTGAGGGCAAGTGTTAAGGGCAAGGGTTGAGGCACGAGTTGTGGGCAGGGATGGCAGGAAGGAAAGTAGTGAGAAAGGGACGAGAGGGGTTGCAGAGGAAAGAGGAGTGGGAGGAGGTCCGCGGTGGGACGCGCTTATAAGGCGGGCGCAAAGTGGCATTTGTCCGAGTGGGGCAAACTGGAAGCGCTGGCAGCTTTAAAGCAGGTGGGCGGCGCAGGCGGGGGGGGGGGGGCGTCGGCGGCGCCGGAGGACGTCGCGCCGTCTTCTGAGCGCCGCTCGCGCTCTCAGCTCCGCAACGGCGCCGGCGTAATTAGGGCGACGAATTTCGCGCTGCCTCTGCACTCGCCTCCCTCTCCGCGTCTCTGCATGGGACACGCAACGGCCGTAGGTCCCGCTGTCTTTTCAGCGCTCTGGCAAATTAAATCTTCAATAGCACACAGTACTACAGTATAACGGAATTAACATTTAGGAAAATTTATTTCCTACTTGGATCTTCTTGTGGAAATTAATGCTTTGCATATAAAACTTATTATACTACATTCTTAGCCCGGGAACACATCCCGAAGTATCCGAAACGGATCTGATTTTTCATCGAGGAATTTTTCCTATACGTGTACACTTGGGTTCTTTGTGTCTACTTTCTACGAATTTTACCTTCTGCTTAAAAGAAGGGATGTTGTACCTGAGCATGCGACTGTATAGCCTTAAGGCTTATTAGAAAATGTAGGGCTGGCCGTGAGGTGTTCGCACACTCCTTATCTTGTGCCTGAATCTGTAACTCTTATTTTAGATCCTTGTTTTTTTATTGAAATGGTTGTGGAACAAAATCTAAATAGTCTGAAATTTATTCCGATTCACCAAACAAATTTGCAATACAAAGTCGCTGCTGACGAGACAGAAATAAAAAAAAAGCTTTCTGTGTACAAAGCAAGAAACCATTGCTGATGTAGAATATAGTATGTAGGTGCCTGACACTTGAATCCGGAGCGGCCATTTTCGGGCAGGCACCAACGGGACGCAGCGCTATTAGGGCTCATTTACAATGCAAACTTAAACGTAAACAATGTAACCGCAAAACCTAGAAATGGGTTATTAAGAGAGACCGTTCACAATGCCTTGATGAAACCGTAGACGTAATCCGTAAACTTGAAGAGTTCACAAGCACCAAGCTTTTACGTTAAGTTTATGTTGGAATTATAACGAACACCAATCAGAGTGCAGCATTAAATAAATAAATGCACAAACACCCGCGAGAAGCATATGAAATGTTCATTTCAGTTTATGTTGGAGTGGTTTGTACATATATTATTTCACTACTGTTATGTAGTGAGCTACCTTGCGAACGCTTTGATGCGATTAGTGAATTCAAAATAAGAATGCGGGACATTTTTCTCGTGAGTTTAACTTGACATGTCAAATAAAATATTTACGTTTGACGAATTACTCTTCAATTTGGTCCAAGAGAATCCTTGTTTATAAAATAAAGAAAATGCGAACACTAAACAGCTACTCGCATTTATATTTAAAGACAAATTAATAGGAAAACTGAAGAAATGCTGGAAACCGTGGTGAAGAGATCTTTCCACCATGCTAGAATCGAATCGATCAAGTTTAAATAAATTGAAATCTGATTGGTTCAGGCGAAAATTCCGTTACAGCTTACTTTGTCATTGTGAATGCTTGTTTAATGTATACATGTTACAAAGTTTATGGCATTACGTTACGTTTAAGTTTGCATTGTGAGGCCTTACGTGGTGGCACCAGCCGCCCAGCAAACTGGAGCGCTGCGCTGGCCGCTCATTGGCGCCAGCAGAGCCGATATAACCTCCGTTAAGCCAGTGATCAGCCAGTGGTTAGTTGTGGAGAGCTACGAGTAGTCAGTGAAAGGACTGATATAGTGCTAGCGAGATCCATCTAAAGCTAGCAACGCTCAAAATCCAATCTCATCCAAACCACATCCAAATTAAAGGATAATTTTAGGCTATTGATATGGTCTATTCCCAAATTTTGGATCCTTTTGGATTTCCCAAAATCATGGCCACTGCTATCTTTATTCGAAAGCTAACAGCAGCCACCTTGAAAATACAGCTTCCTATTATTTCAAGAAAACGAAAATGGATAAAAAAATTGAAGGCTAATTTTGGGATCTAGGGAAAAATATTCTACATCGTATTTTAAAAAAAAATAAGGTCTGTACAAAGAGAAACATACCTTCTTAGGACGAATACACAACAAATAAAATCTCCAAAATATATATAGATATATAATCCTACTCAGAATTTAAGGTAAATTTGAAACTAACTCTTGCAGCGCCCACAATTTTGGGAAATCCAAAAGGGCCCAAAATTCTGGAGTAGAGCATTTAATTAACCTAAAATTAGCCTTAGTGTGGTTCAGATTGGTTTTTGGGCCCTGCTGGCTTGAGGTGTCTGATAGTGAGCCAGAAGATAAGGAGATTTTTTTGGGAACCTTCCCGGTTCTATCTTCTCGACTGGAGAACAGTGATAGGCCAGATAATTTATTTCAACGATTGGACTTTTCAAACTTCTTCTCCAGGAGATCGGACATTCTACTCAGCGTTACTCAAACACGGCCTCCGCCTTCGTGCCACTCGTCCTCGCGTCCATGGTCTCCGACCACCATTTTGTCTCGCCCTAACACAGCTCCAACACCGGGAAGCCCTCTGTATATTTTACCTTGTATGGAATTGTATATTTTATGATGTATGTTGTTTGGAATATATGTATAATTTAGTATGTTGTACGCTGTACGGAATAAATGTGTGATCTTGTAACCAGTCTTGACCCATTTATGCAACTACTCATCTAACATATAATAAGGCTGTAAAATAAAAAAATGCAATAGAGTGAAATTGGGAAACATTACTTTCGTACCAAAACATTTGATGTTTCACTTTCAACAAAACATTAGATGTTTTATTCCTCCTTTTTGATTTTGTACTCAGTATTACTTCTAGAAATTAATTAAACTTTTAAAAATATATACGTACACAATTCTGAATAGCCTTTTATTATGAATAAGTTTTTTGGAAGTACATCAGTTTGTCGGATAGGCCTGAAAGTATTAGCGGAGCGGTAATATTTCAAGTGTCGCTGGTTTAAATTATTTGGCTGTTTCAATGACATTTCCAATTGGTTTGCATGAAACCTGTTCTTTCAGAATCAGTTCTCTACATAAAATTGATATTGCGTAGGTCTGTTTGTGTTACTTCAGACATTCACCGTAGACTGATCATTATAGAAACCGTAGAAGAAAATCATTTAAACAAATCGGTGAATATGCTCAACGTAGATCTCGGAGACAGTTGTGCTCACGTGTAGTCAGTTGCTCAACGCAAAATGACGGATATGAGTATGTTCTTTTGAAATCACATTGCACGGTCAGTTCTTACCTGCCATTTCCCCTTTTGATATCTCTACTAGAAACAGTCTCAACGGCAATTTTATTTTGTCTC
Organism: Acheta domesticus; assembly: GCA_031308135.1. Taxonomy (NCBI): domain Eukaryota; kingdom Metazoa; phylum Arthropoda; class Insecta; order Orthoptera; family Gryllidae; genus Acheta; species Acheta domesticus. The sequence goes on along the minus strand of JAHLJT010009419.1, from coordinate 8,045,490 downwards.
CTACTCACGGTTCAAGGGAAGTTTAATCGTGCACAGTAACTTTTTCATTTTTTTCTATTCTATCAAATATTTGGAATATGGAGTAAATTTGATGTGTTTGCTTATAGCACAAGAAAAATTCGTAGTAAAATATTTTTCGACAAACAAACAAGATTCATTGTAAGATAAATATTTATAATTTTAGAATAAGGGTACGCTGTTTTTCCATTCTTCAAAATAAATGTAATTTGCTTCTCAAACGGAGTGAACGAAACCTCTTAGATATCGAAGCTGGAACCTGCGACAATTGAAACCAACAATATGTTATTTATAAGATTTTCAATTTAAAAATTACATGTAATATATTTTAATTTCCTTGGCTAAGGAGAACATTGAGGAAAATGCTAGAGACGACTTTACTGGATAGAGAAAAAAATGTAATGAAATGCAAAGTGTAAGATTTAGAGGACGATAATAAATGAAGTATTGCAACATTTCGACAGATTCGATCTCCAAAGGGACATGACCCAGAGGCAGAATAGAACAACGGGAATAATTTCAGATCCAACTCGTCAAAGATCCAACAGAAATAGAAAAGGCAATCCTAGAAATTTCAAAGAAAAAGAATAATTATCGTCCAATGAAAACAGTCGTAAAAATTCAATGATACAAACGTCAATGCAATATTGAAAATACGTCGCAGAGAAAATTCCGAAGTATCACGCCGCCGAACTTTCGCCGTTCCCGGTAGTTTGATTAAACCGCCGCTAGAAGAACTCTTTCGCCCGGAGCGCTTCCCGCCATCCGCAGCATTATGATAAAAAAGCTGAGCGGTGTCTCAATTTAGCATTTCCCAACTTTTAATTGAATTACATGTTGAGGAAATTTAGGACTTCCCCTCCCGCCAAAGTTATCGCATTAGCTGCGCGGGAGGGCTTGGGGGCGGGAGGACGGTGTCGCTGGCGGGATATGTGTGGGTAGGCAGCGGACTATCCTCATGGACAGCGAGGATCCTCACTCAATTACCGCACTCGCTGTCCTCGCCGCGAACACCGAGTTAGCTGGCTGGCTACATTTGGGACGAGACGGCTTGGAACGGGGCGGTGGAATTTACTCCGTGTTTATCCCGCAGATGAATATGTTTTAAGCAATGTCATTGTGATGAAAACGCGTAAGTTCGCTCTTTGAAAGGAGTGAGTTTATCAAACTCACTTGCACTAGTGCGTATTAAAAGGGAGAATCGTGGAAAGCTGTCGCGATAGTTTCGAAACTTGGGGTTATCACGCTAAAAGCATGTAGTGAAAATCTTGATTTACAACTTTTAAGTTGGGCTAGATCTAATCTGTTTCATGATTCTAATGTACCTCTTCCTTGGGGCGAGTCGTGGAGTAGTTGCTAATGAGGCCCACCTGTAATTTGAACATTTCGTTCGTTCCAAGAGCAATTTGAGTGAATGAAGAAGGTTTTCTGGAGGTTCTCCAGTTTTACCCGCCTCTCATTTTATCAATGACCGATCGTCATTGATAATTTATGCACCAGTTTTCAAATAATAATTCTTAATTGACTTATTTACATATGGTAGAGACAGATTCAGTAATAATACATTACTACGCTTTTTTAAAATAATAACAACAATACAATTACGTTTTCAGGTAAAATTTAAATTAAACAAAAATTTTTGAAAAAATATTAAATATTGTCAAAATCTTAGTCAATGTTGAACTTAAATTCTTGAAAAAACTCAATGTATTAAATATTTCTTCACATTCTTTATCGACAAAAAAAATGTGTATCATTACACTTTTCTCATATTGCATGGTTAGTCCACCGTAGCTCCCACATGTCACTCCAAAACTATGAACTCTTCTAGAAAGCAACAATCCGAACAAAATGCAGCTGTGGAATCAAACTGAAGGGGTTTTGCCAATAAATCCAACATCAAGATCCTTCGTAGATTTGAATTTAAATGCCACCGCAAATTAACCAATGCAATATGAAGTGCATCAAACCTCTCTCTAGATCTGTATCTAAAAATTCCCAAATCAGTCTTTCAAATCCAGCCATAAAACAGTCTAAAAATGTTGAAGATCTTAAGCGGATCAAAACCGGCTTAGGTGGCTCAGGGCATCAAATGATGCCACTGCAATGCCTCTGACCAAAAGGTCCTAGGGTTCGAAACCACATGTTGGTACGATTTTCGACATTGCAGTATCATCAGTTGATGCCACCTTTGCCGGTACTTGATTGGGGAAATCCCCGCAAGCCGACGTGTAGTTCGTGAAACATTTCATGAAACTTAAATTTAATGAAAACACATTGCGTTTAACAGAAAAAAAAATTTTTGTGATAGTTTTTGGTAATCTACGCAATCACTACAATTGTTTTAATGTCATTTTTATTCAATTTTTTTTCAAACCCCTTGTGTGTATAAATGATAAATTTGTCAACAGGACAGTGATCAGAGTAGTTCTTCCTTCCTAACGAAGGCCATCGTTTCTCTCTCAGACCCGTCCCACTCAGATCGCGGCCGCAAAAACAAATTTGATGACCTTTCGCATTTCACGTTAAATTTGTTGGGATTTGGCGCAGTTTCCATTTTTCGCTTTAAAAGCGAACGGAGAGCGCGAATCCAGATGAAGTGCGGCCATTACGGCAAGAGACAAAGCGCGACGCGGCGCGGCACGCATTTGTCCTCACGACGCGCGCTCGCTCTGACGACCGCCGGCGGCGTCCTCCCCGAGGACGTTGCTGCCCTCGCGTGCTGTGACCGCCCGGCTCAGCAGTCACTTGTCCTCATCACATGCTCGATCATGCATTCATCTCGTCGTGACAATGAATAACAGTTATTTATTCAAAAAGGGATTGAAATGGAGTTTCATACGTGAGGGAGAAATATTGATGACAGATAAAACTCTGTTTATTTGTGGGTTGTATATAATACTTTATTTCACCACTGGATTTTCGGAATGTAAATGAGTAACTATAAAGAAAACAACTGTCTGCGATAATCGGCAGTATGGTTTTCTAGCAGATTGCAAATGTAATTATTGCGGGTTATAAGTTGTGAAATTCATGTTTCCTGCGTGAGTTTACTGAACATTCTTCAGTGTCATATTAAAATTAGCGCTAGATTTGATGAATATACAGTTGTTCCTAATGCAATGAAGATATTATTTAATTCTGAAACAAATGTTTTTGCTACTCGTAAAAACAAATAGTAAACAATTACTTTTCACTACAAAAGTGGGTCGATTTTCAAAAATTCCGAGTTCAACAAAAATGAGACCTGTGCCATTCTCTTGACCGCCCCTTGTTCAATCCATGGAAAAAAATTAAGAAACATCTTTCGGAAGTTTTTGAGAAGTAACGTTTTTTAAATAAATTGCATTAACTTCAAGCAGAAATTACAAGAAAACTATGTTTTTTTTCAAAAAATTGTAGATTTATATATTTTTTTAAAAAATTGTACTTTTTATAAATCTAATTTTTTTAGAATGAATGGTATTTAAGATGAAACCTCTATCTTCTATATTGCAGTTTTTCAATTTTTCAATTTTGGAAAATACAGTTAACAGTTACGCCGGAAATGGGACTAGCATAATTTTTTTTATCGTTCGTACGAGGGGAAAATTCAAATAAAAAAATTTTGGAAGCTGTTTTTGTAAAAGTCATTTTTAAAATATTTTAAAAAATTGCTTATATTTTATGTAACATGACGCATATACTCATATTTGCGAACAATTGTACATATCTTATTTCAACATTAGTCTTTAAACAACAGATATTATTTAGGATTTTTTATCTTGATCTTGGTATTGTAGTTGTAGAGTTGGATATTGTACCGCAACATTTTTGAAATTTTTCAATTTTGAAAAATCATGAATTTTACCAAAAATGAAATTCGTGCCATTTTTAAAGAGTAATTTACGTTATAGGAAGGCAAAGTTTAACAAAATATGTGAGAAATTTTGGAAATGTTCAGACTTCACGTAAAGGAACCCCAATTAAAGAAAATATCTTTTTCGAACTCGCAGAGCCTTAAGTTCCTTCAAATACATCAGGAAAACAAATGTAGGGAAAATCGTTGGAACGGTGAATCGTTTGGCGGTAGTTCGATTGATTGGTGTTTCGGGGCGTGTCAACTGCTGAGGCCATTAGTCCCGTTAGTGTAGTATATGTTTGTATCGCGGAAGGTGATAATGATCGTCCTCTGCTGGGATAATATCAGGCGTCGACCTACACGACGGTTTGCAAAGTTTTCCCCAAGCATGTACCTTCCATCAGCGGGCAGATACTCTGTAAATGGGAACCGTCGGTGTGAGGTTCTTGGTGGAGTTTGAAATCGGCGGCATTCACGTCATCAGCGCCATGATAGGTGCGGGGGCAGTGTTAAATAAGCTCCTGTATACTAGGGGTTACCCAATTGGGCCCTCACCCGCCGAGCTTTGTAGCAGGATTGGGGGAAGTACACTCTTCCGCACCCACATAAAGAAGTCCAAAGAGGCCATTGAAATCTCCCGTTAGGTCGATCTAGAATCCGGTGGTATTTACATCTTTGGTGTCAAAGCGGCGTAGTAAGGTAACTGGAGGTCCTGAGCCACCCAGGCCTTAGTCCGGATGGCCTCCAATTAGACACTTGGCTTCGTCTTGGCGGTGCCATCCTAGTTATGGAAAATGAGTAAGGTTTATTTCGACACACTCTGATTGATGCCTAAACAGCCTCCGGTGCTACTCCGGACCGGTACTAGTCCTGACTTAACAGGTTAGCACTACCCACGCTTTAATAGATAGGCGCCCTGGTGGGTTACTGTGTTTGGGCGTAAGCGGATCCCAGGCAAACGGTGAATTTGTATATTCGGGGGAGAGAGGAGGGAGGATAAAAGGCCAAAGAGGCCACCGTTGGGCAATAAAATCCTCGTGGCAAAACAAGTATGTGTATGCAGGGGCGGCTCGTCCTAAGGGGCCACAGGGGCCGGGCCCCACCAATATTTAATAAAGCACAAAACTGTTCATATTTCTTTACAGTAATATCTTTGTCATAAATGTAGTTCTTCATTGGAATTCTTTATTCGTGAAGATCGACAATTCGTCCCTAGAACTCATTCCAAGTCCCAATAACCAAGAATTGAGGGTCATAGTTCCTTGCCGCACTCAAAGATAGCGTTAGTAGTGCTCAAGGGGCCCGCCTTGCTTGGGCCCCGGAACGGTAACCCCACTCTGTTTCCAAGGTCAGCGCCCTTTCGTACTGGGCGCGACCACTGCTTGCTAATTTTAGCTGTCCTAGGGGCCCGCACCAGCGGGCCCTTCGCAGAGAAACGGCAGTCTGAGCGCGCCGTTTTCAAAGTGCACGTGAAGTTCTGGGCGCTGTAAGATGAACTCAGTGGATTCATTACACTGTTTTCAGTTTTCTTCACTCAGATGTGAAGAAAAAAATTATATTAAACGGTTAGGATTACATCAACTGATTGACTTATCATTTGCACAAGTTGATGGAAAGAAGAAACAAACATTCTGTATTTCGAGGTTTCAGAAAAAATCATGGTTGACTGTGAGTGAAAACAAAGCTAATTTTGCTTTTATTGTTTATTATTTGGTGAGGAATTGTGGACGACAGTAGGCTGTAAGGATCTGAAACATTTGAACGAAAGGATAAAGAAACCCGAAGACAGAGCATTGCATTTAGAAAATGCTTGCAAATTTAAAACATTTGGAACTGTGAACATTGTTGTACAGATTGATTCGGCGATGAAAATTTCAATCAAGAAACATAATGAACAAGTCGCAAAAAATAGACATTTAGGTAGAATAACTGAGTGTTTAGTTAAGTACCACGGCACTCGTCATTCATGAACTAGTAGTATTGAGAGGGCATGATGAATCTGAAGATTCAAAAGACCATGGCAATTTTTTAGACTTATAGTTACTCGGCAATCTAGATAGTGTGTTAGATGATCTTTTAAACAATTCTTCTATTTATAAATATAACTCACACATGACAAAGAAAGAGCTGCTAAATTGTATGTATGAAGTGTATATGGAGGAAATGTAGAAAGACATGTAGCTGATTTTATTTCTCTGCAAGCCGATTAAACAATTGGCATAAGACGTCGAAGTCAACTTGTCTTAATTTTATGATACGTTCCCTTTTCGAACTTTCATCATTCCTAAAGATAAGCTATGGCATTAGCGTAATTTTTGTAAAAAATCTTTTGTTTCCGTTGACATACCAATATTTGATTAAGTGACTTAATAAAAATTCCTACTTCTGTTTTTTGTAGAAAACTTATAGATTTAAATGTATAATTAACCGATAAATAATGTTAATTAAACAATTGATTAAATGATGATTCTTTAATTAAATAAGTTATTGATTCTGAGATTATATTCGTGCTTTTACACCTGGCCCCACCAGGAAAAAATGTCACGAGCCGCCACTGTGTGTATGGTAATAGCCCACGCAAGGCACCAGAGGGGCACCGCCCCAGCCGAGACAAGCTCCAAGTTTTCGACTGATCCCCTGATATGTGAGGTCATGCAGAGCATATAAGTGAAGCGAGGTCAGGACAAGGAAGCGGAAGGAAAGATTGCGCGCGGTACGTGGCCCGTTTGTTAGGTTTCTGCTCCGGAATTCACTTGGCGTTGATCGAAGAAACAAGCCGCCAGAATTCTCCTCCACACCGGCTGAATTGGATGTAGAGTCGAGAATCCTGCTACCGTTGGGACTTGAAACCTTGGACTTCCCGGTCAGAGTCTCTACAGTGACATCAATTGATGCCCTCAGTTAGGTACTAGTGTTGACCACTGTCAGACAGACAATGATTTGCCGTCAGTCGATTGGTACTAGTGTTGACCACTGTCAGACAGACAATGGTTTGCCGTCAGTCGATTGGTACTAGTGTTAACCACTGTCAGACAGACAATGGTTTGCCGTCAGTCGATTGGTACTAGTGTTGACCACTGTCAGACAGACAATGGTTTGCCGTCAGTCGATTGGTACTAGTGTTGACCACTGTCAGACAGACAATGGTTTGCCGTCAGTCGATTGGTACTAGTGTTGACCACTGTCAGACAGACAATGGTTTGCCGTCAGTCGATTGGTACTAGTGTTGACCACTGTCAGACAGACAATGGTTTGCCGTCAGTCGATTGGTACTACTAAGAACCAAGGATCCACAAACAAGGATTCTGACTGCACAAGATGATGGAAATATTGAAAGTAATTATATAGAGATATCAAAAAGTCGCCATTTCACAGCATACGATTACAATATTTCTCCTCTTATGAAAGAAAGCGAGAGAGAAAAAAAAAATGATTTGACAAGTCAAACGTCTGAAAGATATCTATAAAAATATCCATGGCTCCCGTGATGTACACGCTTTACAGGTCTCTAAGACGTTTTTTATCGCAGAAAGAGAATTGGTTGGTGTAATATCCAACAGGTAGTTTGAAAGAATATATTTAGTTGTCAGTAATCTGAGAATTGTACTTTAGAACTTCCATTTTGTTTGTGTCCAGTTAAGAACGTTGCTGTGTGGTATTCCCCAATAAACAAATTTGGTTCTCCAACCTGAATATCAGTTTTCGTTTATTTATCTTGTTACCTACAGCACACGCTCAAAATCTGCGCTGCAAGAATTTGAAAAACAAACAGTTTTCACAAAGTCTTTTGTCCAGTTTCTGTGAGTGTGTATGTGGGGCCTTGATTCGCTTTTGAGAGAATAAGAAAAGATTTTTCCATCTCCCCGTCAACCCTGATTCCGAGATCGAGAATTGTATCGTAGGGGCGTGTTTGACATAGTTGCAAAAATTCCCGACATTCTTTCTCTGTGCCTTACATTCTTGTCCTCGATAGTTTCGCCGTCTGTCTCTGTTCGCACGCACCGGTTCGTCTGCCCTCCGCGCGGGTCGCTCACTTCAGAGCGTCGACTGTGGGCGGGGCTGCATTGGGGGATTTGGCGCTGCTTCGGCAGATTACGCGGTGTCGCGCGCAATCAGCCCGCAAAACAATTTAGCCCGCGGCGCCGCCACTGCCCCGAGCTGTCCAGGCGCGCACACCGCACCGCGATAACACGGGAGTGGGAGGCGGCAGTGATCACGTGGGAATGGCGTGCTGTGAGGACGGTGCGTGACAGGACGGGGGAGTGAGACGGATTGGGATCGTGAGGGGCTGGGAGACGGGAGACTGGGGGTGGTTCGGAGCCATGTAGCGGGGTGACAGTGATGAGGGGGCAGGGAGAATCAATTTGTGGTGGGTGAGGGAAGGCGGGATGGAGCCTCATGTATAGAGGACTGGTGGGGTAGGGTGGGGTGGAGTGACGGGTGGACCAGGTAGGGTAGGGTAGAGTGTGTTGGCCATGTGGGAATGACTGGTGAGAGGGGAACTTAGTGGGAAGAGCGGGGTGGTAGAGTAGTGGGGAGGGGCGGGAAGGGGTATGGTTGGATACAGTGGGGTGGGACCGGGGTCGCGTTGGAGCCAAATACCGGGGGGAGGTGGAGAGGGTGGAGAAGGGATGTCGTGCAATTGATGGGTTAGGATGAAGTGGAGTGGGGAATGGAGGTCGAGTACGGTCGTGTGGCACGGGGCCATGTGGGAACGAAATGATGGTCCGCGGCGAGAAGGCTAGATACTGAAGCCAAGAGGAAGGACAGAGTGGGGAGGGGTGCGGTGGAGTGGGATCGGTGAGGATGGGGTGAAGTAGAATGAGAGGTGGTGTCGGGTACGGTCGAGTGGGTGGGGGATGTGTTGGGGCGAGATACTGGTGCAGGGTGGAGAGAGTGGGGAAGGGTTGTCGTGCACTGAATGAGTTAGGATGGTGTAGAGTGGAGTGAGGGATGGGGGCGGGTACGGCCGTGTAGGACGGAGCCGTGTGGGGGCGACATACTGGTCCGTGACGAGGGTGTCGAGATGCTAGTGACGGGGGGAAGGGCAGAGTGGGCAGGTGTGCAGTGGAGTGGGTTAGGTAAGGATGGGGAAAGTGGAGTGAGAAGTGGGGTTGAGTACGGTCGAATAGATCAGGGCCGTGTGAGAGCGAGATAGTGGTCCCGGGTGGAGAGGATGGGGAAGGGTGCATGGTGTCGGGCTGGGTGTAGTGGGGTTGGGGTCGAGTAGGACGAGGCTGTGTGGGTGGTGCGGAGGTGGTGGAGCGTGAAGAGGTGGGACGAGGCCGTGTGGGAGCGAGATACTGATGCGGAGTGGAGTGGAGTGGAGTGGAGCGTGGCGGGGCGGGGCGGGGCGGGGAGAGCGTGCTCTGGGCGTGAGGGAGCGGGGGTGCCGTGGGGAATGTAGGTCCCTAAAGTGGGCGGCGGCCGAAGAGAGGGCGTTCGGAAATCGATGACCGGCGGGAGCGGCGCTACAAAGGAAAGCAGGGTGGGAGCGGCTTCCAGGAGGAATGTGGGCAGCAAAGCCAAGGTTCGCAACACTCAAAGAAAAAAGCAAATGTAAAAAACTAAGGCCGTCGAGCCAGGTCATGTAGTTTTCCTCGCAAAAAATGTTACGTTATTGTGAGTAGTGATATTGAAAACGGGCAATTGTGTCTCATAAGCAATACTATACTTTAAAAAATTATATTTTTTGATTATTTTAAAAATGTTTATGTTTATTATCATGTTTATGTTTATTATCAAAATGTTATCAGGGAAAGATATTGTTATATTTGGAGTTAAAGTCGTACGTTCAGTTCATGCCAATATTTTAAAATAAATAAATATGTTAACACCGTGTATTATACTATCTGTTGTTTATTAATACCCGAATATCGTTCGTATTAATCGCTGAAATTAAGATATTTATTATACTGTAGGTACTGTCTATGTAAACCTGAAGAATACGTGTTTACGTGACGCAAAAGATACTTGTTAATTTGGTATTTTTTATTGTCGAATTGCCAGTCGCGGCGATACCAACGAGAAACACTTTTTCTCGAGGATAACAATTCATCAGAGCTGTGTCTCGGTCTTCGCAACCGTTTGATGGACCTGGAAGAATGGACAACTCCTTACATGCATTTCGCGGAACAAATCCTGGATATCTAATAATTAGCTGTACGACCTATGTTTTTACACTACACGTACAGTTAATCTCGGTTTTCAAAGTCTTGAATTTAAGAAGTTTCTTTACTTTTTAGGAAACACAGTCCTGTTTGCATGATTTAACAATTATAAAGGGTTAGAAACTAAGAACCCAAAACAAATTATTGGGTTCATTAACTGCTATCATACGATCAGTACGATTTTGATGCTCATAAAAGTATTATACAGTTCAACAAGAGTAACAGGAGTTGATGGGCGTTCGCCCTCGGGAAATAAGCTTGGAGCTTTGAGGACGTTACAGGTTTACCAGTGGCAGATCTTATTGAGCCTTTTCATGCGCTCGGATTTCACAAGAAATGGGTAAAATTATATGATACGATCTTTCGCTTTTATATAATCCTGACGAATACGGCATTTATGATCCCGCAATGTTTTCAGAACCTCTTTATCGGTGTTCTCAATACTTGATATTCAGCAGCTGTAACATTTATTATATTATTTCACAGTGTAAATATCACAAAGTAAACACGTCTCAGGTCATTTTTTGAGACCGTTTTTTAAAGATCTTTGAGATTCTGCTGATAGTAAATGAAAATTGGTTCCCTCCGAACAAGAATCAGCCTGTAAACCTGCAAAATCAATAAAGTGTAAGGCCACTTTTTACGTTACATTTCGTTGCACTCTCATAATATTATCAATGTTTTAATCTCAGAAATAATAATGTTAGTCAAAGATCATTTACGCCCGTCATTCCCTTATGACATCCCTGGCGTATTTGGCGCGGCAGCAGGGAAGCTGAGCAAAGGGCCACCGGAGGGGGATCGGCTGTTGCGGCAGTCGTCCGCGGGAGGCGCAGAAAGCGCTAGGAGCAGCGTGGCAGTGCTGCTCCCAAGCGGCCGTTAATTCGAGCTTATTTGTTTCTGCACTCGCCGCTCCATGAGAGATTATGACGACGCGACTCAAAGGAAAACAAGCGAGTACGCGCGTGTAATAATTTCAAATGGAAGGTTGCGAAATGGAAAACCGGTGTGGAAATTAAATATCAAGCGCTGCTCCCGAAATAAATCTACCTTCACAACCTGGATCATGGAAATTAAAACGCTTAATTTAGAAATGTTCAGAATGTTTTTCATATTTTTTAGTTCCAAAACGCTTTACTGAAGCCGCTTTTGATGTTTTGGGGCGGAAAATCTCTTATTTCTAAAGTAGATAAAAACATGAAAGATTGAAGATTCGTAAAAAGCAATTATATTGAAAGTGTACGAAAACCTCCTCCCTATATTGAAAGTAAAAAAATAAGTTTTTCTGGCGATAATTAGCCATTAGCCGGCGAACGAGTACAACTTTCTCTTCTTAGGAAGAACTTTGTAAGGTGAGAAAGTAAAAAAGTGGCCTTGTATTATCTTAATAGCTTAAACTAACAGGTGGAAAGTAATCAACAGTACTTTAATACGAGTACAATTTGTGGTAATATTACAGTAACTTCTTCCCATGCTGAAACGTGGAAAATATCTTCAGGTTGCAATCGCTTTCTCACGAATAATTTAAGTCCTGCACTACTTACCAGAATTCAGTGTTTTGCGATTAAAGGTTAGGGCAATGTTTCTCTTCAATTTGTTTGTGAGAAAACATTTATTCACTATTGAAGGGCATATCCCTTACAACATTATTGAAAATTATATTAATATTATTAGGACGTTATTATATTAGGATTAGCACACGCTCATTAAATAAGTGTTTTTTTTTAAATTTCTCCTATACGTATGTTTAAACGGAGTAATCTACGTACTTGTACATTACTTTCTCATATACGTATGTATATACTGACTAATATCATAGTATATCGAAAGTTATGTATTGCTGCGGCAAAAAACGGTGATTTTTTGACAGAAAAACTCGTATTATGAGGCCATGATACAGAAAAGAGTATATAAATCCATAGGAACATTATTGTAACCAATATAATACACTTTCAAATGTGTATCTATTGTTGTGCATGTGGAGAACATTTATCAGTAAGTTCTGAAAAACAATGTGTAACTGCAAAAAGATTTTCTGGAAAATGAATTTTCTGGAAACATTTTTTCCTAGTATAGAAAAAAGTGCATTTATAAGTATGGTAGAGTTTCGATTTACATTAAAACATACAACATTTACATGTTTTAATGTAAACATGTAACAAGCATGTTACATTAAAACATTTTTGAAAATTGAAAAAAAAATTAAAGTATGGAGGGTTTTTGTTAAGCAAGTAGTTTGTGCGTTCTCCCGAACCAAATTTCGTAATTTTTTCTTTAAATAAAGTGTAGTAGGCCAGAGATTTGTTGTGATTCTTGGTGGCCCAAAGCCATTTTTGCCAAATTTGGGAGCAATCGCTGAAGGAATTTCCTTTTTTGTCATGTGTATGTAATAAATTTAACTTTCATAATAGACATTATCTAATTTTGGTTTGTAATTTAAGAGGAACTTCGCCCAATCATTTCCCAATTAAAACAGAAAATGATATTACAATGAGAAAAAGAGCATTTTTACGAACAACCGCATGCAAGCGCATGAAAGCGCATTATTTTGGCGGCCGATGCAAGTGCTGCCGAGATCACACGACTCATCTCGCTTTTAATGCGCATTTGGCGACTAACGGAGCGGATTCGAATCACAGACTCGGAAGCTCTGATTTGCTATGCTCATTGGTCTCAACCACATCACAGCCAATTGGCTCCTGGTCGCTTCAAAATACTCATCATGGTTTCCTATGACATTTTTACTTATGTCGGACGTCCTCGCATGAAAGCGTACAACATTGAGTTTTGTTTTTAACTTCGTCCATTTGTTTTTGTTTTTCATTTTATTGATTTTTTTAAACATAATGTATTGTTAAACCATACCAAATTTTATTTATATTTGAATTCGTACTATTCAGTAAAAAAGCTCATGGAGTGTACACTAAAAGGAGAGCCATTGGAGAAGTCATGACAATTTTAAATATTCCAAATAACCGTATAAGAAGTTATTGCACCATATACATTTGAAAACATGGTGTACACACTAAGGAATACGACCTCCAGATGACGTCCGAGTGCATTGGTGTTTAGTAGATTACACATGCAAACGTTAACATTCTAATGACTGTGTTCCGAAATGAATGTCAAAGTTGATCAGCAAGCATATGTATATATTGCAATTCTCCGTGGTAGAAATGCTCGCGTCATGCCGAGCTACGAAAGCATTGGGTGATATAGCGTTGCCCTATCGAACTGTTGTACGGTGGGTAGAGGCCTTCAAATGTGGACGTGTAGCAAGTGTTGGCTGACCTGCGGCGCAGTAGACGTCCAGCGTCCGCTCAGACAGAGGTGCAAGTGTCTCTTATCGAACACCGTTTAGCAGATGAAAGGCGTTGGACTGTGGCGGAATTAGCCGCATATACTGGTATGTCTGCATCGACAGTGCTGCCCTTTTAACGGAATGATTTGAAGTCGCGCAAGGTTTGTGCAAAGTGGGTTCCACACGCTTCACCTGAGTTGCAAAAATGGACTCCATACGAGACATGCCGTATCAATCTGAAGCTATTCCAACATGAAGGAAATGAGATGTTGAATTGCATTATAGCAATTTATGAAACGTAGGCAGGAGCGTATGAACCAGAACTTAAGAGGCAATTAAATGAATGTCGTCGCCGTGGTTCACCACGAAAACACAAGTTTTGACAGAATCCCACGAAGGTCATGCATGTTTTGTTTTATGACAGCCAAGGTATTCTCGTATTTCATCCTGTTTGTAAGGGCCAAACTGACACTGTCTGCAGATATTTCTTCTGCGCTCTCTGCGTCGTACACGGGGAGCAAAGTCCAATAATGCTCCTCCATGATAATGCAACAAGCCACAGTGAAACCTGTATCCAGAATCTCATGCGACAGTGGGGGGGGGGGGGAGATCGTGGAACATTTTCCGCACTCTCTTGATCTCAGTCCGAGTGACTTTGATCTCATTCCAAAAATGAAGGCGCCGATGCATCGGAAGCGTTTTGCAAGCAGAGAGGGCATCATACTAAAAGCGCGCGAGAGGTAGCGCGCGTAGACCCGCCACACACAACTGATGGTATTCAGCTCCTTCCTCATCGTTGGCAAAGATGTGAGGACTCCTTGGAGGATTATTTGGAAGGTTGTTAGGTCACAAAGGTACAAGTATTACCCGTACGGTTTTGTTTTGTGCATATGTAATACGAATTAAACAATGATCTCCATTTACGCGTCTTTCAGTGTCCCTGACCCACAGCGCCTTGTACGCGGTTCCCAATTTAGTATCAGCGTTGCAAAGAGCATTCCATCGACTTTCAATCGTATATCCCGAGTTTTGTTTTCTACAGTTTTATTGACGGATAAAAATAGTTACCATGACTTTTGAAATAACCCTCGTATAGATTCGAAGTATATCAAAAATTCAATTTTGTGGAAAAATCAATAATGTGGAAAATTGAGGAATAAATTAATTTAAATATTCAATTTTCAGGTAAGTAAAAATTATAAAAAATATTTAAAATTAATGAATAATTATTCTAAAATAAAGATCATCCCATCCAATGGATTATTAGAGATGGCAAGTATTATTAGAACTGGCAAAAAAGAAAATAAATCTAGAAAACATGAGCCACGTATGAAATTGAAGACGAATTGAAGACTTCCACAATCATCCTTCCGTCTTGTACGCAGGGACAAATGCAGGGTTTGTAGAAAGAAAAGTATGCCATGGAGTACCTATTCTGCAGGGTTTTCGTTAATCTTTGGGGAGAACCCAATGTTACTTTCTTTAATCATCAGATATTAGATATTTGTTATTGGGATAGAAAATGCTTATAATTTTAAAATTGTATAAATTTGTTGGTATACTTTAAAATTGTTCTTACCACATCTCTAGTTCTCCTTCGCCAAGATGCCATTCTCGAAACTCGAGCTTCTAGAAATTGGAAACATCTGTAAAATATGAATTAACACCAAATTGGAAACATTAAAAGCGTTATAATTTAAGAAATGACTTCCGTTAGTGGAATATGACCACTCTAGGATTTTAGACTTTAAAGCGTTAGTTGCAGTCATTTTATTTAATTTTCATTTTAATTACATGAGTCAATCTTTCTTTCTCGTCAGACTAAGGTAATAGCAACAACTCTTCCACGTCAGCACTCAAAGAAAAGCTTACCTAATTTGATTGTAAAAATGTGTCAGCTTATGAAACACTTGACGTGGACCTGTTCCTCATTACGAGTAGTATATTCTCCATTTATCAGATAATTTACGAATACACCTGGTGGCTCCTAACAAACTCGCCCACAATATCTGAAGAATGGATAGGAATGGTTTTACGCTGCGAATGATATAAAAATTTTAGGAGGAAAGTGTCAGAGACAATAACATTTTTTGTTGAAGTTTACTTTCGTTTATTGAATGGATTGCTTTAAGGAATAGGGAGATAGATCATTCACAGCAACAAATACGCATCCTATTTTGTTTTCTGAGAATCATTTTTCTCCAGCTATTAATGATAATAGTATTAGAAAATAGTCTTAAATGAATTGTTATTCTAGTGTGGATATGTTATCTTTGGGTTCTTGCAAAACATGACGGAGAAATTGGGATTTATTCGGATCTAAGGATCCCACAATTGTGTCCATGCTTATTAAAGATTATTACTTCCCATCTGGTAGTAATATCGAAAATTTATTAATAAAAAACAAATACATGTACGGGATTTTATGCTCATCGATAAGTGATCACATGTTACCTAAAACTACTCCTTTCTCAAGCGCAAAATCGAACCGTCACTGTTACTGTCGACGCTGCTGCTTTCGTTCTCTCTTGGAAGCATTTAACATGCACCACTTCGTTTCACTACCACCAAGGCCTCCGTCACCACTATCCCCGTGACCGCCCCCGCCTCCCCGTCCCCTGCATCTGCCGCCAACGTCGCAACAGACGACTCAATCGTTTCCGCCACCTCCGCCCGCCGAACGCCCCCGCTTTGTCTGCCGCTCCGGTGCTACCAGAGCCACTCCACCCCCACTAGAAGTCCCTCGCTTCACGCTGACCATGCTGCCTTCCACCCACCGTCCGCCACCGCCACTACTGATATCGAGGAGTGACTCTATGAAAGGTGGTTTGGCAGATTGGCCAAGCAGTTTGACAGGGCATGAAACAAATTAACGCCGCATAGAGCGATGGCATTGGAAAAGGCAGAGGTGAATCTATTTACAAATGAGCTAACTGTAAACGAAAGCATAGATGAATTGGGCGTAACGACATAACTCGTAGTTATGTTGTCAGCAGTAGCTGTCAAAGTATTTTCTTCTTATTAGTAATCTCTGTATACCACTACGCCAGGACTTCCGTCCACCTCTGCCACCGCCGCTTCCACCACCTTCGTTGCTCCCACCGCCATCCTGTCCGTGATGCCCTCACCGCAACCGCAACGGTTAGTCCCTCTGCGGCGAGCGGGGTCCCTCTGCGGCGTTATCGTATCGCGTGGCTAACGAGCGGCGGCGGCGGCGGCGGCGGCGGCGGCGGCGGCGGCGGCGGCGGGGCCGATAGCGCGTGAAAAATCCGCAGATGGAAGGGGAGCGCGGAGAAGTCCAGTGCATGGAAACGCGTCAGCGGGGGCGGCGGCGAGGATGATGGAAACAGCACGGGCGACGGCGGAGGTGGAGGAGATGGCCCACGGCCTGGTAAAGAAAGGGCGTGTCGAGAGAGCGGGCGGGCGAAGATGACTGGCGTTAGAGTGCATGTGTGCGTACGGGCGAGCAGTAGGGTAGGCGGCCGGCCGAGAGGGCTAGAGTGGGCGCAAGGGTGGGCGAGGGGGAGGGCGAGCGAGAGGGAAGGCGGGCGAGAGGGAGGGCTGGCGAGAGGGAGGGCTGGCGAGAGGGAGGGCTGGCGAGAGGGAGGGCTGGCGAGAGGGAGGGCTGGCGAGAGGGAGGGCTGGCGAGAGGGAGGGCTGGCGAGAGGGAGGGCTGGCGAGAGGGAGGGCTGGCGAGAGGGAGGGCTGGCGAGAGGGAGGGCTGGCGAGAGGGAGGGCTGGCGAGAGGGAGGGTGGGCGAAAGGAAGGACCGGTGATCGGACGAGAGCGTGGGCGGGGGCAGACGAGCGTGGAGAGGATGGAAGGACGGGAGGGTGGGAAAGAGGGAGGAGAGGCGAGTGGGAGAGAGGGAGGTCGGGAGAGTGTGTGAGAGGGAGGGCGAATGAGCGGGCGAGAGTGTGGGAGGGGGCAGGCGAGCTAGCGAGAGGACGGGAGGGCGAGAGGGAGGGTTGCCGAGTATGCGTTAGGTTGAGGAGGGAGAGTGGGTGGTTGGGTGGGTAGGTGAGTGGGTGGGTGGGTAGGTGAGTGGGTGGGTGGGTGGGTGAGAGCACGAGACTCTGGGTGGTCGAGAGCGTGAGAATGTGGGCAGGCGGACGAGAGCGCGGGCGGGCGGACGGGCAGTTAGCACGGTCGCTAACGACGCAGATAGGCGCGCCCGTCGCACGCGTTGGGCTAAAACACTACAGAGAAGTATGGCCGTCGCAAGAAATGGGCAACGAACGCATAAATATTGTATTTCATCTCCGGGCTTATTTTTCTGTACAGCTGATTCCAGATCTTTTGGTCATGATTCCAGTGATAATGCTGACGCGATACCGCAAATACTTGGGAATCCGTCACTGAAGCTTCATAGACGGAGACACCTACGTTGAAATCTCGTCATTGTCAAAAGTCCCGCCAGCTAAATAAGAACACCACTGACTGGCAGGGAAGTTTAAAGAATGACGGGTCTGATCGGTGGCTTCAGTGATTTCCTCTGATAAATTCCAGATGAATGTTGGAGCAGTTCCCTAAGAATGGTTCACCTTCTTCTCGAGCCAGACATCATCTCCACCTGTAGGGCCGAGAGATGGACCAGTTCTCCAACCTCGTATTTGGTCCATTTCCAATTAATTGCGAATGTCGTCGAGTAGGGACGAACAAGGTTTCTTTAATCTCACATCCATTGATGCAAAATAAAATCTACAAATATTAACGTACTTGGCAAAAGAAAATTATTTTTACATTTTTGAACAATTAAATGAAATATATTTACGTGATTTGAACTTTGTACTTGTCATGTCTCTAACTTCTAGTATTAATGAAATCTTTTCTTTTTATATGTTATTTTTATGCCTTTGCTATTTATCTTTTTTATGTAATTGCATATGTTAAACTTTATGTGATCTACAGAGTCATTTTCATGATTGCACAGAAAAGTTTTTATCGTATCTGTAGAGTTTTTCTCTTGATATAAAACGTGTTGAAAAATCGCTCATCTTTGTGAACTAGAGGCTGTCTCCTCTATCTCTTTTTACAGACTACACGCACCGCGCAACATCGTGCAATCTAACGCTTCTCTGACAAAGGCACAAAGCGTTCAGAGTGCGACATGTTTCGAGATAGATCAATCCGCGAGCGTATCGAAAGAGTTTCCCCACAAATCACGAGACGAATACATACATATTGAATCAGATGGTCTTTCAAGCTGATTACCTGAATACTGAATCAAATAAGATAGCACGGTAACATTTATACTTTTAATTCATGAGAATGCAATACATCAATTGCACATGAATGTAATCGCTGTTATTCTGTTGACCACTCAGCTTACAGCATATAGTTTCCTCCTAACCACGCGGTGCCTTGTTGTTGCGAGCTATCTCTGCGCAGCTGTTTGCAACGCCCTCTCTGCAGACGCTTCGCCGGAGACTGAGCTTGGTTAATGGCGTCCCTGCGAGTGTTTTACAATGCAAATGGCGAACGATATTGCAGCGTGGATCCAGAATGAAATTCATTTCTAAAGCGACAGCAGCGCAAGGAAATGCATTAGTGAAATCGCAGCAGCGCGAGCATTGAGAAGAGAATATGCAAATAAGAAACAAAAATATAGAGACTCGTGTAGGAATGCTTGTGATGCATTGTCGCAGCATGGAAAGTCTGTACAATTGTTTATTTGCTAGTTTGTGGTGAGAGTTAACATCGTTTCAATTTGTGAACTCGTTTTACTCATAAATGAAGAGGGTTTCAAGGAACGATTGTATTTACTTTTCAGTTATTGTGCTTGTTAGTTGAAGACCTTACGCTACAAGAAAGTGAAGAGCGCTGTGCAATTTTGCCTCGCAATTAAGATAAAATTAAAATTCTTATCTTTAATTTAATTCTTTGAAATATAGAGAGAAGAGCGACACAGAGACTTTGGAGCTCAAGAAAACGTGCGCAGGGTCCCCCATTACATACACATTCATTTTATTTTATTAACGATAAATATATTTGCTTTGGTAAATTAATGCCAGAGAATTACCTCACAATACCCATGAGTAGTGACAACATTTTAATGAAAAATTTGTATAATATGTACATTTTACCACATTTCAAGTATTATTAATTTTACATCTCCTATCCTATTCAACAATTCAAAAGCTGCATGTTTTTTAAAAATATATGATTTTATGAAAAATATAATAAAAATATAATCCCAAATCACATAATCGCACAAAAAATGAAAATATCTTTAAATAATTTACGTCTATCTCGAAGATTTAGTTGGTAAACATAGAAACGAGTTTATAACGATTAGTAAAACTCTTACGGTTTTCATTGTGAAAACAAATGCGCATGGGTATGCCATTAATTTTAAATGTGTTGAACACGTTTTCATGAAATGCAACAAAAATGACCATTTGGCGGCGATGGTTTAGAAAATTGAGTAGACAAGTGAATAACTGTACTACATGATTGTGATGGAACGTTAATCCATTGACTATGATTATATATTCATCATAAACGAGAATAAATGGGAAGCGAAAATACTCTAATTTATCTTCTGTGGTTTGATTACAGCGACTTGTCCAAATCGTTTAATCGATATTTGTTTTAGATTCACTCGCTCCAACAAGAGTGATTGAACAATTTTCTTTCTTTTTTGTTCATAACTTTTATACTAAAACAGAGATTTCATTAATTAATATTAAATCAAAAAAAGCGATTATAGGAGTGTGAGTCAACGGTTTTGTACGTTGAAAATAAAAAAAGTAAGCGAATATAATGTAAGTAATTGGCTCAATGGAGCAGAACACAAATCCTATTTATCTCATCCAACTCCTTGCACTTGTAGGAGACGTTTCTCCTTAACTAGATGTTTCTTGGTTAATATGTTACCAATGTTTTTATTACCATAGTCACATATCTATAGTCAGGCTTTGCTACAAATGCCTATTAACAGTAGCCAAGCCCCGACTCGGGCATGAAGCATATACTCATGTTTTTAAGTTATGAGCAGGGTGCATATTTTCATTACAATTCATGTATGTACAGTATCTATCTACTCCAACTAATGTGCGTCTTTTGCTTTACTTCAATAAGATCCTTTTAGATCTTGAAATATAAAATAGGTATTTAATTCGTTAAAAAATAAATTTCCAGGTCATTTTTGGAATTTTCTGGTGCATGTTTTATGAAATTCGTAAAATTGTTCTGATGTGCAGAAAACGAAACTTCACCTTCCTATGAATTTATAGAACAATGCTGAAAAGCTGCAGTTTCTTTTGCTGTGTATGCGATTTGCCTTGAAAAACTGCACCCCTATTTTTCACGATTCTTAAACCTGAATTTTGTTTCCGACTTTCTTAATCTTTTCTGCTAGAAATCTTCCTGCAGGTCGTGTTGAAAGGGACTCCCAAAAAATTCAAATTTTACAGACGCAGTCAGTTCGTTATGTTTTTGGAGTTTGATGATAATTTTAGGCACAGTAATGAGGTGTGAGACAGTTTGCTTTGGATTCCTTCTTCACAAATGCTGTATTTATTGCTGAAACAGTGCCGGTCACTTTAAGATTCAGTTAAACGAAGTACCTTAATTCCTTCAATATGCGGCCAGTAGAAAAACATTCAACCTACATAATGACATGCACGGTTGGAATGGAAATTTCTAATAGTTCCTTTTGGAATATCAGTTATCGTCGGAGATTTGATAAAAGCTCTGCAGAGACCAAATTATTAACTTTAGGGTGTTGTGAAGTGTACCTTCGGCTGTATTAGTAATATCATCGGGGCACAAGAAAAGTTGCGCGTAGAAAAAATAGTCAATTTTTAGTTAAGTGAAGAAATATGTGTACAAATTAGTATATTTTTACTTTTACATAATTTTAAAAAATTATTCACCAGACAACCGAGTAAATTGATTTGTATATGTGCAATTTGTCTTTTGGTGCAAAATAACCTCAGATAATGTAAAGGGTTCCCCCGATAAGATGGTAAAAAGTTCCCCTCAACCAAATTACATATGAGTGGTTACACTATAATTCTAACATAAAAATAATATTTTTGAAAGGTTTCATAGCCTCCGTCCTACCACCCACACCCCTATACAGCCAAAAACGTGTTTTTTTAATTTCAATTTTTTTCGACAACTGAACACTATTTTATCAGACTGAAAAAAAATATGATAAATAAGAACACAACTTGGACTATCAGAAAAATATTTTTTAATATTTTCTCAGGCCCAAATTCGAACACAAAAAAATATTTTTCGAAAAAAAAAATCAAGAAATAGTTTTTACTGTCTTAGAAGCCTGGAACAGGCTCGAAAAAAATGTCAAAGGTTCCTCTTTACACACAAATTGTTGTGTATTTTTTTCAGATTTTTCCAATTACTGGGCTGCAGTTAAAAAAATAAAAACCCTTTTCCCGCCATTAAAACACCTGGACTTTCAATATACTTTGAAACTGACTGCAACGGTTCTCTGCATTTATTTTAGTGTTTATTATACATTTGTATACATTGCTGTATCACCCAATAAAGGTTTGATTTTGGAATATACTTACGAAAGTATCATTTTTAAAGCTTTCTAATCGTTTGTATGAGAATATCATACGCTAAGGAAATATAATAGTGTTTGGCAGTGTATTAAATAATAATTCCGACATTTTTTGAGGGATAACTGGGGGACATGTGGAAAAATGAAGGGGAAGAGGTTAAACCCAGATTTACAAGAACTGTTTTACTTGTCTTAGAGCACAGACACTGGCACGAATATAATCTTAAAACTTCATCTCAGAATGCTTGTGAATGTTTTTCATATGTTTTTAATAGCTGGGTCATAGTTTTTAAAAAACTAAGACATTTGTAGTCAACCACTTGGCAGTTCGGCAGTTGCAGCGTCCTAAGCACGTGCGACCTTGCTTGAGGAGGAAGGCCACAGAATAGCAGCTAAAACGTTGACAACTGAGCCTAGAACGCGGAGCCTCCCGGACAGATAAATAGTAACGCATTGGTTGCGGAAGCCTGTGGTCTCACGTCTGTAGATTGTTTCAGACTAGAGAAAAAGTTGTCTTTTCCTTTACCTAAGTATTTGTTCTTGTATACGTATAAATATGGAGACACTCGTACAATCTGTACACTTGCGAAAACTCTGCTCTTTGTAAATAATAATTGTACGAAAATTGAAAATTGATTTAATGTAGCACCCAACTGCAAACGCTCATCCCCCGAAAAGTAGTTTACGGCATTATAGACCCGGTACTGTGCGAGAAAATTCATTCCAATATTGCTGAGCGTTGAGATAAAAATTCGCAGAAAATAAAATAGTCCCGTTAATTTTATCGTGAAAGATAATTTCAGTATTTTCCTTCAATTTAATTTTACATTGATATCGGCTTCTCTTTTCTGACCATCTGTGCTACGGAAAAGGCGCACCCAAAAGAACTAATATGGAAAATTGTAAAATGGGACGATTATGAAAGTGGTATTTTGAAAAATACATCCCAACAACATAATCGGGGCCTAATATGTTCCCCTTCACTTCCCCACTGTCCTCCATCTATACTGCACACGAAATCATTTATTCATTCATCACTTATCATTTCCCCATTTGTCATCTACCCGTCCCCCAAAACATGTGTGTTAGAATTTACTTGTTCTCAAAAAAAAGGCGTGTCCCCATGAGACAAGCAAACATGGTTTAAAAGACCTAGGAAGCATCGCTTCCGAGTTATTTACCATTATAATGTGTGTTGCAATAATCTTTTTTTGTATGTCATAATCTGCAAACTTGTATTTTTTCTTCTAAAATCTGTTTGATGTAGGATGGGGTGTAATTCTTTATCCATCAGTATCACACTTACAAGGTCTTGTGTCGATTGTTTCTTATAAATTGCCAAAACTATCGTCTTTCCGTCGCATACGATTACTTATGCAAACGATTAGAAAGCTTTAAAAATGATACTTCGTAAGTATATTCCAAAATCAAAACTTTATTGGGTGATACAGCAATGTATACAAATGTATAATAAACACTAAATAAATGCAGAGAACCGTTGCAGTCAGTTTCAAAGTATATTGAAAGTCCAGGTGTTTTAAAGGCGGGAAAAATGGTTTTTATTTCTTTAACTGCAGCCCAGTAATCGGAAAAATGTGAAAAAAATACACAACAATTTGTGTGTGAAGAGGAACCTTTGAAATTTTTTTGAGCCTGTTCCAGGCTTCTAAGACAGTAAAAAATATTTCTTAATTTTTTTTTCGAAAATATTTTTTTGTGTTCGAATTTGGGCCTGAGAAATATTGAAAAATATTTTTCTGATAGTCCAAGTTGTGTTCTTATTTATCATATTTTTTTCAGTCTGATAAAATAGTGTTCAGTTGTCGAAAAAAATTGAAATTAAAAAAACACGTTTTTGGCTGTATAGGGGTGTGGGTGGTAGGACGGAGGCTATGAAACCTTTCAAAAATATTATTTTTATGTTAGAATTATAGTGTAACCACTCATATGTAATTTGGTTGAGGGGAACTTTTTACCATCTTATCGGGGGGGACCCTTTCTAATACTTCCTTTTGGAATCTCCTCTGCCTGTGTTGAACACACTGTTTCGCTATCGCTCACCCTTCCCAAAAATTCGTAAAAGCTGCAGTTGCTCTTCAGATTCTCTCTCCCATCGTTGCATCCAAAAAGTGATTTACATATGAAATATGCAATTTTTCATTCCTTAAACATAATGGAATGAATAGAGAACATAAACTAATTTGTTTCTTGGAATAAATACACGAAGTCTTATTGTCCATACAACAGCAAACTTGTGACAATTAACCATAATCTTACTTAAAAGCATGTATTGACATATTTAATTACTGTTTTTTAAATTTTCTTCTGTAAAACACGACATAAGATTCGATTTCGAATCTTTTGTGTTTGAAATGCATGGTAAATTTCACATCAAATTGTTTTCCTAACTCTCGTTGGTTTAAACAAGAAAAGTTTCAATAGAAATTTGCAATAATTTAATAGATTGCATAAATTGTTTTTTCCTACAATATTTAAATTGTAACTACAGTTTTACAATTATTTTAATGTAATGTATATTTTAGTATTTTTAATACTTTTATTCCGGGAGCGCATTTCTCACAGCAAACAAAACATAAATATGACATTCACAACTTCTAAGGACTCTATAAAACAACGATATTCCACAATTTGGTGTAGACCGGTTTTGGAAGTGTGCGCAATCAAGTTTGCGAACGCTCTTCAATCCTCACATGTAACGGACATGTACTCTGTTCTTTCGAATGTAATTTCCCACTTTACAGTGTGTGGAAACGTTGGGCAGTGACATTTGAGACTACAATGAAACGTCATTTTTCTGAAAGAGAAACATTTTGTAGAAGGCGATAACGTTATATATTTCTTCCTCACACACACACAAAATGTGTAGCATTCCGTCATTCACAAGTAGAGTATTATTCTGCATTTGAATTACGACTTCAGAATTAATACTGAACAGAATTATCTGTTGTAGTATTCTTGCTATCTGCATATGTTCTCATGTCAACGTGTATTTTAGCCCACACAGTGAAAGGCAGAGGGGATCGCGGCATAGCACAGGCAACGGGTAGCTTCTTTCACGCACAAAATCTGTCGCAAAGGCCGTCAAGATACTGAATGTCTGCATCTGATGAAATTTACCATGCACTTCAAACGTAAAAGAGGCGATATCGAATGTGGTGTCGTGTTTTTAAAGGAAAAAAATTTAAAAAGTAGTAATTAAATATGTCAATACATGCTTTTAAGTAAGAATATGGTTAATTGTCACAAGTTTGCTGTTGTATGGACAATAAGACTTCGTATATTGATTCCAAGCAACCAATTCATTTATTTTTTATTCATTCCATTATGTTTAAGGAAGCAAAAACATGTATATATTCAAAATTCACAGCCTAGTTATTAGACAAAGAACAACACGTTGAAAATAAATAATTAGAATTGTAACATGTGAAATATTACTGCAAAATGTTCTATACTGAAACACTAAAATATACGTTGACGTGAGAGCATATGCAGATAGCAACAGTTAATTCTGTTCAGTACTAATTCTGAAGTCGTAATCCAAATACAGAATAATAATCTACTTGTAAATGACGAAATGCTACACATTTCTTTTGTATGTGAGGAAGAACGCTTTCAAAACCGGTCTACACCAGATTGTGGAATATCGTTGTGTTATGGAGTCATTAGAAGTTGTGGATGTTCATATTTATGTTTTGTTCACTGAGAGAAATGCGCTCCCCGAATTAATAATAATACTAAAATATACATTACATTAAAAATAAATATAAAACTGTTGTTACAATTTAGATATTGCAGGTAAAAACAACTTATACAATTTATTTAATTACTGCAAATTTGTATTCAAACTTTTCATGTTTAAACCAAAGAGAGTTAGTTAGAAAAGGAATCTGATGTTTAATACTCTGAAATTTCTAGAAGATATCGTAATAATTGTGAAAACATACAAATGGTTACGTAGGAGATATGTACATTTTAACTTTTTCAACAAACTAATTCGTATACGAACAAGAAGCCTTGGAAAAAACTAACATGCGTAGCCCCCAACGTACATCTTACAATGCTTTCTGTATAGAAAAGTACTGGATTGCGGGGGTGGGGCATATTGATTGCTTAGACCGTGCGAGAAGATTAGGTACGCTTAAATGTTCACGCATCGGAAACATGCTTTTGTCACCTGCCACGCGAATTTCAGGAGAGTAAGCGACAAGTTCATCCACCCTGGAGAGCCCTATACAGTTCACTACTCAGGAATCCAGCGTTGAGCTCCGAGGGTAGGTACTGATAAGTGGGATTAGCTGGGTAGCCGGGGGGCAACAAGAACGATTGCTCCTGATGGCGCATCGCTTAGCATGCTTGACACTCACCGTTTTACATTCGGTTTGGCTTCTTCGGCAAACAAACAAGGCGGTTTGAAAATTTGTTATTTAAAGTCGCATCAACATCAAGGTTATTAGCGACCACTATTAGGTTTAACGTTATGAAACAGAAGACTACATGATGTATGGTGATGATAGGGGGTGAAAGGATGAACACAACCACGCCTGAGGCGGGACTCGAGCCAGTGATCCTTGGGTCCGAGATTGCTACGACATTGCTGCCTTACCTATTTCGGCCACCGGGGATCGGCAGGATTGTTTACAGAAATGTACATGTCAAACCCAATGAAAAATGTAATCTTAAAGGAGGCAGACGATGGGAAATCGAACTGAACTTCGTATGTACTTGAGGCTTACATATCTGACGACGGTAACATCACACTAAACTTTCGTTCTTGAGCAAGCCATACCAGGGAAGGGAGGACTAGAAAGTTAGCTCTTGCTTTGGAGGACGATTATAAATGTCTCTCAGGTTTCTTGAAGGTCTTAGTCATACCCATGTCGTTCGTGTCAAACGATGTGTAGTGAGGTTGCGGGTGAGGACCCCAAGCCCAACGGAATCGACCGGGTGGTCCCCAGTTCGGTTTGGACTGGCCATGGGTAGTTGTCCACTCTGGAGAAACGGGATAGAAAATTGTTCCGACTCCGGAGTGGTTAGTATACTTTTTTGCTTAAGAACCATTACAGCTGGGTAATTTTATAAGGAATCACTTTACCGAGATTTCTGAGCCTAAATACCTAGGAGGCGGGGAGACCTGTTGAAGTTGTGTTCAGACGCTAATCCTAATGCCCGCCCGAGGTGTGGGTGAGCCCTGAAGAGGGATGAGAATTTGTGAGAATCAAGATGTCCATCTTCAGGGCTTCTGTTAAGCAGCAGTGTCACAGAACATAGATAACGGGGATGGCACTACACTGTTACCGGATAATGTTACTGACCAAACATCGGTATGCTATTTATCACGATCAACCCACTTTTGGTAACTGAATTTACTATATTTCTTGGGTTCTTTCATATTTTTGATTTTTTACACCAGAAATTGTTTCAGTTCAGAAATTGCCATTTTTTAGTTTATCTATTTGTGTTAATTCAAGACAGTTCGTAGTTTAGTAAACAACTTGTATTCAGTTAACGATTACGGCCTCCTCTCACCAGATGAAAAATTGAATTCAGAGAACAAACTCAAAGTAAATTCAACCTACCTTCCTAGAAGTACTTTCTTTCACAATGGTGTTTGTTTTAAAACCATTATGAAAACATGCGTACAGTCTGGTTGTCGAATGTGCAAGTATAGTTCTTATAAGAGGTACGAGAATCTTCGTGATATATGCTGAGCATTAATTTATTTGTTTTTATGAATTAAAGTTGAAAATAGCAAAATTTGTTATTCGGAAAGATAGGAAATATAAGCTACATTTAATTTTGGAAGGCAAATCAAGAGATTATGAGTAATTCGGAACTAGGCAGGCGAAAAACTCTATTTTATTCGAGACCACAAATTCCGATTTTTTGTATTCATTATATAACTTCAATTGAGTAGCAAATCAGCAATGTCAATGTAATAAGTTGCTACTATTTTCGTTTCTGAATTCAAGGAAATTAACTTTTGTACAAAAAAGTTATTCTGCAAAGATAACTCATTCCACAGTTAATCATATATTTTGACTTCAAGTATTTAACGTCGTCTGGTGAAGTCTAATAAAGTTTGTGTGTTTATTTTTGCTGCGAGTTGTTTCCTCTGACACGTGACGAAAATAAATACCGTGTGACCTTTGAAGTCTGTAAATCTACCGGTTTGAATTTATACTTTGTAAAATACATTTTACTCTTGAGTGTATTGTAACGTAAGACAACCGTTTCATAAATGAAGGTACGATGGTTACGACGCTAGCTCGACAGAAACTAGTTCGGTCATGACGAGTTTTGCTTCCATTACAACGAGCAAGTATTTCTAATACAGGATATTCACGCCCGCGTCGCGCACACGTGGATCAGCTTAAGATCGGCTGCGACAGCGGCAGCCTGTCAGTAACCGCGCGTGTTCTTTTGTCACCTCCCGCGCGGGCGCTTCGCACTTGTCAGCGGCCGATCGATGCAAGCGCTCCGCGGTCATTAATTGGGGTCATTAATCCTTCATCGGAAATGTATGTTTCAGTGGCTCCCGGCATTTTATTTGGGCGGGCAGCTTACAACCGGGTTTTCGCGCGTCCTAACAGGAAGGCTTCGCTCCCCGTGAATAATTGCCGGTCGGCCGCGACGAATCGGCGAATTGCACTTGTTTCACGCGCGAGGGCAGCAGCTCCGACAGAGCGGCACTGAAGTAATAACCGGCATGCGCGGTGCGCATGTTGGCCATTTATTACGCTTCTGAGTTTAAGCACTCCGCTTCTCAATTTTTTTTGCCTTTATCTTGTTTACGCACTTCACCTTAGTTTACTGAACAGTTAATAAATTAGCAGGAATTTGATTTATCATCGATTTGTCATGAATGTATTGAATTTGTACAGCTTGAATTCAACTTCACTGCTTGTTTGGGAAAATACTCACTTGCTCATTACTGTACTCATTTTATTTAAGAATCATTTATTACTGTACATGGTGGTAGGAGGGACAGGAAAAGATTTAGTAACGGAAGATGGCTCGGTTATTAAGTGTTGTCAGACGTTTAAGTATTTAGGAACAATTTTAACAGACCAAAGGGGCAGTGAAGAGGAAATAAAACATCGCATTCGGCAAGGAAAATCTGCCATTCGGCAATTACATTCAATAATATGGAATTAAAATATTGCTAATAAAGTCAAAATTATAATTTATAAAGCAACTGTTGAAAGCATATCACTCCATGGCACTGAGCTGTGGGAGATCTCAAAAAACAACGAGAAAAAGTTAAAGGCTGTGGAAATGGAGTTTTGGAGACGCAGCTGTAGTGTAACGTTAATGGAAAGAATCAGAAATGAAAATATAAAGTAGCAAATGGGTGCCACTTCGGATATAATGGATACAATAGATGGGAGAAAGTTAAAACGATTTGGGCATCTTAGAAGAATGTCGGAGGAAAGATGGCCATTAAAAACGCGGAGGTGGCAGGTGCCAATGCACAGAAAGAGAGGTAGACCAAGACTTACATGGAATGATGGTGAGTGACAGAGAATGAGAGATCGTCACATCAAAGAAGAAGATTGGCAAGATAGAGGAAGATGGAAGCTTGGGTGCGAGAGACGCCGCATGGTGTAGTTCCACTCACAGGACGAGAAGGATTCATTATTGAAAAAGAGCCCCCATTTTGATACTATAGTTCTCAGTTTTCAGTGTTTACAATATGTCCAGGAAAAATACGGTGGAATAAGAAGGCAGGTTTTTTAAATAAAAGCTATCGTTTCTCGACCGCCCACGAATATCACATGTTTATAGGAATGTATGGAAATACATTTTTTACCTCTGACATTGTCTCTTGGAATATTATCGGGGTTAATTCTGTTTCACTTACCTCTGAAATAGGAATAAAATGTGGAAGGTTACCTTTTGAATTATTACGTACATGTTGTGTATTAACAGTATATCTGTTTTTCTTGATATTTAGAATTATTTTGAGAAAACAAGATTTGATTTCACTCATCTACAGAGTTGCAGTACACTTCACAATACAATCCCGGAAGGTATTTTCTACGTAATGCCATGGAAATGTGGAATAGTGAATGTAGTGAATAATTTGAAAAAAATAAATTCAAGGATTTTCAACAACCATTGCATTTACAATCCTTAATAGAGGCAGTAATGAAAGAAAATCATTTGACAAGCAAAGGTTACAATTAGCATTAATGAAATTCTGCAAATAAATCAAGATAGCTAGAAGCCAGTATGTTCCATTGACGTACCGT
Source organism: Acheta domesticus (assembly GCA_031308135.1). NCBI lineage: Eukaryota > Metazoa > Arthropoda > Insecta > Orthoptera > Gryllidae > Acheta > Acheta domesticus. Next base: position 8,015,351 of record JAHLJT010009419.1, on the reverse strand, counting down.
TTCAGAATATGAGAAGAATCGACCTGGTACTCATTATATCATTGTCTTAACAGTAATGTAACAATGAGACTTCAGCGATAGACTCCAGCGTAATGTTATTGCAATATAATTGTTCAGAAAAGAAATTATCTTTTTATAGTTTACAACTTTTTATAGTCTATGGTTTTAATAGTTTCATTATTAGAACGTTTGTTAATCAGAAGCGATAATTTTTTTCATTGGAGGCCTACAAAAAAATTCGAAACATTGGTAATGCGTAATGACTTTGTAAGAACCTCCGTCCATCTCTTACAGCCAAGCGTGTACAATAAAAGTTTTACAGCTTTATTTCAGTAGGAACGGATGTAGAAAAATTCAGTGCTACTGAATGCTAAATTAGTATTAAAAACATAAACTAGTGATGCTAAAACAGCACGTACTTTCTCGCCAGTATTTTCACACAAACATTACGCAAAAACTACTCAAATTTTAGAAAAATTGTTCATGATCTTTTTTCAAAATATATCTTGATGGAACAGATTTTATTAAAGGAAAAACTCTGTCTTATAACTGTAATTGTAGGAGGACGCCGAGCAAAATTTTAATTTCTGTAATATTTGAAAAAAATCAGGATTTTCAAAGAACATGAGGCCTCCACCATTCTCTTAAATGTCCTTTACACTATCCAACAACAAAATTTAATAAAAAAGCGATGGAGTCATTTTTTTAATTTTCTAAATATCCCAGGGGATTCATTTAAAGTAGCCACCCAAATTAAAATATCAGATACAGACTGACAGACAGACAGAAGTTTTGCCGTCATTCTCTTTTTCGGTACCAATGTCCTACAAAACTTGGATTCTGGTTACACCACGTGCTAGGGGATTTTCTTTTCTTAATTTTGTATCTAAATTTATCCACTCTCTTCTGCATCGAGAAAGTAAAAATGCATTCATCTGTCTCCCAAGGAAAGGACCACAGGTATAGAGAATGTTCAAAATACATTTGCCCTTAGTAACAGGCTAACAGGCTGAGGTGGCTTCGGGCAAAAACGGCCGCGATTGCAGTGCCTCCGATCGAGATATCTTAGGGTTTGCGCCCCGACAGTGACAGATATTTGAGTTTAGCTGCATAGGTAAGTCGAATGAAGCCCAATCTGGTAGAGAATTCTGGAGGCCTGTAGTTTTGAATTCCCCTGCCCAATTTTCTCTAAAAACACAGTACATAGCAGTATTTTAGCAAACAGGCCACGGAACGCGCAATTTTTCCTCCCTGATCCTTGTCCTACTCCCCTTGCACTTAAACGTGCATACCTCCTTACATATGTCTTGGCTGGGTAGTGCTCCTGACCGCCGGTGGAGATACCTTCAAGCCAACACGTAACATTTCTTAAGTACGAGGATGCATAGTAGAGAAATGCATTTCAATTACAGGGCTAATGACCGGAGAGGTTGATGCTTCCGGAAGCAGAAAATAATTAATCTGTCGGATAAAATGGCAAAAAATGGGAAAATATTGAGTGTATAATTTGTTATGCAGGTAATTAATCCCGACGAGTATTGGCAAGTCCGAATAGCTAGCCGAGACCAAATGAAACAGAAAACTTATACGGGAAAGTCTGTGCCATTCTGTAGCACCACTAGTTTACCTAGGCATGGTAATAAGAGATTTTCTGAAGAAAAATATTCGTTTAGGAGCATGATTACAATACTTTTTCTTACGAAGTAACGCGAGAAAGTAAAAAAAATATGTATCTCCCTTCTGTCGTGCAGGTCACCTCCGAAGCCCTCATTCCTCTGCACTGACGGCGGATTAGAGCTGGTTCCCGCCGGTCGGAGACCCAGTTGCGCAGAGTATCTCGTGGCATGCTACGGAGCCACGACGCGTGTCACTGCCACCAGTAGAAGACCTCGACACCACTGTTCTAGATTAAACATGCGACGAAAGTTGCGTCCACTGAATGTCGACCATGTTAAATACGTCATTCCCGAGCGTATGCCACGAGGGGTAGAATTCCTGGAAGAAGACATTATGAACGGTGACGAGACCACCCGAGCGTGGTCGACGCGCGGCGGCGTCCCTTGTTGACAAGACGGAGCTCCTGCTTTGGCATAGCAGAATTCTCCTTATTTAAAGACTGGATATGGAGTAGATGAACTTGTCCTTGCAGTGCCTACCTCTGGCCAGAGGGCGAGGGGGAGCACACTTACAGTTACACGCTAGAGTGTGAGAGGGTGAGGAGCTGTGCGGCGGGCTATGGGCCACCTGCAAAGAACTCATCTTTTGCAATCGCAATTTATTTGTTCCGTGAATAAATCTAGAGTACCGTTCCAATATTTTCATTATCCTTTCAATACATTGAAAGATGTAAATAAATTAATGATACTTCATAACGGTACAGACATTCTCGTACCAATTAGTGTCCATTTCCTTTTAGTGTGGCTTATTGATTTGGTCCCCACACGCTGCTATGTATCGACACCTAAGTGACATACCAATGCCACGCGCGGGTTCTAGCACTCCTCTAGGGACATTTAGAATGAAGAGCATCTTCGCGGCCTCCGAACATCACAAGTACCTCTACCATCTACCTTACTACATCTACCTTACACCATTACTTATCCGGCTCATGGTATCTCCTGGTATCACTCAGTCATTCTACCATTGCTTTGGGTGAAAGGGTGAAGCCCCTGATTACACACAGGTTGGACGGAGGGACTCGCGAAGGACAGTCGTAGGGACGGACAGATGGTCGATCGGAATTTTATAAATCTAGGAATCAATTTTCCGCAGTTTTACATACCTTTTCTTATAGTACATTTATTACTCCGCATATAAGTACATATGCAAAAAGTAACTATTGATGTCACAGAATGGCACAGACTTTCTCGTACCAGTTTGTTTCCTTGTCTATTCTGGGCTAGTTTTTCGTTTTTACCCACCCTCTTCCTAAGTGCTACATACCGGCGTGACGCATAGGAGACGGACTGACGGACGAACGTTTAAAAAACGCTTTTTTCGGTATCAAGGATTCTGATTCTCTAAATATTAGAGAAAGGAAGGAGCAAGAAATATCATCTTCTACGGTATCAGGGGGCTGCAAAATGAGTTTTGAAAAGGGGCACTTTTCGCCACAGCGTTTCATAACTTTCTCTACCCAACGCATGTTACTCCGTATCCACGTATCCATGTATACGAGAAATTAAGAACTAAAATAATCGTACATTTTACATTTATAAAAATGTTGAAGCCTGTGATTTGATATTAAAGTTATTCCTTTTCTTTGTCCACATTAAGTAGCAAAGATATAGTGTAATCGTACACACGCGATTCTGCACAGAAATGATTGCGATCGCGCGGAGAAAATAGGCAATGTTTTGACAGACTGATTGTAGAGCTCTGGTAAAGAAAATGTGGGTAAATACTATTTCTACATATAATAAATTACTTCCCCTAATAGACTGAGGAGTCCGAATCCATGTTTTGTGGGTCCTTGATACGCAAAAACCGACTGACCGCAAATCATCCATCCGACCATGGTCCAGGCTAGTGCTGAAAGAAAGAAAGAAAGAAAGAAAGAAAGAAAGAAAAGAAAGAAAGAAGGAAAGAAAGAAAGTATGAATGAATGCTCAGGCAGACCAAATAAGATAGGTATGGTGAAGGAATACGTCACACTCGAGACATGTCTTCTTTGCTTACAGATGTGGATAGTAAATAAAAAGAAGTCTCAGGCCTGGGAACACAGCTGGCTGATCGAATTAATCCAATTTACTCTGATCTGATTTTCCTGATCTAATCGCAGAGAACAGAATCACAGAAGGTAATTTTTAAATGACAGATTGTAGTATATGTTTCTGACAAACATTTTGATTAAAAAATAGTTGAAGGGTTTGGCCCATATAGTGCCAAATTTGAAAGCACCCCTCAATTCATTCGATATCGGAACGTATAGTCAAGTTTTCAAACCCTGGACATTAAACAATAACACAAATTGAAATAAGTCTGTTATAAAAATAATACAATATTTTATGTTCCAAAGGGTTGATTGAAGTCTGCATATTCTTCACACAACGATTGCGGAGCCTCGAGAGAATCCGATCGTTGGCTGGCAATGGAAACGCCTGAGAAAACTTTCCATGTGTTTGCGAGTCTGGCAGCCATCCAGAGATCATCCTTACAAAAAGCCTTTTCCTAGCAACGTTAAACGGGACTATTTGACGCATAAATTTGCATTATTTCTTCCGGGATTGAGTCAGAATGAAGTCTTCCTAAATTTAGAAAGAAGGCAAGTCATGTTTCGTTTCGATCTCTTTATTTTTGCAATACTTGTCACATTTTCTTCCATGCAGTGGTCGTAGTATGAGATGAATGTTAAATGAAATCTCTTTCGAGCACAAGCATTCTTCGGATAGGGACTGTTGGGCTGAGGTCGTTATTTGACTTAATGTGTCAGTTTGGCCAGTGGAGCGAGCTCGAATGACCTCCGCCCGGGCCGCGATCGCTGCCAGCTTTAAAGGCGATGGTCGAGTGCGAACCAGAACGCGAAGCCAGCACCACGCTTATCATTACACTTTTTAAATACGATGCTGTCGAATTTGGGCTAGAGCAGTATCTCGCCATTCAATGGAACTTAATACATTAACACCTCACGACCATTTAAAAATATAAATGAATAAAAAACATTGAAAATAAACCCGTTTACACCCTTCGTTTGCCAACCTCTATAATTTTACTACGATTTGACTCGTCATTTATAAAAGTATACTTTCAAACAGCACCCGTACGTTAATTATGTGTTTTAATGGACACCGGGCTTACGTGGAACCACCACATTGTCGCCAAGGTGACAGAAGCCAGGAGAGCCAAAGTGTTCTTCGGCCAGTACTTCACAGTCATTCCACCATTAAAGTACATTATTTTCTCTTAACACGCACGCCCTCCGTTACACGCACGTGGACTGAAACTCCACACTCATCACTGATTTTGCCTCTCATTGACAGTTATTATGAGGCATTGAGTAGCGGCTTCCTGTATCTTCCTAAGTCGTGGTGACTCATCGATAGGTGTTGAAGAAAACATTTTCAATCGTTACAGACCTTGCCCACAGTGGAATATTTAGCGATGCGGAGCGTCATTCCGCGCGCGTGTGTTCGTGTTATAAGTTTTATAAGTTCTACTCTCACGTTTATTTGCGTTACTATTTGTACATAGTATTTACCATTTGACAAAATATTTATGCACTTCTCTAATATGTCAATATCGATGTTAAACTATCAGAGAAGTGCATAAATATTGTTTTTATTATACAAATTGTATAAAATCACAAATTATTTGCACATCAATAACTACACCATTGTGGCAGGTTTATGGTTAAATTCATTATAAATATACAGGGTTATTCAATAAAAGCTTCACCTTAAATATTTTCTAATCTAAACGGTTCTAGATATTCACTAAATTTAGGTCATAAAAGATCATCATTATTTTCTTTTTGACAGCATATATTATTTTTCGAAAAAATAAGAACTTCATTTTTTATAAGCAGCACTGTAATTATTATCATTATTATCAATATTATTATTATTATTATTATAGGAGAGGCCTTGGTTCAAGTCATTGATTATGTAAATAATAATCTCGATAAAGGAAAGGAGGTAATGGCAATATTCATTGACTACTCGAAAGCATTTGACACTGTCAATCATACAATCCTGTTGAAGAGATTGCAAGAAATAGGCATCCAAGATAGGTTTTTAAGATTGTTTAAAAGCTATCTAGATTATAGAAAAATATTAGTAAAAATAAACAATAAATTAAGTCACCCATAAACCATCAGACATGGAGTACCGCAAGGCAGCTGCTTAGGGCCAGTGCTATTTTTAATATATGCCAACAACATATATAAAAATATAGTGAACTGTAAACTCTACATGTATGCAGATGATGCTGCTCTTCTGTACTCAAACAGAGATATAAATAAATGCAAAGACCAACTACAGACTGAATTTAATAATATTGTTAAATGGTCTTATGAAAACACTTTGTATGTTAATCCTGTGAAATCCAAAGTAATGCATTTCAAAACACGAAAAAAACGGAAAAACATAAAATTAGAAAATATAACTCTGCATTATCACCAATGCGCGACCACTGGATGTAGCAACAAATGCATCAAGATTGACTATGTAACAAATTACACATACCTAGGAGTCGTTTTGGATGAATACTTGAAATATAACCAACACACCAACTGCTTGTTCAACAAAATAAAAAAGATAGCTGGATGTATGTATTCCATTCAGGCGTTCGTAAATGAACATATTTTGAAAATTATATATACTGCTCTAATTGAATCACTACTAAGATATGGTGTGCAAGTCTGGGGTGGAGCTTGCCAAACATACTTAAGCAAATTGGATCAAATACAGGCTAAAGTATTAAAAGCAATGGCAAAGAAGAAAAAACTTAGTGAGTGTGAGCTGCTAGCTTGCTATAACACTCTAACAATTAAAGGATTCTACATGTACCTGATCATAACTCGGAGCAATAATGCCAATGAATTCAAAGTCATTGCACAAAATGGATATCGTACAAGAAATATAAAGTACCTAATACCATTTACGTACAACAGTTATGGAAAAAGAACTCTAAAATACCTGATACCTAAAATATATAACCAAATACCCAAAGACATAAAGACACAAATCTCAACCACAAAGATTTTAGAAACAAAATTAAATCGTGGCTGCAGACAAACAACTCTTATGTGTGACAACCTGAAAACAGTATGCATAACTCAGACAATAAAAGAAACTAGTTACTCATAAATAGACTGAATAAACATAACGTTAATCTATTATCTGTAATGTATTAACTGTAAATGACCAAGTTTTTTTTTCATGTGAACCAAATTAATCTCTATGTGCATAATGTATTTGAATATAAATAATGTATATGAATAATTGATAAGAATTTGCATGGGAACTAGATGATAAATGAGCATGCTTTGAATGTGAACTAAAATAATTCTCTATATGAATAATGTATCTGAATATAACTAACGTATATGAATAATTGCATAAGAATTTGTATGGGAACCAGATGATAAACGAGTATGTTTCTTAATGTGAACTAAAATAACCTCTATGTGAATATTGTATCTGAATATAACTAATGTATATGAATAATTGTATAAGAATCAGTATGGGAACCAGATGATAAATCAGCATGTTTTAATGTGAATCAATATAATTTCTATGTGAATAATGTATTTGACTTTAAATAATGTATTCTGAATAATTGTATAAGAATTTGTATGGGAACCAGATGATAAACGAGCATGTTTTTTAACCTGAACTAAAATAATCTCTACGTGAATAATGTATCTGAATATAACTAACGTATACGAAAAACTGTATAAGAATCAGTATGGGAACCAGATGATAAACGAGCATGCTTTTAACGTGAATCAATATAATTTCTATGTGAATAATGTATTTGGTTTTAAATAAGGCATATGAATAATTTCATAAGAATTTGTATGGGAACCAGATGATAAGTCTTCGACTTATCTGGACTCCTAAACCAAAGACAAGTTAATAAATTACAAATTACAAATTATTATTATTATTATTATTATTATTATTATTATTATTATTATTATTACTTGTATCATGATGATTTTCTCTATTTTCTAATGTTTTTTCACTATCAGATTGCTTGTTATCACAAAGCATCAAACAATTTCATGAAATATTAATTAATCTCATAAAAATACAAATTTCCAAGAATTGAACGATATTATTACTCACCCACAAAAATGTTCCATATATTTTTTAAACTATTCAGAGTACCCGGCGTATCCCATCTGAAATTAAATTTAGAACACGGTTTCCCAACTTTGTTCTTGCATCGACCGCTTTAAAGGAATTGTTTGCGTCATCGACACCATAATATACCCGCATCATACACGGCCTTTACAATCAAAGCACAAACATAAGACACATAACATACATCATGTAAGTGGCTTAAAGATAACCACTCCGTATGGCAATACTTTCGTAAATATTTCGTTTTGCGACAACGGAAACGTTTCAGTCTTTCGGATTGCCGAGTTTCTAACCTTCATTATTCCCATGATTTCAACCTTTTCAGAGCTTTTAAAAGAGCTCTTTGTAATGTATGAATATATATTTTGTACAAAACT
>JAHLJT010009419.1:7929569-8007066 GCA_031308135.1 Acheta domesticus | reverse complement strand
ATATACGGTTAATTGCGCGCCTAAGAATTACTCCGCGACGCACGACAGCGAGGGTCAGCCGACGGCGCCAGGGCGGCAGCGGCCACTCGCCGCCCCCCTTACCCTTTTGAATCTGTCACGGCCACGTGTCTCGGAGCTTGGGTGGTCGTTTCGTGCGCACGGCACCCCCGGTATTTTTCCGCGACGCTCAGAGCCCTTCCCCAGCCTCCCTTGAGATTTCCAGCCCCTCACAACCCCAGTCATTAATAACTGCCCCTATTTGACGCAAAATTGAAGCGAGAGGGAGCGATGGCCAGCTTCTCTCTCATTTCTCGGCCTCAAAAACACCCGACGATTGGGCAGAAATAGTTTGAAACGCACTACCCTTGCGCCAATAGCCGCCGGAAATAGGCAATGTTCTGGAAGGTTCCAGAATCTTGGGGATAATTTTGGTGGGGGAAAGAAGCTTCGAGGGACTTCGAGCAGGCGACGCGATGAGAGAAGCGAACGAGTTGCGTTCGGGGTAGGACGCGAGTAGCGGTCAAGGGGGGACAAGTTGCCTTTGTGGTGGTACTAGGTGCCGGAGACAGAGTTCGGTTCGTATTGGATGGACTTATAAAAACATTGAGTTTTCTTGGGAGAATTTGTGCAAGTCCCCTTTAACAATTGTAGACCGCGGGGCTGTGTGACGGACAATTGACAGTGACTTGTGCTGTGTTAATATCCGACTTGTGCTCGAATTCGGAACTTTTTTTTCGTGAGATTATCAGATGATTCACGAACTCGCTTCGATCTCCAAAATACCGTGTGATAGATCGAGAGTGAGGGGATCATTCGTTCGAGCAAACATTACCTAATCATTCACAACAGTAAGCGGACGGCGCTGTGTGTTGGGCCAGCCCCAGCAGCCCCCTCGCTGTATACCTGGTTCAGTCCTGCGCACCCCACCCGGGGCGGCGCCTCACCGCCCGTGACGACCCTCGCAGTCAGCTGACGGCTCGAGGTTATTCAACTTTGGTGGGTTGTGCAAGCCGCCTTGCGGAGGCAGTATTTATTTTGCTTTTGTGGTGCGCCCGTGGTCGAAAGTCATAAACGTGTGGCGAACAATTTTTGCTAATTACCTTTTGACCGGGCGACGAAGAGAGATTCCCCGGCCGCGCTTGGCCGCCAAGAGGGAATTTGCGCAAGGAGAAAATCTTTGTCATTGTAATTGTATTAATTTGTATTTCTTAATTTTAACTTGTGTGTGTGCATGACATGTTTTTTTTTGATTTGGGTAAAGGGGAGCATGCTCGCCGACATGATTGGTACCAGTTTCATTCGTGATTTCTTACTGAATAAATCCCCATGTTGTTATATGAATGCAATACTTCTCATTTGACCCCGACCGCCAGCTTCCTCCATCATCGCCATTTCAGGCCAGACTGTCTATGGACTGAGCGAGCCGGCTACCCGTCCGAGGCGCCCAACCGAAGACGAAGGGTAGTCGCATTATATGTAAACGATATGCCCTCATCTATTAAAAATGGAAGAACGGTTCTGTTTCCAGATGACACGAATGTTCTTTGCCAAACAGAAGCAGTAAATAGTACGGTTTCAGAAGTTTCAAATTGGTTTAATAATAACAAATTAATTGTTAACGAAAGAAAAACTGTTTCAATGCATTTTTGCTTTTCAAATCGGCAATCACATGTTCCATTGAAAATGAACAATATGCAATTAGCTGATGTCGAGGTAACAAAATTTTTAGGTCTTTCAATTCAATCAAACCTCAAATGGAATGTACATATAACAGAATCAACACTAAATAAAGTTCATTATGTTACGCATTCAGAATTCTTTCAAATTCTGCCAGCCTTCATGCAGCTCGTTGCGTTTATTTTGCCAATGTACATTCCCGCCTGAGAAATCGCATAATATTCTGGGGAAGCTCATCCTGTGGTATTCAGACCTTCAGATTGAAAAAGAAAATTATTCGAATAAAGAAAAAATGCCTTCCACGTGATCCCTGCAAGCCTATTTTCATTGAGCTTGGAATCTTAACATTGCCTTGTCTATTTATTTACGAATCTGTAATATTTGTCAAAAATGGTCTACTTTACGGAGGGAACATATTTTCATGCAATATTGATATTTATAATTACAACACACGCCGTAGAAATCACGTGCATCAAGTGTCAGTATCAACAGCTCATTACAAGAAATCAACATACAATACATGTACGTTACTTTACAACGCATTGTCAGATGACATTAAACAATTAAAGTCGGTACACAAATTTAAGTTAAAAGTAAAATATTTTCTGCTGCAAAACTGTTTCTATACAATTAGAGACTATACTGATCGTCAAGAAGAAAAATAATGTGTATTTTAACAAAACGATATTTAATGAATTAGTTTATGTTTGTATTATATACATTTTTTAAAAAAATATTTAATACGCCTGTAACAAGTAATGTACTTCAGCTTCGGGGTCAGTGAACCCCATCTCGATCAGGTTTTTGTCCAGTTTCCCTGATCCATTGAGCAAATGCTGAGATGACCCCTTATTTTGCTTCTGGACGTAAATGTAGCTTCACTGTGCGCACGTATTGTTGAGCACTCTTTTGCTTGTAATGGTAGGAGTACAACTGATGTTCATTACTATTTTGTTAGCAATGGAGAAGAATCAAATCAGCAGTTCATTTACTGTTGAAATTGATTTTCTATAACTCGGGAACAAACATTTTTCAATTTTTTATTTTTTTGAAATAATAATTATTTTCTAAATTTTTTTTTCTAGTTTTTTCAAATGTTGCTGCTGTTTGTCTCGTTTTTTTTTAAATTCCGGACCTCAAGAAAATGTGCGCTGATAATCTCTTTCCCCACACGTTATATACAGTTTTTACTGTTTTTTTGACCGAATAAATAAAAATAAATTAAAAAATTGCCACATACTCGTGCCATGTCCCATGTATTTCCGCCCAAAGTACATTTTTTTTGCATTTTCTTAACTTTTCGGTTTCCTAATGGTAGAACGGAAATATTAATTTTTAGAATATTAAAGAACACTTAAACTTCTTCTTAAATGGCAATTTGCTATAGAAAAATTTTAGCCGTTTTTAAGAAAATGGCGTTTAAGCGCTTCTGAAATTGCGAAAATTGAAGCTCTTTTTCACAGAAAATGTTTGAGTTTTCGAAAAAACTTCATTTGAAGTCATTTGAAGAACATTGACTTACAAATACAATAGTGGAAATGTGTATATTAACGATGAGGGAGATCTTTCAAAAAAAGTTTCATTTCAAAAAGTTAAATTTTTGCAAAAACAAAAGTACCCCAAATTGAACTTTACGTCATATTAAAGAGTGCAATGAGCACTATCCGTTCGAAAGTTTGAAGAAAAAATTTGGAACAATTTATGAGAAAATGACGTTAGAATGTTTTTGAAAATGCAAAATTTTGAGCTAGTTTTCACAGAAAACAGTTGAGTTCTCGAGAAACTCTACTAGACATTATTTAAAGCAAATGCACTCGTAAATAGAATAATATGAACAAATCGCCGCTAATGTAAATATTACCACAAATTAACATTACTTCAAATACTTTGAAACAAGGAAAGCAATGCCCTGACTAAACAAAATATTTTAACTACAAATGATTCAAAATGATGAACGCAAATTATAGTTTTATCATTCATTGTCAAATTTCACGTATATTTGTCAAATACTTATGTACGCTTTTTAGCGATTTCACTTTCAGCACAAAAGGGAGCAAGCGAACAATTTCAGTAATAAAAGTATTCGAAAAATGCACATGAAATAAACTCACATCATAAGTAATATACTACGATGACCCTAAACCCACAACACCAATATGTTTTACCACCGACACACACACACACATACTTAATATTCTTTCTAAATTTCAGCGATAAATTTTCTATCGTCTTTATATTCTGAATCGAGAAAAACACACTTTGTTTAACAACAACTTTCTTGTCATGGTAACCAATTTAATATCAAAATCACTCTACATTTTCCTTTGTCAGCAAATACAACAGGTAGAAAAAATCACATTTCCGGTAATATTTACAATAATTCGAGAAAATGTTATAAAACAAAATATTTACAAAACTTTTTAATTGACGCGATGGTTCACTTTTCGTTTCAGTGCAGTGGATACTTTTCATTTTGTGTGTAATTAAAAAACACCTACATTTTTCAACATTATTTTGATTATTGAGTCCCAAACATCTTAGCCGATATCAAGCTTCTGGAATATGAGAGGGAATTGAACTCTTTTCCATTGTTGAGAATTTGGGCGAAAATTTTTCAATCGTTTTTGAGAATATTTGGTTCGAACATTTCAGAAAATTGCCAATTTTGTTCCTTTATTACGGACAACTTATGGGCATTTCAGAAACCATCATTGGCGATACTTTGAAGCTTATGTGTAAAGAAACGCATTGAACAATAAAATACATCTATAATGTAAATTTTGACGACGTGAGAGACAAGTCAAAAAATTTACATTTTTGTAATTTTTGAAACAAACAACTGACCTTTATATCAGCTGATAAGAGTGTATTTAGCATTATCCTTGCCAAAAGTTTAAAGAAAACATTTGGAGCCGTTTTTGAGAAAATCTTGTTTTAGTAATTTTTTTAAATTGCACATATTGCACGCAATGTTGCGCGAAAACTATTAGTTTTTACTTTCCCGTATACGTACGTATACACGGAGTGATATACGTAGTATAGGGAAAGTTATGTAATGCTGCGCGAAAAAATGGCCAATTTTCGGCGGAAAAAAATTAATTGCCGGGCCGTGAAAACGAATAAGTGGATAAAACCAGTTGCTAAATTAAGAAAAAAAATCCACTAACACGTGGTGTGGTCAAAATCCATGATTTGTTGCTTCTTTATACTTAAAAATCGATTGACGGCATTCCGTCCGTCTGTCCGTCTGTGGTCAACGCTAGCGCCTAAACTGTTCGGTCGATTTTCTTCAAATTGATATTCCCCAGTCGATCTGATTTTAGTCGAAGCTTTGTGATTTTGAAAAAGATTCTTTAAAATTTGGGGGTACTTTATATGAAGCCCCCCGGGCATTTTCAACATTTTCTCAAAAACGGCTCCAAATTTTTTCTTTATATTTCTTGTATGAATAGAGGAAAATACACTTTTTAACATGGCATAGGTCCGATTTTCACGTACAGCTCTGAATTTTCGAAAATTGTGAAAGTTTGAATTTTTTTCGGCGTCTTTCTCCAACTACAAAATTGAAGATAGAGATTTTTTCTTCAAATAAAATTTGTTCTGCATATTGAGTTCTTTAATAAAGGTCATATAAATGTTTTTCACAATTTTGGTAGTTTTCGTGCAATATGTGCAATTTTAAAAAATTACAAAAACAAAATTTTCTCAAAAACGGCTCCAAATTTTTTTCTTTAAACTTTTGGTAGGGATAGTGGTAAATGTACTCTATCAATGACATAAAAGCCATTTTAGTCTATCGGTTGGTTTTTTCAAAAATTACCAAAATGTAAATTTTTTTACTTGTCTCTCACGTCGTTAATATTTACATTATCGGCGATTTTTTTACATTATTATATTTACGAGTATATATGCTTTAAATAATGTCAAGTAAAGTTTCTCGAAAACACTACCGTTTTCTGTGAAAAGTAGCTCAAATTTCGGCATTTTCAGAAATGCTCAAACGTCATTTTCTCGTATATGGCTGCAATTTTTTCTTGAAACTTTTGTAACGGATAGTGCTAATTACACTCATTAGTATAGCGTGAAGTTTATTTTGAGTTTTTTTTTGTTTTTTTCAAAAATTATATAAATGTAAATTTTTTGAAAGATCTCTCACATCTTTAATATGCACATTATCCGCAATTTGTAAAGATGATTATATTTGTGAGTGTAAGTGCTTCAAATAACTTCAAATAAAGTATTTTGAAAACTCAAAAATTTTCTGTGAAAATGAGCTTCAAATTTCGCATTTTTAGTAGTGCTAAAACGCCATTTTCTCTTAATCGGCACATAATTTTTAAAAGAAAATTGCCATTTACGGCTAGGTTTTTGTGTTCTTTAATATTCTAAAATTAATGTTTCTGTTCTACCAATAGGAAACCGAAAAATTAAGAAAATGACAAAAAAATGTACTTTTGGCGATGATAGATGGTAGCTGGCAAGAAAGAGTATGTGGCAATTCCGAATATTGACAAATAAATAAATAAAATAAATACGGTCATGCTTAATTTTTTCAAAATACGAGTAGTTTTTCTTTAATTTTGTGACAAACGTAATAGGCCGCTGTAATTTTACTGCGCTTCGGACAGCTGGATGCGTCGTAAATTAGAATGTGCAATTTTGTATATTATTTCTTTCTTCGTTTCTTACATTCGAACTTTGTTATAGACTTACACATTAATATTTTAGAAATTGTTTATTTTGAAATATTTGAAATAAGTAAAAAGAATTAATAGCTCTCAGAATAGCGACAATGCAGGGTCTGCAACAATGGAATTCACTTTGCGCTCGCGAATATCTGTGAATTAGTGTCATTGTTGTGACCTAATGGAGCTGTATGAAAAGGAGTTATAATTGTCTAATTTATATTGATATTTGCAGGCAAATATTTAGTTTTGCACCAAATGCCGTACCATTTGTAGTGAGTAGAGAATTTGTTGCATGGTTTTAAAATACTCTTCCCTAATCATGGCCCAGTGGAAGACATTTCTATATTTCCAGGGTATCAGGCTTCTTTTTCCAATACAGGGTTACAAAACTTTTGCATTCTATTTTTGTGAAGTTGTAGAATTCACATAGTTCTGACAACACTGCAATGGAAATAGTGAGTTCCAAGCGAAGATGTTAGTAGCGCATAAAGTGCAATATTACAGTACTACTTAGCTGTTTCCTCTAATACGGGAAAGTAAGTGCTGTTGTAGCACCACTAGTTTTAATAAAATGTACATGACCTTCATGAAATAACTCACTTTGGAGAACAAATTCTATTTGAAGAAAAAATGTCTATCTTTAATTTTGTAGTTGTAGGAAGAGACCGAAGAAAATTCAAACTTTCGCAATTTTCGAAAATTCAGAGTTAACAGTGAAAATCGCACTATGCCACCTTAATAAGCGTATTTTACTGTATTCTTACAGGAAATTTAAAGAAAGATTTGGAGCCGTTTTTGAGAAAATTTTGAAAATGTCCGAGGTCTTCATATAAAGTACCGCAAAATTTTGAATAAAGTTTTTCAAAATCGTGCCGCCTCGAGTGGACGCTGATCGACCGGGGAATATCCATTTTGGATGAAATCGCACGTATGGTTTAGACGCTAGTGTTGTTCACAGACTGACGAACGGACAAACGGATGGACGTTTTGCTTTTTCGGTATCGAGGACTTACAAAACAGGGATTCTGGTTACTCAACGTGCTAGGGGATTTTTTTCTTCTTAATTTAGCAACTGAATTTATCCACTTTTTTGTTACCACGGCCAGGCAAAGGATTTTTTTTTTTTTTTTTTGCTAAAATTCGCCATTTCTTCGGGCAGCGCCAATTTCCCCACATACTACGTATATTACTCCGTATACAGGTGTCCAGAAGCTCCCGTTACCAAAAAATCCCCAAATTCTGTGTTGCCGGACATGAAGAATGGCAGGTCCAGTTTTTTCGAAAAAAAAAATTGTCGTTGAGAAAATCGAGTTTAAAAGTCACTTCCGGGTGCGAAATTCAAACCTGCCGCTACGACACCAGACGACGGCGTCTCCTTCTGCGCGGAGCATTTCCTCATTTCTCCGCGTAAAGGTTGAAACTGTCTAAAGCATCGCGTGGCTTACACTAGAATACGTTAATAGAATCAAATGTTTGTAGGTTCTGTTCAATAAATATTTTAAATATACGTACATAAATTCCAGTTTTGTTCAAAATGATAGCCACAGTACACGACGGCGTAAACATAAATGATTAACACATCCAACATTTATGAAAAATATTGAATCCCTTGGAATGCTTTAATTATTATTAGTATACATGATGTCCGGGGAGAAAACGTCGAAACTTCAAAAAATAAGCTCTTAAGACAATTCTAAGCATATTTTGTCTAATAAACTACGTGGATATTGCGGATGGTTGAGCCGCTATAAGCAGTCAAAAGTTGGTTTGAAAAATTGATTTCTAGGCAAAACTTTGCATTATAGAAGCATAGAAACACTTCAGTAAGATATAAGTTGTTTATTATTTACAAAAGAAATGAATACATTTGTTCAGAAAGAAAAATTAAGCGAGAAATAAAAAAGCCCCCAATTTACACAATTCGACTGTTTTTTTATTTTTCGCTTAATTTTTCTGGAAATGAAATATTCGTCCTGAAAATACTAAGTTTACTGTTTATCTCTGGAATTTGAATTGATTCTCCCGGCTGAATTTTCTGAATTCTCAGACTAACAATAGCTAGATTTACACTTCTCAATATATTATTGCACGATTTATCTCAGATGTAATTGATAGATATCAATATTTTACCCCTAAAAAAGATTGCATCTTTCCGGAATAAAATTATTTGTTGGTACAATAAAAGGTAGATTTTAAGAACAGGGTTCGGCTCCTATTGACGCGCACGATTCGGTTCCGAACGAGTCATTCGCGGCGCCGCCACAGTGTGCACACGGCCACGTGGCCAACGCACTTTCGTGTGGAATCGTGACGCTTCGCTACCCGGTTCCAAGTTGAGGACGAGGCTCGGGCCTTCGGCCCTCGCGTTAACATAAAACATCCTTGAGTCTGTCCAACGCATAATTACCAACGCATTTTATGCATTTAACATTATGCATGCAACGCATTTTATGCATTTAACCATTGTAATTCTCCATTACACATTCGCACCACACCGCACAATGCACAATGCAAGCAGTGCTCCCTGAGTGATTCGTTCTCGTGGTCCGCGCGAGTGAACCATGCGCAAGTGAACCGTGCGCCGTTGTTTTAGTGAGCCGAACCCTGTCCTTAAAATCAGCCCAATAAAAGATTCATGAGCTTCCTTAATACTACCCGTCAAATTATTCTCGCTTAAGTAATATGTGATACAGAAAGAGGCACTTTCTGCTGCCGAAAGGAATGCATCCCGAAATAACTCTTATTGCAAAATATGCTACGTGGAACATCGAAGTTGCGACAAACGGCCCCGACTACTCATTTCTCTGAGTTGAATAAACATTCTAGCCGTCGTTTTCCTTTTCTACATGAAAGATGAGAGCATGTCTGACCCAAATCTTGGAGTTACTTCGTTAAATCACTTCATTAGGCAGTTGACGGCTACACGGAAAACGTTTTATTTCTTCAAGTGTTTCGCTTGCAATGTAGTTAGCAAATATGTATATAAATGAGTGACGGACATTTCTTCGATTTAATAGAGTATCGATGCCGAATTTCCTGTAATACCTGTTCTATAGAACGACTTAATTCAGTTCTCTTTGGAAGGGAATGAATGACTGCAGTACTGAATTATTTACTTTCTTAGCGTTTTCCATTTCAAAGGAAGGACGAGTACTCAAGGTTACTACATTGTACAGAATTTAAGGAAGTAGATACTCTCTGGAAGAAACAGTTTACTTCAGGGAAATTGTAGTAACTTTCAATATTTTTCTTTGATATTTTCATAATGTACAACAGCGAAAATAGGTACACAGAAAAAATCTTTTTTATACAAAAGAATCAATTTTTAACCCCTAAGATGTGCAGATGCTTATTCAGCCACGACCACTCTGCGGGCCGGGTCTCGAACTGGGCAATCTGTTGGTTTCAGACAAAACTGACACGCGGCTAATAGGCGAATCACTTGGCGGTGGTGGCAGGTTTACATGCCTGTTTGCCATATGATATAAACCACGATGTGACGCGACCTAGCAACTGACAAATGCAAGGACACCGACCAGAATACGGGCTGCGAATGGCAGCGGTCCGGTACCCTCAGTGAACTTCGGTCGAACTTTTGCGAGCGAGAATGAGTTCTTTTGAAGTATTTGTACATCACGCAATGCAACATCACAGTCTTTCTCAGTTTTTTTACCGTTCACGGCCGTAATAAACTAGTTTTCTATTCTTTATTCATTGGCGCATGGCACATAAGGCGACGCCATTTTATCTCTGTTAATATTGACCTGTGATATTGGTTAATTGGGCACGTGCCTCCTACAAAGATTCTTCAATGCACTGATCGGCCTACATCTCTACAAAATGACTGCCAGAAGCATCAATTCGAATTCCGCGCCCAGAGATAATCAATAACCTCGGTATTTTCATGAACGAATATTTCATTTCCAAACCGCATTTTAGTTTATCATGATATTTAGAATAATATTCACGTATGTGGTAATCCAATCTTAAGTCCAAGGCAATAGTTCATATGAATATGAATGTTTGAATTTTATTCGGCGACTTCCTCCAACTACAAATTTGCAGATAGAGATTTTTCCTTCAAATATTTTTTTTCTTCTTTGTAGTGAGTTCTTTCTTTAAGGTCATGTGTATTTTTTTGAAAATATTAGTAGTTTTCGCGCAATATTGCGTACAACATATGCATTTTTTTAAAAAGTGGCAATTGCTGATCGCGCCGTTAGCTCGCGAAGTTACTTCAATGCGTTTTACTGGGTTTAAATACGATCATAGACAAAATAAATGCTTTGGTGCTCTGTGAATACGATTTGGAACTACTCGAAGTCGAGCACCGATTCCGTTGAACTATTTAATTTTGATTGCAAGGTGCATTGTGTTGCATCCTCGCAATATTTGTCGGAACAAGGTTCCGTGAGCTATCAGAACCTGCCGCACTCAATGAAAGACTTATTATACTGCGATTTTTGTAGGAAGAGCTCTCAAGATAAATCAAATCCCATCTTCGCGATGGAATATGTCACGGCATTTCGTATCATTCACAGTTGTTCCGCTAGAATTCGCACGATCGCGACCGTATGAAGCAGTGCTTGCGATCATGCGACTTCTACCGGCAAGACCAAGAAAAGACGCGAAATGCCGTGACATATTCCAACGCGAAGATGGGATTTGAGTTATCTTCAGAGCTCTTCCTACAAAAATCGCAGTATATCGACGAGTGCACGTCAAAGAATTTCGGTGCGACGTGCGTGAGTAAACGCCGACCTGGAGACTGAAGTAACCTAGTGGTCTGCTTGTGAACATTACGGTATTCACATTTCAGGGAATCTTAAGGCTGATAGGGGTCAAATGATTCCAAAACATTGTTGAATTACCACAAACTGTTTTCCACAAATTTTGCATTCCAGTCTTTCCCTTCAACTTTGGAAATGTATTTCCAAACATCACTGCTTGGGTATTTTGGGCATGTTCATGAAACACACGAAGCACACGACTTGGAACACTACTAACATACTGATGATAATAATTTAAAGTGTTAATTTAATTGAGGAAGCAGTTTCTAATTATTGTATGTGGAAAGCAAAATTTTTAAATATAATTTATGTTCAATTCTCACATTTTTTTCTGTAAGCAATTCACATGAAATTTCACACATACCTTTTCCTTACAGTTAGGATGAGTTAAATACCATAACAAATGATAGAAAAACAAACATGAAATTTGTCGTAAAAGAATTAGATTTACGTAAATAAAAATTACTCAAACCTAAGTTACAGAACAATATTTCAAATAATCATGTAACAAAAACCCTAAGTGTTTATCAATATTATCTATTAATATAAAATAAATTATGATTTATGACAAATGCATGGCAATGAAATCTTACAGTTTAATAACTCTACATTAAATGAGACAAAATTTTCTTTCCTCAAATTCATATTAATGAAATATGTTAAAAACAATATTTTTTCACCTTTATTATTTTTTGTAGAACATTATAAATATTACTGACATGGTTTCCAAAGAGGCCAAATCTGCTCCTGCCCATACATTGCTTTAGACCATTGATGAAAAGAATAATAATTCAAAATGATAATGCATTTATAATTATTGACATTTAAAAAAATTGTATTTGTGGAGCTGAAGCCACATTCATTGTTAGCAAAATGTTTCATAGTATAAATCTGATCTATTCCATATCTTGCCCTCTAGGTAAAATATGCCTTGAAAACACTGAGCGAACACTCCGGAGTACTCAGTTCCCATGCTTCCCTCGGCCGAGTCTGTCTTTCCCACGCAACTTCAAACTATCGTTTCTTCACACCACTGACCTTGACAATCATGTAGGGAATATTCGGGGTTGACGAGTAATCATTACGTACAGTTCTTGGAAGCATGCTTTGACTTCTGTGGTCTTAATACAATTTTTGCTGTTACTACTTGACAAATTACAACATTATTTACATTTTGTTGTTAATGAAATATTAATTGACATCAAACAAAAACAGGTGGTGAAACTGAAGTTGTGATATGTGACAAAAATACTAGTGAATAAGAAAAGAGCATTCAAGAAGCGTATGCTATACGTGTGTACAAGACAGGAATGTTTAAAAAATATGTATAATAAATAAAATTCACACAAAGAAAAAATTTGAGCACGATTCACATTTTTTTTCATACCTTTTTCATTCCTAGTGTAATTCTAGGTTTACAAGGTGGTTATATACCCAGGTAAATAGTTGTACTAATGTGAACATAATCAATGCTGTCACCTGATAAATTAGGACAATATATTAAAAATACATGCGACTTCTATGTACCAAAAATAATTCAAAAGAGCTGATTTCATGTAGACAATACATGCCACAAAATATTTTTTACTCTATTAATTTATTTTATGCTTATAATATGAATTTCATTTTAAATAAATTTTATGCTTTTATGAATCAGATAAAATTTATAAATGTTAAAAATTTGCAACTGGCAAAGCATTTGGGAACAGTTAAGGAATTGCATGAAAAAGATTTTTTATGGACTTAAATGAAAAAAGGAAGGAGAAAAGAGTACCTAAAGAGGCAACATTTGGGAACACTGATTGTCCTAGCTCCATTAGATTAATTTTACAATTTTTGCAGTTTTTCAAAACAAATCAACATGTATCACCATCTGCAACAATTCCAATCACTGGAATGACTTACGTGTTAAGAGAAACTATAATTGATCAGACTGCCTCGTTTTCTGCAAGGTTTTTCGTTTCATCATTTTTCATTCAAGTAAATCATCTTTGACAATAAATTCATTTAGGAGGATTCAATCTTCAAATAAATCATTCAATCTTCTTAGTTTCCTAGTTGTCAGTAATTGGAAATAGGTAGTTACACAGTCATTAAATTATGGCTACAAGTAATAAATTTCAAATCTTCCCACTTTATCAATTTGTGTATAACATCAGTGCTAATCACTAGTTTTTTGCACTGTTACTTTTTTTTAACAGGTCATGAGGACCAGAAGTTAAGTGTTCCCTGGAGATCAATGGATAAAACTTATTCAAAAATTTTTGCTGAACTTTGCCATCAAATATCATTGTACAACTTCCATTTTAGACTGCACAGTTAATTGAAAATTTGAACATCATCAATTAATCAATAAAGCCTATACCCTTTACCCACCAAGTGTGCATGTCAACTTTTGACCAGTTCTGATTCAATAATTCAATTCAAGTTTATTTTAATTTTAATTTTTAGACATTTTATTATAAACATCAACTTCACATCTCAATAGCAACTTATTTAAATACATGAACAATGAAATACTGCACATGGAATGACATTAAATATATTGTGACTAGTCATTATGACCTTTACAAATGTACACAATGTACAATGAAAACAAATGAACTATGAAATGAGTCTTACGCAGTCTTACGAAGTTAAGAAAAGAAAAGAGCAAAAACTTTAGTCGACTTCCTCCATTCGAGACGCATCTTCATTATCTCCTTCCAAAGGTGGCATAACGCTATCTGCTTTGTCTTCGCCTTCTTGGGCATCATCTTCATCAATACCCAAGCCCAACTTTATCATACGGTAGATTCGGGAAGCATGAACCTGAGGTTCTTCCAAAGCAAAGCCTGAGGAGAGGAGGGCAGTCTCAAAGAGAAGCATTACCAAGTCCTTCACAGCCTTGTCATGCTTGTCAGCTTCTGCCTTCTGCCGCAAGGTTTCCATCACAGGATGGTCAGGGTTAATTTCCAGGTGCTTCTTAGCAGCCATGTAGCCCATAGTTGAAGTGTCTCTCAAAGCCTGGGCTTTCATGATGCGCTCCATGTTGGCAGTCCACCCATACTGGAGGTGACAATGCAGCATGGAGATTCTACCAACCTGTTTGAAACAACCACTTTCTCAACTTTCTTGTCCAGAATGTCCTTCATAACCTTGCACAAGTTCTCAAATTTGGCCTTGTCTTCCTCACGCTTCTTTTTCTCTTCCTCATCCTCTGACAACTCGAGTCCTTCCTTAGTGACAGACACCAACTGTTTACCATCATATTCCTTAAGCTGCTGAACCACATACTCATCAATTAGTTCTGTCATGTAAACAACTTCAAATCCACGTTTCTTGACCCTCTCAACAAAGGAAGAGTTTGCAACTTGCTCCTTGTTCTCACCAGTGATGGTATTATCCTCCAAATAGATGAAGATATTGAAGGACCTATTAATATATCCTGCAGAATATGGAACTTTAGAGTTGACAGTTGGGCGGCATCTCTGTCTTTTCCCAGTAATAGTATGCAAACTAATTGGCAATGGAATGTAATCATCACTGTACATGAATTGTCACTCAATTTCTTGGATTCCGAAACATAACTGCTTTATAGAAAATGGTTATTAAGTTTACTGATAATGGTATCTTATTGGACAAGGTACCTGTAGATATGAAGAGTGCTTTTGGCAACACTGCATTATATACTCACTAGCTGCCAATACCAAAGAAAGATCTCCCTAAGTATTGAATACAGAGGGAAAATAATTCTTTTTCTGATGAAAAATTTTTGTAATTCACAGAAAAAACAACGCTTCCTTCAAAAATTCAAAAAGCAGAAGTTTTAACAAAGCACAGGCAATTTTTGCTAAGCTGCTGGAGAGGAATGCATTAAAATTTTACCATCTCTTGAGCATATACTGTGACGTCGTCATGAGATGAGGAAGAACACAGACATGGAGTTTGCTGTACATATTTATTTACAATAGTTTATTACAGTATGTACACTCCTAAGGAACACTGCTCTCCACAGCACACCAACTCCTGAGACAAGCTGCCTCTGTATCTGCCAAGAGAACCCCAGCTCGCTACACTAGTGCCGCCCCTGGTATCTTGTCCCGTGGAAAAGCCACGCCTCGCAAGACGCTGCTCGCAATCACCTCCGCACATCGCTACGGTCAACCTCGACTGCCATGGAAGCTTATTCCACCCGCCTCCCTTGCGAGGCATCATGTGACCGACCTCCCATGCACAAAGCGTACGTTTCCTCTCGAGATTTGGGCCAGCTGCAGATGGAGCCTGCCGTCCATCAGCAGACGATTTCTGTTGTCACACATCACTTGTGCGAACTAAGCTGCCTTCTCAGACACACGCCCAGCTGAGAGACCCTCGAAAGACCCTGGGGGTCCAGCCGCCCCTGCACGGCACGAGAGGACCAACCCCTCCCCCTTGCACGACTTGTGCGGTCGGTCGAGCCCAGTGCTATGATGCTACAATACTTAAAAGTTTTACATTGTACACTTACAATGCATACTTGTGCAAATGCATATTGTATTTTACTCCCTTATTAGTTTCACTAAAATTAGGCATTTTGAAAATAATAAAGGTACAAGGATCTCAGGTGATGATTTACAGAAACTCAATATTATTAATCATTACAATTTTAATAAATTCTTTTAATAACACAATCATCTACTGATTAAAAGAACTTTACAAAAACAAAAAAGATAAATGCACATGGATTCTGAATGCAGAACATGTACAATAATGAAATGCACTAAATCAAGCCTTTACTAAACATCAGTAATACAATTAATACTTCTAATGTATGGACTGAAATTTACAATAGTACTTATGACAACTTTAACTAATGAACTAGATAACAACCACATGTTCAATTGGTTGTACATGCACAGCATATGAGCATGAAAGGTAGATGCATATAATGAATGAATAAATGTAAAATAGGAAAAAGAAGTACAGTGTATTACAGTCAAGTATTAAGGCTACACAGCCATTTATGAGATTTATGTATATGAACTAAACCTATAAGAATGACAAACATGTACACAAATACTTTAATGTTTCTTACCCTGAGAATTATGCTTTGATGGATAAATACATTTTTCCTTTAATTGTCTGTTTAGCTGGGTTGATCCTCTTCAGGATATGAGTCATTATGTTGACCAATTGTTCAGAAGACAATCCTGTTTTCTTTGTTTTGAATTTCTGAAGGAGTTCAGTAGTTGTCATAGGTTTACGCATGAGATACCTTCTGACAGCATCTTCTGTAATTCCAGATTCTCTGCAAATATTAATTCAGTTATCAACCAGTTTATTGAAAGACCAAAAAGATTTCAATAAATTCCAAAGATGCATTTTATTTGCTTACCCAGAGCCAGGAATGGGTGATACTACTGCAGTTGCAAAATTATCCAGACGACTCTTCTTCGTTGCAGTAGGATCGGGAGCTGCAGCTTTGCGCTTCAGGCTGTCAACAGCAGCCGCAGCAGGCGAGAGAGCTTTTTCCTTTGTGGGGGTCGCAGAACGTGAACTTGCAGCACTATAAACAATCAAAAGGCTCATGTCTGACTTTTTGATTGACACTGAAGACACCCATTTATGTATTCATTGCTCCAACAATTAGCTATTCTCCTTGAACTCAAAAAATATGGTTCTCAGAAACTTTTAGATTTCCAAGAACAGTAGAATGCAATGTAACTGACAGGCCATTAATGCTCATAAAATGAGAGGTTTAAGAAGGAACTTCTTAAGAGATAGTTACATAAGGCAGCGTGAAAAAAACGCAAATTTTCAGCAGAAAAACTTCTTAGAGGGCCCTGATAATAAAAAAATGGATAAATTCAGTTGCTAAATTTAGGGGGGAAAAATCCCCCAACACATGGTGTTGCCAGAATCCCTGTTTTGTTGGTTCTTGATACTGAAAAATCGACTGAAAGCAAAACTTCAATCCATCTGTTAGTGAACAACGCTAGTGGATAAGACATTCAGCCGACTTTCTTGAAAACTGATATTCTCTGATCACTGTAGCTGATGTCATAGCCCCTTGATTTTGAAAATGATATTTTAATTTTGGGGGGCACTTTACATGAAGCCTATGGGACATTTTCAAAATTTAAAAAAAAATGGGACCATTGTTTTTAATTAAATATTGTTGTTGGATATTGTAAAGAAATTTTAAGAGAATGGTGAAGGTCTCATGTTGGTTCAAAACCCTGACTTTTCAAAAATTGAAAAAATTCAAAATTTTTTCAGTCTTCCTACAACTACAATTATGAAGATGAAATTTTTTTCTTCTTCGGATCTTCAACGAAGAACATGTTGAATTTTACAAAAATATGAATATTTTTTGAGTAATTTGGCATTACACATACACGCTACTCTTTATTTCCTGCGCTTCATGAATGTAATTTTAGAGATGTTTTGAAGCAGTTGGATGCTACTACGTAAGTTAGAATTCGTATACTATTTCATATAGCTTGTTCGTTTGTTCTTGGAGCTTCTGTTATAAGTTTTAAAATAAATCTTTTAGAAATATTTAAAACCTACTTTAAACTGTGTCCTTTAATTGAGTTAAATGTGAAAAGGAATAGATGATTTTGCTTTGCTTAGTAAGATGTGGGAATGAAATGTAAGGCATGTAAAAACTGAGTAATTTTGATGAATATAAAAATATTATAGTTTTCTATCCATTTTCATTTTCTTGCTAGTGGTATCAACAATGCTAATTGGCAAAATGGATATACCATATGAATGAGCAGTCATTGTTGTTTGTAACCCACTGTTGTAACACCACACTGATAACAGAAGATGTTAATGACTGCTGCCTTTCTTTCACGTTAATATAAACTAATAATTTTATTTATGGCAAAAATATACATCATGCATCATTGGTACGTTTATGTAGAAAATGAATACAATGAATTCAATGGCAGAAAGCTGTTTTCATTTAAGCATTTGAATTTAAAAAAGTTAAAATATGTATTTTTATGCTTCATTTGTTTAAGAATTTTTCAAATGGTAGCTGAAGTATAAAACAAAAATTGCTGTATTATAATATTACATAGCCATTAACCATTATGAGAAAGTACAAGCTGTTTTAGCACTATTTGTTCTTTAAGGTATGACTATTTCTCACTAATATTAATATTTTTGAAATCTGAATAAAGAGTAGTAACCCCCAACTTCAGGATTAACCATAAAGCCTTCCACAAAGAGTACATGATGCAAAACATATACCTGTTAGTTTCTTTTCCTCCTTTGCTCACATTTTTCTTTTTCTGTTCATTGTCTGAATCACTTGAATCTGAACTATCATTAGATGAAGAATCTGTATACAAAACCATACATGTGAGCACATATATAAAAAGAAACACTCAACATAATAAAGAACACACACATACTTTAACAGACAATTTAATTATGACAACAAAATTTAGTTTGATGGTTTGGAAGATGAATACACACAATTCTATTTTTCTGACACTTAGAAAATAAATGTGACATTTAAAACATATTTCTAGAATAGGTACCTTGATTTTGACCATCCTTTTTCTTCTTCTCATCTTTATTTTTTTTCTTGCTCTTTTGTCCTTCTCCTCTTTAGTAAGTGTAGGCATGTCTCCTTTGGTTTTATCTTCTGATTCTTCCTCTTTCTCCCCTTCTTCTTTTTGCTTTAAAATTGTTATTGTTTATAAATGCAAATGTATAAAAATATACATACATGCAAATTTAAAATTCATTTACAATAGTGAACTAACTAATAATAATGAATACCAAAATCTTTCATTTGTTATGAAGTTGTTATAAGACATTTATTTATACTAGCCTAAGGATGTCTTATAACACAATTTTTGTAATGCTAAATTTACACTTCTATATTATAAACATAAACCATTTTATTACTTATTTATCGTATGGATATATCTCAAAAAATACATGAACATGTCTATAAACATACAAAAAAGAACACAACGGAACAGTCGTAAATGTAAATTTAGGTTATTAATAGGTTATTGCGCTCTTGGTTGCAGTCAGAAAATCTGTTGGCTCGCCAGCATAGGATCTTAATGGACACTCTTCCACAATATGCCTAACTGTTTGTCTATCAGCACTGCAGTCATACTGTGAGGATTGTTTTTTCCCAATTGTAAAGGGAATCTCTTGCATATCCCATGATTTGTCCATATTCTGTGCAAAGAGCACCACGTTTTTCGTGGTAGTTCAAAACCCAGTGACTTCTCTGTTATGCATGGTATGTTTAGGCTTTCAGCTGATGCGTTTTTCTCCCATCTCTCTCTCCAGACCTCAGTGATGCTGAAATTTTCACCATGAAATGAACTAGCTTCCCTGAGGGGGGAGGGGGGTCTAGATCAAAGTCTGTTTATGTGTAGATGTCTTGTAACAGAGTTAACTGGAAGTTCTGGGATATGTAGTATTTTTCCATACTCCCTTAGAAACACCAATTACCTATGGAGGGTTTGGAGGTTGTATATGACTTAGGACATTAACTGGGGTAGATTTGATAGTGTCCAATATGAGACGCATGGTGTTATTAAGTTGGCAATTAACTAACCATTAACCATAAAAAAAAACTAAAAAAATTTTTAAAAAATTTTAAAAAAAGCATGTTCTTTTAATGTTTTTAAAGTAAATGTTTTCCACCTCTGAATATTGGTGAAGAATGAGAGAAGAAAGAAAAGCAAGAGTATAGAAAAACAGAAACAATAAAGGAGTAAGGAAATATTTTAACGAGCGGGTAGTGAAAAAGTTGGTATTGCAATCAATTTTATTTTTAAAAAGATGTTTGACCATTTAAAAATAAATATAAACTCTAAAAACAATTATCCCAAGTAGATAAAATTTTGAATTGTTAACTTCAATTTAATTTCATAATATGTAAACATTTGAACATTTTTGCATTATTAGTTAACTAACCAATGTTATTGTGAGTCAAAATTGACCTTTTATTTTGATATATTTCTAACAAATCAGACATTGAACAAGGGTTAGAGAAATTTCCTTCCTACTCTTTCCAGTTGTGACTCGCACACTTATAAACTTAATGTAATGAACCTCTGAATTGCACATCTGAGCACCACCAGCAAAGTACAAAATCATAGAAAAAAGTCTTACTTCTTCCTCCTCCTCCTCTTCTCCTGAAGACAATAATTTACGCAAAGCATCTTCTTCCTCAACTCCCTTTAGTTCTTTAGTGACTTTGGTTTCATGATCAGAGGCACTGAAGCAATTTAAAACAACAGGTATTTAATTTCAAAAGACTGAATTTCACAGAATATCAAATTTATTTGATCAAATTTTAAATCAGTGGTGAAACCTGTAAAATATGCCTTAATACCTCACCTCTCTGAAGAGTCTGAGATATAATCAACCTCCCGGCCTTCCTCATCCCCATCGTCACTTTCTTCGAACGCCTCATCATCAGGATCATGTTTCTTCTTCTTCTTAGGAGGTGCCTTCTCTAAAAGAAAATATTTAAAAATTTTAAAAGTGCAGTAAAATATTTTAAAACCTATATATCATCAACTTCTTTGAAACTGACAAAGCGTGTATTTTACAGTTGAGTAATTATTCTTAATATGATACTAATTATTTGTTGTTGTAATTTGTTGCAGTCAAGTAAGTCACAGAACTTGCAGTGCAAAAAGCTATAATTTTTCTTCATAAAGTTTACCTAATTAGGCAGAATATAAAATATATATAAATAATATGCTCCCAAACTTTTCAATACTATTTAAAAAAATTTACAGATATTTCATTTGTATTTCAAATGAGAGCTAATACTTGCTTCCGCGAAAAGTCATAAGATATAAAAGAACAAAAATAAGCACTCATGTCAATTTTAATAACTGAAAAATAAAAATAGATCATATGTTCAAAACATCTACAAATAGTGCAATCAATCAGCTTCAGCATGTATAATAATGTTCTCAATATAAACTAAAACCAGTGGTGCTACACCAGCTGGGTACTACTTTCTTGTATTATGGTTACATAATATTCTTATATTGCATCTTAAGATTTCAGTCTTAATTCACAACGCCCAAATTATATTAATGAAACACCTCTCTTACTCTTTTCAAGGATACGAGAAAAAATTGTGGAAATTGTGAAGAAGAGTTAATGGTGGGAAATTACTTTTGATTATATTATAACATCCAGAACATTAATTGTCTACATTTTATTAACCTTCAATAAAAAATCATTCAGCTTCTTAGCCATAGTACTTCAAAATACACTATACTTCGATTTATTCATAGAGCCCACTGACATTTGATCAGCTGTTACAGTGTCATCCAATTGGGAGCTTAAACATCACTACTGTAGTGACGCTTAAGCTCCGACGTTTAAGCCGATTGGATGACACCACAGCTGAATTATTCAGCATGACCATCACAGCTGATTTACACCAATGGACTCTTTGTTCAAATCAAGTGTAAGTCTACTGTTTCCCAGAATACAAAGACTCTTCTTATTGATACCATTTCATGATCCAATGAACCACTAGAACTTTTTTTGAAAACTGTGCAAACAAAATGAACACATTACTGTATCTAGAGAGAAAGTAAAACCAGTAGTAACTACCAAGTAAACATGGTTGTGAAAGAAAGGAAAATACCATAGAAATAATGGTGCTCACATTTGTAACTGCAATAACAAGATAATCATTTCATAAAGAAACTGAAGAAGAACAAGAGTATTTCTAGGACTTGATAGGAACAAACAAGCATACAAGATCATCAGCTATTCTATCCTTTGCATTTACACCATCAGACAGAAGAAAAGTGAAAAAGTGGGGACAATTTACATTGTGGACATAAGGGAACTGAAGGGACCAGTAAAAATCAGTTAAATGGCAGTCTGGGAACATATAAGTGAGGATTCCTTGTACCACCAAATTACAAGAAAACTTATTTTGAAACAAGTGTAGTAAATAATTTAAAGACCTAATATTGGGAAATAGATTGGATTAAGAAAGAAAATTCTAGTTTCTGTACTGAAGGTGAAGGACATGGTTGAAAAACATTAAATTCACATACGAATATGACCCCTATCAGTTGAAACTGTCTGTTCATTAAAATAAATAAATCTATACTAATATATAAAGACAAAAGCGTGTTGGCTTACAGCACAATAATCTCTGAATCTACTAAACGGATGAAACTTTTGTGCTAGCTTCTTTTAAAGGTCTGGGGTACTGTAGGCTATGATTTATAACCATACACATTAATATATTTACAGAACAATTACTTTTCTGGACATTTTTCGCCTGGCTTTACATCACAGATTCAATAGTGGATCAATGTCAATAGTTTAGCTGCGCACCACGTGATGATGATGTCTGAGATCATCTACTGATTTCATCAATGTCCATAATTATTACAAAATTCATTGGGGTTTGAATAATGCTATGTAAAGTCCATGAGTGAACATTGGTGATTTGTTAGTTCTGAATATTGGTAGAACATTTGAACAAAAGCCTTACTAAAAGTAGTAAAGAACATCAATGTACATGCATTGTCCTTAGTCCGTGTTAAATACAATAGTGGCAATAACATAGAAAACATGTGACAATAATAGACAGTACAAAATATACAGTAATGTACAATGTACAATATGTAGATATTGTATATTTTCTAAAAAACCTCTTCTTTTACAGAAATTTGTGAACATTGAATTGTTTGAGACAATGCCGAAACGAAAGTCACAGTTACCAAAACACAATGCAGGTGCTAAGAGATAGGCAGCCTATTAAAATTCGGAATAGGCTACTCTGATGCAAGAGCGACTTGCTGAAGAACACACACCATTGAAAATAATACTGCAAAGGAAGCAAATGTGAATAATACTCTAGGAAGTAGGGCAGCTTTTCACTATATCTTTCAATTTCACTATTTACACAGCTCTCATGTTCAAAATGGTAAAATGGATTTTTGTATAGTTTGGTCAACCCTGTTGAATTTTTTTCTTCAATATGTGCAGAGGACTAATGCAATGACATACAATTAAGCAATGGTCCTTTACATATTAAGACTAATGCTATTGTTTCGCATATCAGTTGCTCCCAGTGAATGAATTAGTCTATTTTTTCTGTGCAAAATTGGTAAAAATTAATTTATCTAAAAATATTTGTCTAATCTAATAAAAAACTCTGGGAGTCCTTGATTTCTATTATTCTCATTTTAAGATCCATAGTATCTAGCAATTCAAATCAAATAATGAAGTTAATATTGTTTTGTTACATGGTTCAGTACATTGTCAATTCATTGTGTACATACATTTTATACATGTACAGGTTGGTGGATCAGTATTGCTCTTATGTTACAATGGTATGATGAATTAATTTACCTGAACAAATAAGTTTTATACTACATGTTACTAGCACATAGGTCTTAAAATATATTTCCCAGGATTGCGCCATGGAAAGCGAGCATGCAACAACAACACGCAACAAGCAACAACACACCAAGGGCAGGATATAAAACTCCACAAAAAGAATATACGTAAGTCTACAAGTATTTTGAAATTATTTTGTATTAATAGTTTAGATTTGTTTATTGTTTGTAGTTATAAAGAGAAATGTTTGGAAGCTAAACTCACAATAAGAAAAATGTTAACTTTCTTTAGTGGGAAAGTGAGCTAGGTAGACCGGAAATTTCCAAGAAGGGGGCAAGAAAAGACAGGGTGGACTTGGCAGGGCAAGGATACAATGGGACAAAAGTACGCCCCACTGCAGGAATGGAATGGGGACACAAATGGAATTCCTCATATGGAATTCCTCTTCCTGGCTAAAAATTTACTGTAATAAATGCCCAGGCAATGCATCCAACAAAAAAAAATTTCAAAATGTGTACATAAAATTCTTTACAGATCTAATACTGAGAAACAGATTGCATCAAGGAAGAAAACAGCTTCAGTACTGAAGATGAAGGACAGATTCTAATATATTTTTAACTATTATAATTTTCAATTTCAAGATTTCATTGAAAATAGAATCTTTTCTATATTATTAAGGAAACATTGCTTTATAAACAAAAATTTTAAGATAAAATTGGCTCTGTTTTTGGGAAAAAAAAAAAAATCTTGCTTGCTTAATTTTTATGCCACAATTTCATACAAAATTACATGAAAACTACAATTTTCAAAACATTGTACATAACATCATTTGACATTAGCATCATTTCATTTTGCAAAATAATTTTAATGTTTATATTGAGAATTATAATCTTTTACATGTCGTTTCTTTGATTTTTTTTATAAAACTTTAATTTGTATTCAAAATTTTACCTACTCTGCCCATAGATAACATTTCAGCACTAATAACACCATTTTCATTCATGTTTTTGTGTTAAATATTAATTTCACATTAACGTTAAATGTTTCGATCACATTAATGAAAATAATATTGTATTTTCATAATAAACATAAAATGAGCTGGTCCGGATAGCCGAGCATCGCAGTAGTGCTGTGGCGATCTTGGACAAAAGAATCACGGGTTCGAGTCCCACCTTAGGCATGGGTGCATTTGTGTATATCTGTATGTATCATCCTTTCACCTCTCATTATTATCCTCATCTTCCATACCCCAGGACTAACAACCCTGGGATAAAAATCAGATCCAGTTAAAATGCTGATCCCTTGAAAAATTACATCTACCTGCCACCGAGATAAAGTTAATGAGCTCTGGAAAGTGCAAGATGCATGCATGCGTGGTCCAAGTAGGCCTATTCATGAGCAAAAACAACAACAACAACAACAACAACAACAACAACAACTATACAAGTATCTGATTTACATAAAACTACTTTTGTCAGCACGAAACAATTCCACCAGCACCCAGCCTGGAATCAAGATTGCATCCCTGTCAAAAACCAGCCAAGCAAAATGCCAGTGAAAACAAAGTAGACAGATATCCATAAACAACAATAAATGAAGTTTTTGAGGCAAAAATTGTTTCACTTTGAACACTATTGTTACTTTTTAAAATATCTTACCACCTTAATCTCAAAAATTGCTTTAATTTGCATAAATAAGAACTCACTCTTTTTCTTTGGCTTTTCTTCTTCTTTTTCTTTGTTATTTTCTTCATCTGATTCGGAGCTCTCAGATGATTCAATCCAGTCCTCCATTTCAGAAATTTTCAAATCTACAAAATTAGAAATAGTCATGAGAATCTGTTTTAGTTTAGCAAAATGACAAATTCCTTTTAGTTGGAGATTAATGTATTGCATTTTCAAATAAAAAGAGCATAAACAAAATTTACTAATAAGATCATACACATGCCTGTACATAAATAATATGGAGAGGATAAATAAACCAGTTCTTTGACTTATATTAGGCCAAACAAAAAATAAAACACGATTTGATATGTCATGGAGATATAATTTCAAAAATCAAATAGAGAATTATATTTAAATGGAAAACATCATTTTGACATAAATCTGAGACTTGAACTTACCACCTTTCCTCGCCTTTGACTTTCCTTTCACTTTATGTTCTTCGCCATCGTCAAGATCTTCCTCCTTTTCACCACGCAATCTCTTCCTCATCATTAGAGAGAAATAGTTAACTTGCATGTTGCGTCTAATCCAGAAAGTTATATTACAGTACACAATGAATCAAGTCATATTGCACAGAAATATCAGATTACAATTCATATGACAATCAACAATGTTGATTATTCTTATGGAGTTTGTAGACAGTCATCTTGTGAAAGGCAATACGAGGATCTGAGGACACATGGTGGAAAGTGGAAAGGGTAGAAAAATGTCATTATGTCTCGAATTAATACAGTAATATTCATTACTTTTAACGCAGGAAAAATACAAAAAAAAAATTGGCACTGTATCCTCATACCTGCCGAATTCTTGTTCTGCTTCTTCAGCAGAGAGAGCTTTGTAACGTTGTGTTGGCTGGAAGTTGTACCATTCTTGCAGTGGAAAAGCTTCTATAGCTCCATCAGGGGCATGTGTGAAAACATAGTAAGCTGCATTTTCTGCTACACCACCTTCCCGAGTACCTCGAAATCTGATGACAGATAAAAATTCTTAACACTTCAACTCAAAAGTACCCCCTAGTTCCGCAAATGCTGAATTTCTACTAATAAACACAAGATCACTTTCAAGCATGCCATTAAATATTAACTATAATATTGCTATATTAAATATGACTGAGAATACTGTTTATAATATTCATTTATTTTTGGCATTCACTCTTCAATGGTTGTTTTCATCATTGTACAACAAATCCTACCATATATTTTACCACATCCATTGCAAATTCAATGTGGTGTGGTAGACTGATTTTCCAATATGTAAATATTCTAGCCAGTAAACAATGATATGGCTATGATAAGGAAGTATTTTATCCATTGGCATAAAAAAATATTGCTTCATATCTCAAATTAAAAAGAATCACGTTTCTGACCAGTGAATACAAAAGAGATCATTTTTGTCATGATCAATCATTTTAGAAAAAATCAATCATGAAAAAAAACATTCAACATAAAGAGACATCAAAATCTTTGAAATAAAATTAAGTCTGACACAACTTACTTTTTACCAGTCTTTCCCCCAACTTTCAAAATCCACGGTTGATCTTCCGGTCGGTATTTCTTGCTGATGATACCATACTTCTTTCGACGTGCTTCCTCTCTAGCTTCCCTTCCAAATTCACTTCCTGCTCCATATCTGGAAGCATTTGAAAATGACCAAAGTCATTGACACAACTTTTGAGGAATTTATGACCTAGCAGACTGCAATCAATTAATAAATCTTTATTAAAAATAAAGGTATCCCCTGTGCAATTGCTCACAGGCCAATGTGACCCATAGGGAAGGTGAAGGTAGGGGTCCACCTTTTTGTCACCATTGGCACAAGGTGAAGGTTTAATAAATATTTACTTTCATTTCATGAAAACATTCATGCCATAAGAGGTATTTGAATCCATGACCTTCTGATGGATATGTTTAAGACAATCACACTAAATATTTTAGTCACTTCACAGTTTTTATTTTTTTATAGTGAATATCATTATTAATAGTTAAGATTTAGATCTAAAAGATTCTCCAACATGAATCTTTCATGTAATTCATTGGTACGTGAACTTCTAAACATTCATTCTCAACTTCTGTCCAAAATATTTCTCTCATATACTTTAAATCGTATACTGAAAGCCAATTAATCTGTAACAAGCCAATCTGCATATCAAACCATGAAAGAACAAAGTAAGTAACTCTTGCTTACTTAATTCAACTACTTCTTGGCTTGAGAGGAAAAGATAATAAGTGCAAAACACAGAAAGTTAAATGAATGGCATACAATTCATTAATC
Source organism: Acheta domesticus (assembly GCA_031308135.1). NCBI lineage: Eukaryota > Metazoa > Arthropoda > Insecta > Orthoptera > Gryllidae > Acheta > Acheta domesticus. The sequence continues at coordinate 7,979,574 of JAHLJT010009419.1, read as the reverse complement.
TGAATGAATTTTCCCAAGAGAATCACATACATTCATCATTTCAATTTTATTCAAAATACTTTACCTCAAAAACTGTAGCAAAGAATGAGGATTATTTTGGTGAGAAATGAAATCGTATCTTTACTCACTTTGGAAGTTCCTCTTCATCACCCTTAAACTCTTTAAGATTATTTTCACGTTCCATTTTCACTTGAGACCATTTTGTAAATTCAACATTAACAGATGAATTAAATCGCATGACTTTGTAGCTTTTCTTGTTGTTTCTGAAAGTTTAAAAAACAGTCCTTTTTTAATAGCCATGCATTAATATTTGCAATTACGTATTGTTAGGGCTTACTTTGGAACACGAATGGAGTATTCTTGAACGGTGGTCCCGGGAGGTAGATTGCTCGTGGCCTGTATGAATGATAAGGGTAAATAAAATGTAACAAAGCGTACATGTAATTTTTTTTCACACACATAATTTGCTCCATTGATTAAAATACACAATACGATGTATAATTCATTTCACCGGTTCTTACCATCTTTATTAATATAAGGTTTGAACTAGCTCTTTAGGTTGTCAGCGTAAATCTACACATCCGTTACAGAAGTATACATTTATAAAATCACTTGTACAATGAGCATTTATTTGCGATCTTTCAAAACACCGAAACATTGACAGCTCCTATTATTAGATGACTGCCGCCCATTGCTCACGATTGCCAACATTGTATTGTCTGTATAGTAAGATCATCCATCAGGCCCAAGAGTTATGATACTAACTTAAATTTTAGCAAGCATTTGAAAAAGGCACCACACACGGAAAAAATGTGGATGCTTACCATGTGATAGTCGGTTTTAATTAAAAAGAATGGTTTCATTTAGTTTCTCTATATTGTTGGAACGGAGAAGACTGGAAGGCATCATCATAGTCAGCGCTGTACACTGTATGCAGTTGTATGCAGTTACAATATTTTCTCTATATTGTGTACTTTAGAAAGTAAAAAGATTTCGTGAAATATCTAACTTCCCATAGCTAATTGAAATTGCACATAAGCCTTGATAATGTAATTATTATTAATTTTTAAATTAGCGCCATTACTTCTCACGAGATTTACCACCGCCTTCATTTAACGTTCCAGTGATATCTATTTATTTATTTATTTATTTACGTCAAAAACAGTTAAAAACTGCGTATGACGAGCTATGGGGAGAAGTGAATTTGTGCACGTTTTCATAATTCTGTGGTCTCTATCCTAAACCATATTCTAGTCGAATTTTGAATACAGAAAAGAGAGTTTTTTTCGAGTTTTGTTGACAAAATATTCGCTCCTATATAATAAAATATATTTTCAAAGGTAAATTAGCTATAAATTTCTGCCCTGAACCCTCATGTTCTTCATGAAGAATAATACTTTTTGCCGCGATAATATGAAAAACGATAATTTGAATAACTATATTTCCCACTGAAATTCAGAAGACGTGCACATGTAACTTCATTATTTGTGCACGTCTTCTGAATTTCAGTGGGAAATATAGTTATTCAAATTATCGTTTTTCATATTATCGCGGCAAAAAGTATTATTCTTTCATGAAGAACATGAGGGTTCAGGGCAGAAATTTATAGCTAATTTACCTTTGAAAATATATTTTATTATATAGGAGCGAATATTTTGTCAACAAAACTCGAAAAAAACTCTCTTTTCTGTATTCAAAATTCGACTAGAATATGGTTTAGGATAGAGACCACAGAATTATGAAAACGTGCACAAAATTCACTTCTCCCCATAGCTCGTCATACGCAGTTTTTAACTGTTTTTGACGTAAATAAATAAATAAATAAATAGATATCACTGGAACGTTAAATGAAGGCGGTGGTAAATCTCGTGAGAAGTAATGGCGCTAATTTAAAAATTAATAATAATTACATTATCAAGGCTTATGTGCAATTTCAATTAGCTATGGGAAGTTAGATATTTCACGAAATCTTTTTACTTTCTAAAGTACACAATATAGAGAAAATATTGTAATGCTTCAGGTATAAGGTTTTCGACAGAAAAAAAATCTTATTGCCGGGCCCTGGTAATGAAAAAGTAAATAAAGCTGTTCTTACGTACAGTAAATTACTTCCTCTAACATGTTGAGTAATTAGAATCCATTTTTTGTGGGTCCTTGATACAGAAAAATTGATTGACGGCAAAACGTCTGAGCCGTCTATGGTCAAAGCTAGCACCAAAAGATCAGCCGATTTTCTCCCAAATTGACATTCCTCTACCAATTTCAAGGTACTCGAAGCCCTCTGAGTTTCAAACGGATATTTTCATTATTGGTATGATTTTACACGAAGTCTCACAAACATTTTAAAAATTTTCTCAAAAACGGTTCCATTTTTTAAAATTTAACTTTGACATCCGATAAAGTAAAAGGTGCTTAAGAGAATGATGTAAATCTTATTTTCATCGGAATCCCCAATTTTTCAAATATTGCTGAAGTTCAAATATTTCCGGCGTCTTCCTACAACTACTGTATTAAAGACAGATTTTTTTCTTAATGAAAACTTTAAAGACTAAGATTCTTTAAGGACAAACTTGAAATAAGTTCATGTACAATTTTCGAAAATATGAGTGGTTTTTGCGTAATATTTTGTGAAATTTAGGCAATTTTTAAAAACGTTTCAACATTTTTTTCTCAAAAATGGCTTTTTTTAATTTTCTCCTTGTATAGGATTACCAGGCTCCCGTATTTAGCAGGACAAGTCCGTGTATTTAGCGATTGTCCTGGCGTCCGTACTTATTTTCCAAAATCAGCAAATTGTCCGTATTTTCGTGTTAGAAAAATCGATTGTCGTTTCAAGCACTGTGAACTATTTTCCCCCTAAAATTACATTTACTTACTTTCTTTACTGCAATCTCCTTTACTTAATTTAAGTTAATTGACCGTGTGCCAGTTGGATCATGGTTCTTAGCATGCTGAAGATCGATAGTTTCTATTCGAGCATGAAATCATGCTCGATCGCAAATTTTAATTACAGTAATCCCTCGACATCCGCGAATTCGCTATTCGCGATTAGAGAAATGCTACCGGTTTTAATATTCGCGACTTCAACATTCGCGAGTGCGCCTTTTGGTCGAACTCCTTTTTTTTTTTTTTAAGTGAGTACATTTTATTTCCTTTTTCAGCGTCATCTGGGAAACGAACTCGGTAGACGTCGGAGTTTAAAGTATCACTTTCTGCAAAAATTTCAAAGATGAAATGTCAATTCACATTTACAGAAAGGCACAACTGTAAAATTATTCAATTCAGCTGCGCCAAATTGGAGGTAAGGATTTTGGCCAAATGAACAGAAAAGTCATTCAAGATGTGTGCAACTCTTTATTATAATGCGTAAATGGAAGAGGAGCTTCGGGAAATCATCAGTGATGAAAACCTCTACGACGGTAATGGTGAAGTAACGGAAGCGAAACTTCGTCCTGGAGCAACTTCAATGTAAAAACTGTTAACGGTGTTCAAAATCAACAAGCTCTGGTGGAACTGGGATCCGAACATGGAAATAACTTCGCAATTTAAGAGAGAATAGAAGCAGCAACTCTTCCGTATTTGGATATTAGAACAACGAGGAGTGTGATGAAACAAAAAATTACTAAATCCAACAACTCTCAACTTTGAAATAAGTTTCAAACACTATTTTATTTCTTCACTTGGGGTGTTAATTATGAATATTCTGTGTGTACTAGCGCTTACTCAGTTCTAATACAATTGATTGTCAAATACGTTTTCTTTCTTTTATAAACAATTTCTCCATATCCAGGAACCTAACCCACCTTTCTTCATTAAAAGATAGACTCAACATTCGCGATGTTTTTTGGGAACTCTCGCGAATATTGAGGGATTACTGTAATGTGTTTCAAAATCTCAAAGCTTCGACTCGAGCCAGATGGACAGGGGTTTCTTCAATTTGGAAAAAATTCTTATACGTGGTTTAGGCGCTAGTAGTGTTAAGAGACGGACGGACGTTTTGAAAAGAACCACTTTTGCGGCTTCAGAGGACACCAAAACGTGTATTTCCGTTGAAATCTCTAAATCAATTTTCCGCATTACATAATTTTCCGTATAAAAAATATACTTCGCTTATTACTACGTATATACGTATGTATACAGGAAAGTAAAATTATGGATTGCAGATTGTTATTTTCATTAAAGATACCCTAAATGTGTACAATGCTTGCTTGCAATATCCGAAGAAATGGTTGCAACCACTTGAGGAATTAGACTCGTTCATGTGGATGACCCTCACGTCCGAACTAAATTGGAAAGACATTCAGAAAGTTGAAAAGACTATTAGGTATGTTATTAGTAAAGGTGCTGTTATTGATGTTAAAATGTTCGATCAATTTATACGATTTCAGAAATGAGATCAATTTATAGAATAAATACAGAAACAGGACACTGAATTCATGAACAATATTCACAAAGTGGGTAGATTCTGAATAGGGTTGCGAATGTAGCATGTTGCTCCGAATTCTCGAAACTAGCAGAAGTGTATTTTGCTGTACCTGCCCACAATTCATATGTAGAAAGAATTTTCTCTTTAGTTAGTTCGCAATAGAATAAAAAGAGAAAACGGTTTACTCTGAATTTTCGAAAATTGCGAAACTTTGAATTTTTTTCGGCGTCTTCCCCCAACTACAAAATTGTAGATAGAGATTTTTCCTTCTAATAAAATTTAATCTTCATAGTGATTCTTTCTTTAAAGTCATGTACATTTTTTTTTAAATTTAGTAGTTTTCGCACAATATTGCGTGCAATATGTGCATTTAAAAAAAATACAAAAACAAGATTTTTTCAAAAACGGCTCCAATTTTTTTCTTCAAACTTTTCGTAGGATAGTGATAAATGTACCCTATTAGATGACATAAATGCCATATAGCTCTATTCTTTTGTTTTTTCAAAAATTGCAAAAATGTAAACTTTTTCACATGTTTCTTACGTCAATAATATTTACATTAGCGGCGATTTGTTGGCATTATTATATTAATAAGTACATGTGCTCTAAATATTTTTTTGTAAAGTTTCTCGAGAACTCAACCGTTTTCTGTGAAAACTAGCTCAAAATTCCGCATTTTCAGAAACGCTCGAACGCCATTTTCTCACAAATGGCACCAATTTTTTTCAAATTTTTGAAACGGATAGTGCTAATTGCGTTCTTTAATATGACAAAGTTTATTTTGAGGAAATGTAATTTTTTTAAGATCTCTCACATCTTTAATATGCATATTTCTAGCAATTTGTAAACATTATTATATTTGTGAGTATAAGTGCTTCAAATTACTTCAAATGAAGTTTTTTGAAAACTAAAAAATTTTCTGTGAAAAAGAGCTTCAAATTACGCATTTTTAGGAGAGCTTAAACGACATTTTCTTTAAAACGGCTACAAATTTTTAAAAGAAAATTGGCATTAGGACGAGGTTTAAGTGTTCTTTAATATTCTAAAATTAATCTTTGCGTTTTGTCATTAGGAAAACGAAAAATTGAATAAATGTCAAAAAATGTACTTTGGGCAACGATAGATGGGAGCTGGTTTTTTCAATGAAATGTATTTATCAAAACTACGTGTTCAAATAAGGTCATGATTAATTTTTTGAAAATACGAGTAGTTTTTCTATAATTTCGTAACAATCATAATAGCCCGCAGCAAATGTACTGCGCTTCGGACAGCCGGATGCGTCGTAAATTAGAATTTGCAATTTTGTGTATTATTTCTTTGTTCGTTTATTACATTAGGACCTTTTGATATACATTTTCACATTAATCTTTTAGAAATTATTTATTTTGAAATATTTGAAATAAAAAATTACTAGCTCTCAGAGAATGTCGACAATACAGGGAATGGAACAATGGAATTCCGTTTCGTTGTCGCGAATTTCTGTGAATTACGTGTCATTGTTGTGACTAGACATTGCTGTATGATATCAGGCCTCTTTTTCCAATACAAGTTCACAATCCTTTTGTATCATATTTTTATGCAGTTGTAGAATTCACGTAGTTTTGACAACACTGCTATCGCGCCACCATGAAAGTTCTTGAGTCTATCCAACGCATAATCACCAAAGCATTTCATGCGAATACACCTTAAAAATAATTTGGCGTGTATATTTTCTTAATGATGTCCAGGAAAGTTTCCATTTCCGTGCCTCTTGTTTGCTCCCACTAGTTTTTTTTCCTCAATGTATACCATGGTGTAAGATACATTTCTTACACCGTGATTCAGCCGCACCGTTTATTTATCACCACAGTGTAAGAAATACGTATCTTACACCGTGTACATCACTAAAATTAACAAAGCGTGGTTTCATTTTTTATTCACTTTGTTCATGACCGTGACTCTGGTCTTCATGTTCCTAAAGCCCGCAGCGAGTGATCTCGGTGGAAGATATTTCTTGCATTGTGTATAGCACTCTCTGGGGAAGTTATACTGCAATTTATTTTTCTCTGCCCCTGACAGTTACCATCTGTTGACGGTTTTATCCAATCGGGAGCCTAAATGTCAGTGACAGTGACGTCACTACGGTGACATTTGCGCTTCTGATTGGATGAAACTGTCAACAGCTGATAACTGCCAGGGACAGAGTTGAATAAATCGCAGTGTATAGGAGTTTGTTTATAATCTCATTACGTCATGAAGCTACACGCACGTGCGACTCAAGTAGGACCTATGAACCACTTCATATCATAGATATAAAGCCTTTCTCCAAATAGTTTCTTCAGAACGTTTGATTGCACAGTGATAGCAGTAATACTGTTCTTATGTCGTCCGCGCAGTAAGTTTTGAATCAATATTTACGAAATTCAAAACATATTGTCATATTAGTTGCTAAAGGACTAGTATTGGACGTCATGGGCACTTATAGAGGTGGTGGTGATACCGAATATTAATACGATTATTTACTGTAATTGAGACGTACTAAGTTATATTTTTATTTGGTTTCAGATTTTCGTTTGGGTTTGATCCAGTTGTTGGTTGGTCACAACAAATCTGAAAATGTTAAAAGAGCATTGAATTTAATAAAAACTGCAAAGACCAATGGATGTCAAGTTGTTGCTCTCCCTGAATGCTTTAACAGTCCCTATGGAACAAGTACTATGAGGAAGAAAACAAAATGTGAATACCCGCAGGAGTAATTCTTCCATGACATTCTTTTTCTATTTTTCCCTTTTTTAGAGTATTTCTCAGAGTATGCCGAAAATGTTCCTAATGGATCTACTTGCCAAAATTTATCCAAAGCTGCAAAAGAAAATAACATATACCTCATTGGTGGTTCGATACCTGAAATTGATGGGGGAAAATTGTATAACACGTGCACTGCTTGGGGGCCGTCTGGTGAACTTCTTGCTCAACATAGAAAGGTGGAGTAAAGTCATTATAGGTGTACGTTTTCTCGAGCCTCAGAATAGCTACCCTCACTCCTTTACTAACATTGGTTGAATTCAGAATAAATTATAACAATGAGCATTGTTGACAAAATCTAGTAACCAAAAATGTTTGTTTCCAAATAAAAGAAACAATTTTGCATCAAAAAACAAGCTACAGATTTGATACAGTAGTTCTGTCATCAGAATAGCTCTCACTCCTCTGCCTTTAGAGAAATGAGGGCTCAAGAAAATATGCACATAATGTGTTCAATACCTCAGTTAATGTGTTTTTCTTGTAGCACTACTTTGTACCTTAATATTCATTATGTAGAATTGCATTTTAGAAAATTGTGATGAATTTAAAAATGAATTTACTCATGGATGTCACCATATTTTTAATTCAATGTTTCTGTCTTTTGCTCATTCTTTTACTACTACTTTCATGGTTGGCTCTGCTTGAAGATGAAATTGTTAGATAATTAAATTTTTCAGGTCCACTTGTTTGACATTGATATTCCAGGAAAGATTACTTTCAAAGAGTCAGAAACTTTAAGTGCTGGTAGCAACTTTACATTTTTTGACACTCCATTTTGTACTGTTGGTTTGGGAATATGCTATGACTTGCGTTTTGAAACATGGCAAGAATATATCAAAAAAAAGGTAAATCTTCATTGTGTTTTATTAAAATTTCAATCTAAATGCAGTTGCAAGCTTGTGTTTCATTTCACAGGCTGCCAGCTGCTGATATATCCTGGAGCATTTAATATGACAACGGGGCCTCTTCACTGGGAACTTCTTCTTCGAGCTCGTGCTACTGACAATCAACTGTTCATGGCAGGTGTTTCACCAGCACGTGTTGAAAATGCTGATTATGTGGCATGGGGACATTCCACTGTTGTAGATCCTTGGGGAAAAGTGCTTGCCAAAGCAGAATTCGATGAAGAAATCGTCTATGCTGATATTGGTATTAATATTTTCTTGTCATTAATAAAGTTATGAAAATTATAAAATTTCGTTTCTTTGGGCAACTGTCAATAAACAAACATTGTTATGTTTCAGATCTGAGTACATTAGAAGAAGTAAGGAAAAGTATACCTATTTCAGTTCAAAGTCGAGATGATATTTATGAAGTAAAAATGTTGACAAAATAATTGACTCAAAATATTGTGTTTTGATTTTTTTTTTAATAAAAAAAAATAAAAATACATGAAATTTTGGGTCATTGTGGTAAATTAATGATCTGTTTACTGGAAAACCTATATCTTTCATTTATATAATATTTTAGTGATATCCATTTAATGAAACTACACGAAATAAACTAAATGAAATACTAATAATACTAAATGAAAAAAATGAAGGCTATATCAAAGAAAATTATGTATTGCTTTTGAAAAATATTTTATGGAAAAATACATGTTTTTAAATGTGCATTCAATTCAAAACTTTTTTCCCCTTATTCAAAATAATTAGTATAGTTACAAGTTTATCAACTTTTAATAGGTGAAGAGGAAATTAAATATTAATTGGCACAAGTGGACAAAAGTTATTATGAAGCAGGTCAAGTACAGATACTTCAAGATCTGTAATTAAAATGGCATTTTTTTTTCAAGCACACCATGAAATGTTTGTCTCTGCAGAGTAGGTTGAAATGGTACTTGTCTGTGACGTCATGGGTTAGACAAATCACAGACAAGATGGCTTTAGTATATACATTGTTTATTTACATATATGTACATACATAGGTGCCGTACCATTTATTACAGGAGACTTTGCTCCCCGTTAGCATTCGTTAACTACCAACACACTGTAACATGAGCCTGGTGCTTGTATCTGCAAGCTTGTGGCGTCCCATGTACTGGCGTCTAGCGAAGGTCTCGCAACAAAAGTTTGAGGAACACTGCTGACCCTTTTCAGAGCCCACCGGCCTTTATAGCCTCGCTGTGATCACATTTCCACCCCCCAAGTGCGACTGCCTGGTCTGCGATGCATCTCGCGCAAGTCAGACACCATCCCTCAGGACCTGCACCCTGGGGTTTTGCCTCCACCTCTTCTTCCTTGTGATGCATTCAACATGTGTTCACTGCAAGTGTCCACAATGCCCACTGTGCACCATGCTACCACTGTATTCCAGTAGCAGACGCTACCGCCTTACAAGCCACGAGAAACAAACAGGAGCAATGGGCAAAAATAGCAGAGTCATCTTTTGCCTCGATTCAAAATGAAGACTTTTTCTTCATTTCGTACATTTTTGGGCTTCACTGTGCTAATATGTTCATATTAGCAGAAGTAGTAATGTTATAAATAATATGCTGGTTTGTATAATTGCATAAAAATATCATACTTGTTAATTTTAAGATCATTATGAAGCTACTAGACCAGATAAGCTATTAATGAGTAAACAAAGTTCAGAGAAAATGAGAGTCGGGATGAAAAGGATATAAAACAACACAATAGATAAGTGAATGTAATAAACAATTAAATTATAAAAGGAAGAGGAAGTGTGCGAAGACAAGACTGGATGCAATTTCCATGTTGTTGATAAATTAAATTTAATTTGCAAATTGAAATTGTTGACTTCCTTCTGTTAAAAATAGTAATGGATAATAATTGTTTATAAAATAAAAATCTAGCTATTAATCTTCAATAAAATATGTTCCAGATTTCCATGTATTCCAGATTTTCTTCTTTTTTATTCCATTACCTTTCATTTATCTGAACTTTTAGAAGAGTTTTCAGTTTCAGTAATTTACTTATAGTTAATATAAGATGATAGCAACTCTGGTCCTTTTTTTCAGTAGAACTTGGCAAGAGAAACAACGTAGTGACATACCAGACACTTCTGAACCAAGTGACACTTTACTGGATGAACGTAATGTTAACAGTATTGATGTTGGCTGATCTTGTTATGAACTAGTGGTGCTACAGAATGGCACAGACTTTCCCGTATTAGTTTTCTATTTCCTTGGGTCTTCGTTAGCTATTCGGAATTGCCACAAACTCTTTCTTGCCAGCTGTCATCTATCACCGCCAAAAGTACATTTTTTTTGTCATTTTCTTAATTTTTCGGTTTCCTATTGGTAAAACGAAAATATTAATTTTAGAATATTAAAGAACACAAAAACCTAGTTATCATTGGCAATTTTTTTTTAAAATTATGTGCCATTTAAAAGAAAATGGCGTTTTAGTGCTACTAAAAATGCGAAATTTGAAGCTCATTTTCACAGAAAATGTTTGAGTTTTCAAAATACTTTATTTCAAGCACTTACACTCACAAATGTAATAATCTTTACAAATTGCTGGTAATGTGCATATTAAAGTTATGAGAGATCTTTCAAAAAAATTACAATTATGTAATTTTTGAAAAGACTCAAAATAACTTTACGCTATACTAAAGAGCTATACTAAATTAGCACTATCCATTACAGAAGTTTGAAGAAACAATTTGCAGCCATATATGAGAAAATGGCGTTTGAGCGTTTCTGAAAGTGCGAAATTTTGAGCTACTTTTCACAGAAAACGGTTGTGTTTTCGAGAAACTTTACTTGACATTATTTAAAGCACATGTAGTCATAAATATAATAATGTTAAAAAATCGCCGCTAATGTAAATATTATCGACGTAAGAAACATGTGAAAAAGTTTAAATTTTTGAAAAAACCAACCTTTAGAGCAATATGGATTTTATGTCATCTGATAGAGTACATTTATCACTATTCCTACCAAAAGTTTAAAGAAGAAATTTGGAGCCGTTTTTGAGAAAATCTGGTTTTTGTATTTTTTTAATTGCACATATTGCATGAAAACTACTAAAATTTTGAAAAACATTATGTTCTTTATGAAAAAACTCAATATGTAGAACAAATTTTATTTGAAGAAAAAATCTCTATCTTCAATTTTGTAGTTGGAGAAAGACGCCGAAAAAAATTCAAACTTTCACAATTTTCGAAAACCGAGTTATCCGTGAAAATCGGACCTATGCCATGTTAATAAGTGTATTTTACTATATTCATATAAGAAATTTAAAGAAAAAAATTGGAGCCGTTTTTTAAGAAAATTTCTAAAATCCTCAGGGAGCTTCATATAAAGTACCCCCAAATTTTGAAGAATCTTTTTCAAAATCTCAAAGCTTCGACTAGAACCAGATCGACCGGAGAATATCCATTTTGGAAGAAATCGTACGTACGTTTAGGCGCTAGCAGTGTTCACAGACAGACGGACGTTTTCCTTTCAATTGGGTTTTCGGTATCAAGGACCTAGAAAACAGGGTTTCTGCCTACACTACGTGTTAGGGGATTTTTTTCTTAATTTAGCAACTGGTTTTATCCACGTTTTCGTTTTCACGGCCCGGCAATGAATTTTTTCCGCCGAAAATTGGCCATTTTTTCGCGCAGCATTACATAACTTTCCCTATACTACGTATATTACTCCGTGTATATGTACGTATACGGGGAAGTAAAAATATAGATGTTTGTTTTTTGTTTCTCTATCATAAGGTCAAAAATCCATGCATTTCATGAAATGTGAAACATGAGCTCAAGAAACTTGGCACAGATTGTTCTTCAATTCCAAAAGTCACAGTTTTTAACTTTTAATTTTTTTTCTTACCAAAAATGGTTAAAAATTTGTGTGACATATTATGGGTAGAAGTGAATTCTGTGCAAGTTTTCTTAAATTCTAGGTTCTCTACCCAAACCCATATAGACGTTTAATCCTAATTACAAATGGAAAGAAGCATTTTTGGCAGGAACTGATGAAAATATTTTCTCCTGGCAGATAATCATAATTTGAATAACTATATTTCTCACAACTTAAGAAAAAGTGCCCAGATAGAGAAGCTACATTTATGTCCACAAGCAAAACAACGTGCCATCTCAGCATTTCCTTGAAGGTTTAAGGAAACTATATCTATGATCTTAATAATAGGCAAATAAACTCTTTAGTGATTGCTGCAACATCTATAAGTGAATTTTGGTAGACATAATTGCCATTTGTGTTTTCAATATTGATATCTACAAGTAATGATGTCTCAGGAGAAAATAATGATACATGTAAAACGCCTTCCAATAATTTTTTGCAATAATTTAATTTGTAATATTTGTCAGTGTACCAAAATAGTGTCTACTGTTGGCCCTCGAAAGTAATAAAAATCGTGTATACAAACATTAGTATATCTCTGAGATATGCATTTATTTCTTTATGTTGTTTGAATTTGCGCTCATTTAATTTGATTTGAATTGCCCGCGTAAATCTCGTCGCTTCAAACATTTCATTGCAGCGGTCTCTGTGAGAAGTTTACCATACTACCTTACCTTGCTGGTTCGTTTTGTTCCAATAACAAGAAGCTCCGGTCTTGTTGGAAAACTTCATTCGTTTCCCACAGTCAGCGTGGCATTCGGTATTCTTTTCTTGGTATAGATGACATTCGTCTCGTGTTTGTCATTTTATATGTAACCCGAAGAGCTTTGAATATTCGCGTAAGGGCGCTGTGAAATTACTGATCCCGCTTCGCATTGGACGTCATACGTCATTATTCCGTGAGAAAATGTTATGATACACCTACTGGAAATTGGGAGTGGCAGTGACGTTTGAAAGATCGCAAAATGCAGCGGCGAAGGACACCCAACAATTACACTTATGTCAGTTCGTGTGTGAAATATTTAATATTTCTCCTTAACTTCATATTCTGGGTAAGAGTGAATGAAACCTGATATTATTTTGCGTATAAAGGTGGGCTTTGATCGTGATGTATACAGTTTATTCATGTTTCAGTTATTTGGTGGCTTGCTTATTGGTGTAGGTCTGTATGCTTTTGTTGACAAATGGCAAGCAACTGGTTTGGTAAAGTCGAAACCATATATGATGTTGTTCTCAACATATCACTTGTTATGGTGATTGCTGGTGGTGTGATTTTCATCGTGAGTTTTGCTGGCTGTGTCGGTGCTTTAAGAGAAAATACGTGTCTTCTAAAGTTTGTATGTATATATGAAATTAATCATATTTGTATTGAAAGAATCCATTAAGTACATAAGCAATTGCCCTATTTTTGCATTTCTTTCAGTATTCATTGTGTCTCCTTATATTTTTCCTTTTGGAGATGGCCATTGCAATAATGGGATTTGTATTTCCTCATACTATGCAGTCTTTGCTGGAAGAATCTTTCACAGACAAAATCATACACACATACCGAGAGGATGCAGACCTACAGAATCTTATAGATTTTGCTCAACAAGAAGTAAGTGAAATAAGGATTTAAAATGTGTTTAAGTGATGAATTAGCTATCAGTACTTCTATTCCCAACATTTTCCCTCTAGTTCAAATGCTGTGGACTAAGTTCTGAAGGCTATATGGACTGGTCAAAAAATGAATATTTCAACTGCAGTTCTCCCAGTGTTGAAAAATGTGGAGTTCCTTTCTCATGCTGCATGAATGCAACAGACATTTCTGTAAGTAATTATGTCCTGTATGATAATTGTGTGGATTCTGAAGAATATTAATTTCTTTCAAGATTATGTTCTCAAAACTAACAAAGTTGATGAATGCTTTTGATTTCAACACACACTATTTGGAGTGGTGTCTGCTATCCTAGTACTATGGAATATCACTTTTCTGACTGGTAAAACATTTCCCTCGTAAAATGCTGCAAGTAAAGTAATTTCATTAGCAATTTTAAATGTGTTTCATTCCAAAGTTTTCATTACTTTTGATTATTAGGATTGCAAAATTATTTTGTTTCACATTCTGTTGGAAAAAATATTTTGTTTAGCTCCTTTCCAAGAAACTTGTAATAGAGAAATTCAGCAAATCGTGTATCAAAGTTGAAAGTCAAGATGAAAAGGATGAGTCTTCTTTTCTCATTCTGCAAATCACATTTATTGGAAATACAGGGTAGGAGTAGTGCAGCAGACTGCTCATGTAACACTTTTCATGTGTTTCTGTTTGCAGTAATAAAGAGAAATAGGAGAAAATGTAGATTGCCAAAATTTTTGTGAAAAACTAGTTTGCTCATTTTATCTTGTTAAAGAAAAAAAATTCAAGCTTTTTTATTCTGCTTGTCAAATGTAGAATTCCACAATATCATACTTAACCAATGCTTTTCACTTGCAGAAGAATTATTTCTTGTTTTTCTTAGAATTGTAACACAAATTACCAAATTTTTCATTGCATGAAATATGGAAATACTTGAAATTAAAATATATCACTATTTTTAAGGATGGAAATAATTGTACTAATTACTTTAAAATCATGATTTTCTTTCAGAGTGGATTAGTAAACATAATGTGTGGATATGGTGTCCAAGAGTTGTCGGTAAGTGTAAGTGTTTTGTACTGCGAGAAAATATTTTCTCAAAAATATTGCATCAAAGGCCCTCCAATACAATTTGAATCTCATTCATTCTGATAGTTCACAAATTTACCAAATCCATACAATATTTAATTAATGTCAGAGAACCTCATTTCCATAGGCATGTGCTGAGTGGGGGCCAGGGGGACAGGGGACTTATGGCTGCCATTGCCATGTGGCAACCCGGCAAATGATTCAATATGAAATCAATTGTATCTATTAATTGTAACATTAAACATTAATTTCATTCTTCTTAAAGTATGTTTTGTTTATTTATACGTAAAATATGTCATAGTACATCTGTAAAAAGGAGGGGTACAAGTAAAAAAGTAAGAAAAAGAATGAAGATGACCCCCTCTCTTGTTATATATTGTTTAATACGGCTGAACATGCCTATGTTAATTTCAGTTAAGTAGGAGGAAGGTTCTTTGCCATTATCTTTTGTTGTATATCTTTTCCTTGTACATTCATTTATTTTTCATTCCAAACACGTTTTTCAATTCTTAAGCATTGATTTCAGTTGAGTACATTTTATCTTTCATTTATAGAAGTGAAATTATTTTAAAAAGATCTTTTGAATTGGTAATATTTTCTTAAAAACAGGTAGCGGAAGCTGGTAAGAAAGTATGGACTAGTGGTTGTATTGAAATAGTACGTTCTTGGGCAGAGAGAAACTTGTATACTATAGCTGGAGTGGCATTGGGCATTGCTTTGTCTCAGGTGAGTACATTTTTCTTGTAAGAATATTTAAAACTTTGTGAAAGGATATGTTTTTTTAATATTTGCAATGTTGACTGTTACAGTTGTCATAAAGAAATGTTTAATGTTTCTCATCCTCTCCTCTCTCCCCCCATGTTTCATTTTTGAAAGCTTGTTCTTGGATTTTATTGTGTCTAAATGTCTGTTCCTTCAGCATAATTCCCCGTTTTAAGAAGCACCTCTTTTGGAGGAGGGGAAAAAGTTGTCTGCACTTCTTCCAATATTACTGTTACCCGACACCTTCAATTTTTTAGTGTGAAACGGACACTGCTTTAGCTCATTTGAAATTGGCTAGACTGATGTCACCTCCATCCAGATCAAATCTTCAGGTGAAAATCCTCCAGCATCAATGGACCCCCATATTTTGGGACATGGATGGGGTCTTCATTTATTTATTCTTAGGGTCTTCATTATATTTACTAGTCTGAAATTCAAAACGGTGTAAAATATTTTAAAGCATACTGATTGTAGGAGGAAAACATATTGGTTTGTAGAGTGTTCTGATTGCTGTGATATTCCATTAATATATGTGACACGTCCATAAATTACATAACACATATTTGGAGTCTTTTCAATACCCACTTTTCCCCTTGTAACGCACCCATAACACCCCCTTTGAATAATTACATAACGCTTGCGACAGCACCCCTCTCCCTTGTAAATGCGAGAAGTAAAAATGAATTATAGCACAATAAAAAGAGTTTGCATTTATTTTACATGTGTTGTATATTAAAATTAATGATAATTAAATTAGAAATTAGTTGACAATGTTGGCTGCACCTAACAACAAGATTGGGGCAAGTTGTGAGTGAAGGAAGAATGCTTGGGCAAGAAATGGTTGATCACAAGTTGTGCACACACCATCGTGGATGATGCAAGAGCAAGTTGACAGTGCCAATTTAAATGGAGTTTAGAATGTACTTCATATCAATTTTGAATATTTTCTTCTTAATCTTAGAGTTAAAAAAAAGATGTTGAAAAAATATTTCCATTTATTGAAACAATTTAGTTTATTTGTGTTTTTAAAACAAATTAATTAGCTAACATTTTAATGTTTTAGTACAGAACTCAAAAAAGGAATTATTTCAACAAATTTTGAAAAATGTAAAAAAGTAAATAAATATCAGTGTTATGTAACATTTATCTAATACTCTCCTACCCCTATGTAATGCAGTGTAAGGCTGCCTCAGACCCCATCCCCCCTCGTTAGTGTTATGAAATTTCTGGGGACCCCTGAGAATTGTCCTCATTATATTAATGAGTTCACCGTCTTCCTTTCAATAGGTCTTACTTATGAGTACATATTACTTACAAACCTTTTTAAATTTTAACTTGAGAGTGATTTATAGTTTATCTTTGTACACCTATTTTGGTCATTTTTAGTGCCTTTATATTTAAACTCAGAATATAAGTAATTTGTAGTAATTAATTTAAATATTCACTTGGCTAACCCCCAGACCAGAAATAATAGTGTGTAGCATCAATATTTTAATTAATGTTCGTAAACGTCGTACGTATCAGAAGCACTCCTTTGTTACATTGTTGGCATTTTAATTGAGATTTTTTATGTGAAATTCAAATAGTACCAAAAAATTTTTGTGCAAGCCAACAGTCATACTGATTATAGACTGATTTTTCATCTTTTGCTCTTTTCTTGTTTCCAGTTATTTGTGATCTACCTAGCAAAAACATTAGAAGGTCAGATTGAGCTACAAAAATCTAGGTGGAATACATGAAACAACGCCTCGCTCAACGAGTTAAGTGCTCGGAGAGAAACTAAATAATAATTTCACATACAAGAGTACGTTCTGCCATCATGTTCAGGACCATGATATGCCGGCCAATAATAAAGTGCATCAGTGAACAATTAATACTATGCCTATTCACAATAAAGGTATCCGTAAGGTGTTCTGATTGTACTTAGTGTTCAGAAGCTTACTGTCTGCCTCTTCATGAAGTGTTTTCTCTTCAAATGTATGCAGTTCTGCACTTGGATTATACTGCAAAAGATTTTTCGTCAGTGGAAAATGTTTCCTATTTAGTAATGATATATGAATCGAGATGGCCAACTGCTTGTGTATCTACATTTTTGTATGTAAATAATTTGTTGGCATCTTATAATTCCATATTTTGCTCATTTGTATCTACACATACTATTAAGTTGTTTATGAAAAAATAGTTTTAGTCATGCCCTGTGATTTAATGTTAAATTACTGGATTGATGTGAAGTTTGGTCTCAGTGTTAACTTTTAAAATAAGGGATTAGGCTTTTTGCAGCCTTGGAGATGTGACACTGAATTCACAAGATTTTTCCAAATTGTCTATTCAGTCCGTGTAGAAAGATACCAGTACTCGAATTATTTCAAAAAGTGCTGTGACTTGGGTCTAAAGAAGCTGCCAGTAGATATAAAGGTATTATACAGACGGTAGATATACAGATATAAAGATATTTTGAAATTCTAAGCCGAAATTAAGTTTGTAATAATTGGCTTTTATCGGACCTGACAGCTGTGGGTGGGAGAATCTCATACTTTATTAGACCTGCCAAAATCATCTACACCAGAGTTGTCCAACCGGTGGCCCACAGTGCCCACAGTGTATTGTGTCCTGCGAAAGGTTGTTAGTCAAGAGTTACAATCCCCTGCATCCATATCGAGCAAAAGCATAGGGTACCTAATGCATGCGCCCTCTCACAGTCAACACCCCCTTAATGTAAAAATAGTTTAAGTTTATATTTAAGAATTTTTTTCTAGTAAATTCAGAAATTCAAAATCATCCCATTTGTTTCACAGCGTTACGCATCCTGTGGCCTGATCACACATGTATCATTTTCCCCTCCCGTTTCAGAACAGCTGGGCAAAGTGCTGAAATCCATAAAGGAAAGTCAGACTGGAATTGCCTGAGTAATGAAAATATGGCCCACAACCATATTAAAGGTTTTATTTGTGGCCTTGGGTCTTGTAAGTTGGACACCCCTGATGTAGACTATTACAAAGTAAATAGTGAGCAAATGTTTGAAACGTCTTGCATTTAGTGTATGATTGAAGTGAGCAATTGCATTGCATTGCATTGCATTGTGTAATGGAGTTATTGCAGAGATGAACTAGTGACTTAGAGATGTGAAACGACAAGTCCTAAACGAATTTTAATTCAGTATTGTCAATTGATGGCATGTGAAGTTATGTTGACCTTCCGTTTCAGTTTGTATTAAAATACTTTTGAACTATTTTTTAAGCAACTGAAAACCATCCACACTTCCTTTATTCTGTTAAAGTCATGTAAACAAACTTAATGTTTGTATTTAATCACATATATATACCCTGTAAGTTGTTGGCTTACTAGTGAAAGATTTTAAGACAATTTTTGATTTTGAGTTATTTTTCTATTCTGAATTTCATTAATGATGTCCAATGTGACTTTTTTGTTGAAAAAATATTTTTATTTTGTGATCTAGATTAGATGCATCTCCCATCATCTTTCTAAGAATTGGGATACATTTTCTCAAAACTAAATCTTTTTACTTCATGCATTTTGCTTGTAAGCTGACAAAATATAGATTTGTTTTCCAAAAATTGTATCATTATTAACAATTAAGTTCTATTTTCTTAACTGGAAAGATATTATGTTAACAAGTGTTGACATTAATTGGCTTAACTTTAATTAAATATCAAAAAAAGGGAAATAAAGGTATGCAATGTCATGGCTTTGTGGGGAAATACTCGGAGATTTTTGTCACTCATAATCAGGAATGTCAGCGATAATTAGTTGGTGAAATCTATCTCTGGTGACATGTTACTCAGGTCGGAAATATTCAGGACTTTAGGAGATTCTAGGAATGGAGGTCAGAGCTATGCATTCTGTGGAAAAACAATTGGACCGGCTACCTACTTCTCAGCAGTGTGCTCGAATCCCTTTTACAAACAATTGCTTGTGCTTGTGACCGTCACAGAGAGCTTTCATGCTTGTTCTCTTCTCTGCGAGTGCTCCTGCAACAACATTCTTTGCCTGGGGCACCTTTTCCTTGTCTGAATGAACATATTTAAGGATTCTTTTACGAATTCTGCCATTTACAGTAAAGGGAGTGAGCTAGGCAAAGGTAATAATACACTCTGAAAATATATTATATTTCCTCATCAGTGAATTCTTGTGGCTATCCTTCACTGGTTCCTCCAGGATGAGTAGTAGCACTATTCTATGGAATTATGAAATATAATTTCCTCACTCAAAGTTCTTCATTGAATGGACATTTTAAATAAAAGTAATTTCTTGAAATGCCATCAATCACTTATAGTCTTAAATATATACCTATCTGTAATTATTGTGAGCTGGGTCTGATTAAGCATTCCTATTCAATGCTTTTTTTCTCTGTGCTAATTTTATTACATGGTTACGTCGTGAATGTGATGCTGGAAAGGGTAGTTTAGAGGGATCAAAATACTTCTGGATGTCCAAGATCCATTGAATGCTCCACTAGTAGGCAGCATCATGCAGTGCCAAGTGTTATGAACCAAATGGCAATTGACAGCTGCTCACTATGTACCCTGTAGGTTTAAGTTGGCTCTCATGATTCACAATAACGGCATGTGCCTCTCCAGATTTTCTCCAAGCACTTGCAGGGTATGACCCTGAGCATTGGTCAACTGTTTTTCACAGATTGCAGAGATCTAATAGAGGTTGCTTGATAGAGAGAATTTTTCTTTTTTAAGTATCTTTAACAAATGAAGTTGCATTATTTTAAAGGCTCATTTATTTATTAAAAATATTCCAATCTAATGAACAATCAATCTCATTTATTTGCATTTAAATTCTGACTTGCTGCTTTTCATTTAATAATGTGAGGTAGCACTTAATGCAATGTGAAAACAGATATAGATGCAAGGTTCGTACAAGAAATTAGAAAGTGCTGACACATCTATAGGACTGGAAATATTAATTCTAGGAATAGAACTTCAATTTTGTTTTGAAATATGAACAGTAATGCCATAAAGTATTGAAAGTATTTTCTGATTATCAAGGTATTTTATTTTACACGGGTGTATGTACAGTGTGGAAATGTTTGCATGTGCTAGAAATATTTAGTTAATCACGCATATCAAGCCATTATTTGAATCTCAAGGAATTTGCTGGGCATATTTTTACAGTTCATTTTTACCAATTTAGAATTAAGTAATTGAATGTAACAAATGTTTATTCTTACTTGAAGAGAACAATCACATCTTTGAATGTAAAACACATGACTTACTTATTTTTTTCATTTTGTTATGTATGAAAAGTTTCTGTTTCATGGTGTGAATTTCTATTTCTGATTATAAAGCCACATCAGCTATGGAAGATAAAATAAGTGTCTCAAGTAATTCTAACAATAAAACCATCTACAATATAATGGATCAAGAGTACTTGTGGTTTGTGTCATTTTTCATGTTGAACATTACTTACTATTTGGAAGTGCACAGAATAATGGATCAGATTAGTGGCAGTTACCCCTGTGCAACTGTTACCAAAGATACTAATGTTGCATGAATATGAATGTGTATTATGAATAATACTAGTGATACGGCATTTTTATTCCAATCGTGTTTGTGTTCATGAAATGGGTTGCATTAGTACAAGAAGGAATACACTTGTAATTGATTAAAAATGCAACTCAATGAACTAACAATAGTACTGCTTAGCATTTGTGTGAAAGTAAAAGCACATTGTACTAATGTGTACAGAACATTCAGTTATGTGCCAAAATGCATTTTTTAATTGTTACCATACTATTTTTTAGCTTTTGTTTTTATGCATTTGTGTTTATTTGAATGGTTGGAGATAAGAATGGAAATTACTGTAAAAAAAAAGGTGAAGAAATTATTGTGAGATTTTTTTTTTCTTTAAATTTTGTTCTTCTAAGTAACTTTGCTCATACTGTTGCCATGTCCAAACCAAGTATGAGAGATTTTTAAAGATTCTTTATTTTTTCATTAATATTCCACTATCAGATAATGCTTTTTGTTATAAGTGTGACTCAACAACCAATTTACAAAACTGATTAATTTCATGACTGTTAATTTGTATTTTAATGTATCACATTTATAAGAAAGTTGTGTAGCAAAAACTACAAAAAGGTTAATGAAATATTGCAAATACGTGTTCTTGAAATGTGACAATTTATTTTTATAATTTGATTTTAGAATTTCGACATTCCCTTTTTTATGGCTGTAAACTATTCTAAATATTTTGCAGACATTCAAATAGAACTCTCTCGCCTTTTTTAAAACAAATAAACTTGTGGGTTGCTTTCGTTCGGCGTGCACAAAAGCAAGAGTCTTAAAGTGCTGGTTATTTGGTTAAATGAAGGTGTGTGGTACACATGTAAAAATAACCTTTGTGTTACTAATTTACTCATTCTGATTTGCATGGAAAGTCTGGCAATATTTGCAGCTTAAGATGAGTTACACTATATATATACTGAACTCTTCAAAAGTTGTTATTTATGGAATGTACCAAAGGTATCTTTTAAGTGTAAGGTAGATAAGGCATGTTTTTTGAAATTCCAGCTGGATCTAGAAACTTTCTGGTTTCTAGGCATTTTGACGGCAGATGTGCTTGAGTTGATTTGGAAAACTTATCTTGTTCTTGAGGCCTCCAAGCTCATTCATGAGATGAATAAAACAATTTATAAAGATTACTTGTTCTTGGGGTACTATAGAAAAGTTATTGCTAATTTAAATAATTTATAGAAACATTATTTACAAATTCTTTTTTATTTCTTTTCCCTAAAATAAAATATTATTTAAATATTTCTGTAGTGTTGTATTTTTATGTGATATATTAAATTGGTGCTTTACACAAATGCTTGGGGACCTCTATAAATCCTTGTTATATCAATTTATTTAATATGTTACTGACTTGTTGGGACCATTTTCTCATATTACCATGTTACTGTCCCAGAATAAAGCAGCACTCACTTTTTCCATATCCTGAATCTCTTTTAAGTGCCACTAGAACACAGCTTTTACATGCACAAAGGAACATTTTGTAACAATATTCTTGTCCAATTATAATTGTAAGTGTTCTTTCAAAATTGATCTGTTCTTTAAGAGGATGTGGAAGGAACATTTCTATTCCATTTCAGTGTAGTCAGATTAACAGAATGTGTAGTCTCAGTTATGAGACAAGTAAAATGTCTGGAAGTGATTAGTGTGTTGACTACTGAGTGTTATATCTTGCGACATAGATCAGCAAGCATTAGATGTCGTACATTAAAATAATTACTGTAAAAAAGTTTATAATTAGATATAATTTGTCATAAACATTATTGAAAGAATATATATGTTATTTACATTTAATATGTTGATTTGTTTCTACCCTTGCTAGCTTTTCATGTATGTATGGATTTCTCATGTTGTTTATTCATGGAACATCATGTTGTGTTTTGTGGAACTATTTAACACTTCACTATGAAATGCTTTAAATACTAAACGTAAAGCCTGTAATTACCTATATCACACGCTTAAGCTTTTTTCTACTTTCCCATATATATATATATATGGTATACAAAGTAATAAACATAGTATAAGGAAAGTTATGTAATGCTGTGGAAAATCAATTTCGAGATTTCAACGGAAATGCACGTTTTGGGGTCCCCTGTTACCGAAAAAGTGTTGTTGTTTTTTTTCCTTCAAAACGTCTATCCTTGAGTCTGTGAACGCCACTAGTGCCTAAACCATAAATACAATTTTTTCCAAAATGGATATTCCCCGGTCAATCTGGCTCCACTTGAGGCACTGTGATTTTGATGAGGAGCCGTGACTTTCAGAATTTGGAGTACTTTAAATGACTTCTAATGAAGTTTTTCAAAAACTCAAACATTTTTGGTGAAAAAGAGTTTAAATTTACAGTAGCGCATAAACACCATTTTAATAAAATCGGCTTCAAATGTTTCAAGGAAAATTGGCATACTGTTCTTTAACATTCTTAAAATATTATTTCCGTTCCACTACTAGGAAAGTGAAAAACTAAGAAAATGTCAAAGAAATTTAATTTGAGTGGTGAAAGATGGCAGCTGGCATGAGTGTGGCAAGTCCGAATAGATAGCTGAGATCAATAGAAATAGAAAACTAATATTGTAAAGTTTGTGCCATTCCGTAGCACCACTAGTTAACTGAGTTTTTGTCCACTGAAAAATGGAGTAGCTTTGAATATCAATTGGAGTTATAATGCTTTGAAAACAATGCTCTTGCTCATAATAGAATTTGAATTTCAACTAACTGTATAGCATTAAAAAGAGGTGATTACTAATCATCAGTTCAATAAAAAACTTGAAGTATCTGAGCAAATATTGTTTTAGCATTTACCTAAAATGGTTGTAGTCCATGATAGAAATACTCATTTGGGGTGCAGAAAATGTAAAAATGGTGAACATCAGGAATATTTCAAAAACATTTCTAATGAATATTTGACACTAAATATCCTTATTGTATTCCTTCTGCTTTCTAAGGTAGTTGCCCTAACTCGTCCTTCAGAGCAGGGCAAGAGCAGCTCTCTTCCCATGGCCCCACAAATTCATCTGCGAGTCAAAATATGCAAGGGAAGAGATGGGAAAATGGCTTCGGGAGGGGACTGCAGGGTGGTTGAGAACACAAACCCTTCTGTTCCAGAGAGCACAAAACAGGAGCAACACGAATTATATTTCATTTTCTGTCCTGTACCGGGGACAGTGCCAGGACCAGATTAACCCTTGCTTGAGAGCAGCCTTCACATGGGGACCCCTACAATACACTCCTTGCTTATTCAATCCTGCTTTTTGCTTTGGGTCAATAAAAAATTTTTATTTTATTTTCTTTGTTAAAAATTATGTCAAGTAATATTTGTTAAGAAAAATTTTTGTTGCGACTTATACTTTTCTACAAAATTGTATGTAGAACTTACATTTATTGGGAGTCAACCACACTTAGACATTCTGTTTACAATCATTAAATCACAAGAAACAAAATCATAACTAAAGAATATTTAATGAGAGCTCTAATGTTAATTACTAACAAATAACAGATATGACAATTAAAATTTTGATCCATTTAGGGTCAGAGAAACAGTTTTTTTCTGCCTGCGAAAGAGAGTAAGATTATCCCATTTTCTATAGCATGCTCTTGATATTTCTGAATAAGGTTTAATAGAAGTATTTGTTTTAAAAATACTTCTTTAGAATTTATACATTTAAGAGGGGAGATAAAATACGAAATTAGTTCTGCAATGGTGTAGAACTACCTTATCATCATCCTACCTTATATTTAACTTTTTTTGCTACTGCTTATTCAGTACAGAAAAAGTATTGTAATGCAGCGGGGGAAAAACGGCGAATTTTTGACAGAAAATCTTATTTCATCAATGAAATACGTTCATCAAAAACATCTTTAAAAAAGGTTATGTTCAATTTATCGAAAATATAATTTTTTGTGTAATTTTGCTTCAAATATAGTCAAGTTTAAAATGTTAAACAATTGTTTTCTCAAAAAAAAAAAAAATCCACATATGTAGCAAAGTACGGTCATGGATGGTAAAGAAGGTGGTGCTGGTCCCATTTTCGGCCCACGTTCTATATTTTCTTCTTCTTAGCCGTTTGGTTGACCCTTCGAAGCCTAACTTTATTTATTTATTTGTCAAAAAACAGTAATAACTGTATATGACGTGTGGGGAAAGAAATTTATCTGCGCACATTTTCTTGAAGGCCAGAATTTAAAAAAAAATTTAAAAAACACTAAAAATTGAATTTAGAAAATAATTATATTAGAAAAATAAAAATATTTGAAAAATGTTTTTTCCCGAGTTATAGAAAATCAATGTTTCAACGGTAAATGACCTACAAGCAAAAGGAGTGCTCAACAAAACCTGCGCACAGTGAAGCTACATTTACGTCCAGAAGCAAAATAAGGGGTCATCTCAGCATTTGCTCAATGGATCAGGGAAACTGGACAAAAACCTGATCGAGATGGGGTTCACTGACCCCGAAGCTGAAGTACATTACTTGTTACAGGCGTATTAAATATTTTTTTAAAAAATGTATATAATACAAACATAAACTAATTCATTAAATATCGTTTTGTTAAAATACACATTATTTTTCTTCTTGACGATCAGTATAGTCTCTAATTGTATAGAAACAGTTTTGCAGCAGAAAAGATTTTACATTAAACTTAAATTTGTGTACCGACTTTAATTGTTTTATGTCATCTGGCAATGCGTTGTAAAGTAACGTACATGTATTGTATGTTGATTTCTTGTACTGAGCTGTTGATACTGACACTTGATGCACGTGATTTCTACGGCGTGTGTTGTAATTATAAATATCATTATTGCATGAAAATATGTTCCCTCCGTTAAGTAGGTCATTTTTGACAAATATTACAGATTCTTAAATAAATAGACAAGGCAATGGTAAGATTCCCAGTTCAATGAAAAGAGGCTTGCAGGAATCACGTGGAAGGCATTTTTTCATTATTCGAATAATTTTCTTTTTCAATCTGAAGGTCTGAATACCACAGGATGAGCTTCCCCAGAATATTATGCCATATCTCAGGCGGGAATGCACATTTGCAAAATAAACGCAACGAGCTGCATGAAGGCTGACAGTATTTGAAAGAATTCTGAATGCGTAGCATAATGAACTTAATTTAGTGTTTAATTCTGTTATATGTACATTCCATTTGAGGTTTGATTGAATTGAAAGACCTAAAAATTTTGTTACCTCAACATCAGCTAATTGCATATTGTTCATTTTCAATGGAACACGCGATTTTCTTTTTGAAATGCAAAAATGTATTGAAACAGTTTTTATTTCGTTAACAATTAATTTGTTATTATTAAACCAATTTGAAACTTCTGAAATTGTACTATTTACTGCTTCTTTTTTGCAAAGAACATTAGTGTCATCAGCAAACAGAACCGTTCTTCCATTTTTAATAGACGAGGGCATATCGTTTACCTATGACAGAAAATGAATAGGCCCTAAGATCGAACCTTGCGGGACCCCATGCTCAATTGCCAAAGAATTGGAAACATAAGTATGTAATGTCCTTTCGTGCCAGTATGGTATTTCTACTCTTTGTGTCCGATGTTTAAGGTACGAAGTTATCCAATCTAGGGCAATACCACGAATTTCATACGAAGGTGATTTTGAGAGCAAGATGTTATGGTCAATAACGTCAAAAGCTTTCGAAAGATCTATGAATATTCCAATGGGTACTTCATTTTGGTCTGTTGATGAAGCAACATCTTTGAGAAAAGAAAAAATGGCAGTTTCCGTAGATTTTGATTTTCTAAAACCGTGTTGTGAGTCTGAAAACGCTTTGTTTTTCCTGAGAAAAGTTTCCATTCGTAAGTAGAAAAGCCTTTCTAATATTTTGTAGAAAACTGACAAAAGAGAAATTGGCCGGTAATTTTGAATATCATTTTGTTCCCTTTTTTAAAAAGTGGCTTGATTTTTGCTGTTTTGAAAATATCTGGAAATGTTCATGTACATAAAGAAGCATTGAAAATATGAGTTAACGGATGTATAAAGGCAGGTGCACAAGTTTTTAATAAACAATCCGGAAATTCATCTAAACCAGATGAATATTTATTTTTTAGTTTACTGACTATTCTGAGGATTTCGTTGGGAGAAGTTTTGGAAATAAACATCGTATCTGAAATTTTTTGGGAAGTGTAAAATGTTGAATTTTGTGGTTTTAGTCCCTTCGTGAGATCAGACGCAATTACAGAAAAGTGTTTGTTGAAGAGATTGGCAACTTTTTCCGGATTACTCGTTTCTCTTTCATTATTCTTTAAAATAACATTCTCTACAAGGTATCGAGATGATGTGGTTGTATTTTTTACGATATCCCACATTGCTTTAGTTTTGTTACTAGCGCTCAAAATGTCCTGACTATTTTTCATTATTTTTGCCTGAACTATTACTTTTCTTAAAATTCTTTTATATTCTCGGAAGTATATATGGAAAGCGGGTGATACGTTATGATGTTTAGAAATAAAGTAAAGCGTACGTTTGTTTTCACACGATGTTCTAATTCCTTGTGTGATCCAAGTATTACTTTTGCTTGAAATGTTTAATTTTCTCTTTTTAAGAGGAAAGCACGCGTTAAAATGAATTGAAAGCTTGGAGAAAAATAAATTATATTTTTCATTTGCGTCAACAGCGTTATAAACTGCGTCCCATGATTCCTTCATCAAGTAGTCCGTAAATAATTTTATATTAACTTTAGTGAATGTTCTGCACATGCGTGTATTATTTATTGCGTCAGTGTTTATGTTCTTAGTAATAGTAAGTGCATCGTGGTCACTGTATCCTAGATTATTCGTTATTATTTCATATGTAGTTGTGGTTTTGTTAATTATAATTTGATCTAATGCTTTTTGTGATTTAAGCGTATTCCGTGTAGGTACATTCCCTGCAATGTCTAAATTAAAAGAATGAAGTAAATTGAGAAACTGCTCTTTTTCGTGGGATTCGCTCAGAAAATCAATATTGAAATCTCCACATACAACAATGGATTTAAAAGAGAGTTTACTAGTTTTGTTCAGAATTATCTCTAGATTTTCCAAGAAAGTGAAATAATCTGAAGCTCGCTTTGTTGGAGGTCTGTAAATGCAAAGTAAGATAATTTTGAGCGTAGTAAGATGTACTACTGTTGTTTCAAAAACTTTTTCAACTGCATATATATTGAATTCTGACAAGAAGGTAGAATCAATATAATTTCTTATGTAAATACACGAACCTCCGTAAGCAGGGCCCTTATTTGATTCCCTCGCTCTACAATACGATCCTGCAAGGTAAAAGCTAGGAATTTGGAGTGTGTTTATATCATTTTGAGACAACCAATGTTCTGTAAAGCAAAAAACATCTATTTGTCTTGGATCACATTGTAATGCTGCCTCAATAAATTCAATTTTATTTGAAAGAGATTGCACATTATGATGCATTATTCGAATCTTTTGCATGTACCTACACGGATGTTTTTGTGCTGCATCTGACTGTAGTTGCTATTTATTTATTTCATTTTTACCTCGAGTGCGTGGTCGAAGGAAGTATCGTCATAGACTAAGGATGTATAGACAGCTCACTGCCAGCAGCAAAGGGGTTATGCTTTTAAGGTGACTCATTCAGAGATGGCACCACCGTCACATCTTAGTTCCGTAAAATGTGGTAACCGAGTAGAGTGCGCACAGGTCGCGACTCTGCCCCCACTACCGATTTCACCCCTCCACCATTCACTGGCGGTATTTTCAAATTATTGAAACTATTACTGCCACAAGATCTTTCTACGGCATTTACATTTAGGGAGCACATGGTGAGCTGTTGCCCTAAGCGTTAGCACGCAGGACCTTCCGCCTACACTCTACCAATTAACTGCACCCCAACAATGACGTGATCCTGTGACCATAATTATTATAATCATGCGAGCACTTCTCTTATCCATTCATTGCAACGCTTTTTAAAAACAATATTATTTATCATATAGTGGTGAAGTGTCCTGCGTTGCTCAAGCATTTATTAATCAGGGACTGAATATAAATTATCGTAATCTATGTTAAATTAATTTATTAAATAGGGACTCAATATAAATTATCGTAATCTATATTAAATTAACATAATTTCCGTTTTACTTCTCACCAACAGGGACATCAATAATTGAAAAATATATTAACCCTTCGTTGCACGATTTTTTCTTTTAAGGTCAAACTTTTTGGGGAATAATTTGGATTGTGGAAATATTGGGAAAAATAGATAAAAAATTCTAATTTACATCTGTGTCGTAAAATTGAAATTTTTTGCTTTTTTGCATATATGCAAAGATGCGCGTTAAGTTATACATTTTGCCTTTGCATGCAGCAATATTGTGGAATAGTGAATATGACACGTATAACAAAGTGCTTGCAGAAAAGTTTATAATAATAACCCATAGTAATTTTATTCGTTATCATATTATATATATCTTATCTATTCAATCATTTATTATATATAATATAATTATATATACATACATATAATTATATATAAATATAATTATATATACATACATATAATTTATTTGATTTTTACTATTTTTCATGATTACATGTTTTACATCATGAAAATTAGTAAAAATCAAATAAATTCGAACACAATACGTAATCTCCAAAAACACTCCTGATGTCGCGGCACGATATATAATACAACTTCTCAAGCTTTATACTTGGCACAAAAGCTTTGTACTGTAACATTTACTTATCATCTGGCCAAAACGTACATTGTTGGCAACAAGGAAGCGGCCAGGCTTCCAGATTTCAGTGGAAGAGATAAGACAAGAATAGAATGATCTCACGAAAGATATCTTCTCGAAAGGTTGGCCAAGAGCAACAATCTCATTGAGTGTTCTCCGTACAACACCGCGACCAATGGAGGGCTCAATGCAAATTTACGTGCACCTTTGCAGGTATGCAAAGTCCAAACATCCCTCTTTAAAATTACAACTATAAAAAGAGACTAGATTCCAAATAATTCAATTCTTACAAAAAACTTCACTTTTAAACCACAAAAATCCCCATTCAATTAAAGTAATTAACAACCACAAAAAAATCGAAGTAGGGCGACAAGCACTCCCGGAGTGAACAACTACTCACCGAGAAAAAAAAATTGAAAAAGACTACTTATGCTCAAATTGTCGAGTACCCAATGAATCTAGTAAATTGTTTATTATTTACAAAAGAAATGAATATATATGCTCAGACAGAAAAATTAAGTGAGAAATAAGAGAGCAGTCGAATTGTGTAAATTGGGTGCTTTTTTATTTCTTGCTTAATTCTTCTTTCTGAAACTTTTTTGAATATTTCTTTCTGAACAAATATATTCATTTTTTTGTAAATAATAAACAACTTCTATGTTTCTGGAGTGTTTCTATGCTTCTATAATGAGCCATTCCACGTCAAATCTCACTCGAATTGACACGATTATTTAAAAAAAATAAATGACACGAATATATGGCATTCATTCTGGACATCAAAAAAAGAGGCACGTGTTTATTTATTTACCTGAAAATTGTTTATTTGTGTAGTTTTGCCTATATTGGATTTTTAAATTTACGCGTACTTTGCAAAATATGATTAATTGACTCTCTGAATGTACTTAACATAAAAATTACTGGTTTGTTTCGTTTACTTTTTTGATATGTGTATTCTATTCATCTGTAAATTACTTTCTCAAAAAATAAATATTTCATTAAAAAATTGTAATTATTTTTTAAAAACGAAAATTTCTTTCTGAACTCTCTCAGATTAAAATTTGAAAAAATAGGCATATTTCTTGTTCAATTTTCTACAAAACATAACAAGAATTATGCCCACTTTTGGGCACTCAACACGTATAGATAAAAAAAATCAATTGTAATTATGGTATACGGGCGCGTGGTTCCTGCCCCTGCACTAACGAATTGCGTTCAGTCTTGGATACTAATGCCGACGAACAATAAAAAGAATGGCCCTCTGCCTGATTTGGGTTTCAAGAAACATAGTTAATCTATGTTTACTCTTTCCCCAGAAGGGATGGGTGACAGCAAAACGAATGCTTTTCCTCGTGTCAGCGAAACGAATTTTACTGCGAGTCCCTAGGGACGGAGCGCCCTCATGACCTTGCTCGTGAAGTACAATCGACCACTTGTCAAGGGACATGGTAAAATTTTCTCAACATTAGTCGCAATACGTAATACTTATGAAGACAAGAGTGCTAGTATTTGTTCTGTGAATCGTGTGTACACTATGCAACAGGAGTGGCGATCAGCGTACGAGATAGATTTTTCAATCCATTTAAACTTTCTGATCACGATTTTTAAAAAAGAAAATGTCTAAGACGTATAAACCACGATTTGCTGGAGAATGTACAGGAGTCATTAGATTGGCGAATTTGTGATTCATTTCGGAAGAAAGGGAATCGCACTGATAAGTTCCAGTGTGATATTTGTGAAATTCGATTTGTAAACAAAACAATTTCTATTACTGATCCAATGCAGTCCTTGATTTTTCAAAATACGTTTCCTTCAATTTCTTCACAGGATTTATGTAGATTAAAATCACCAACTGGTGAACTTTTGGAAATGGTTAGAAATGCTATAAACGTATTTAAGTCTTTTTTTCCTAAAATCTGGCACAGAAGGAACATTAAAAAAATCTTTTGAAGGAGTTAATGTTTCCTGAAGTTCACAGGAAAAGAAGTATTGTAGAAGGTTGTGTCCTTCACGAAAACTTTGTTTTAGATCTTCTTTTCAGGGTCTTAATACAAAATCACTGTAAATGGTCAATGACAGATGTACCTTGCCACGAAAAAGTTTTAGAAAATTCAAAATAATTGACCAGTAGAGAGAAGGTATTATTTTTTACCTTGTGTTTTGCATACGAGTACATAATTAACTAGGAGAAGGGCATAGGAATGTGGGAAGTTCCTTTAATGCGAATCTTTCTCAATTGTTATTGAGTTTGGAATGATAAATATTCATATAATTATATTTTTGTGTTTATAGAGCAGTAAGTTTTGATGAAAAGGATCTCCAATTTTAATTGTATGATATATCAAGGGTATCTAAGGGGGGCATAATTTATCTTTACATGAAGCCCCGGGGACATTTTCAAAAAAAACGGCTCCAGACGATTTGACTATTTTTTTTGTCAGATAATCTAAAGGTAGTTTAAGAGAATGGCATAGGTCTCATGTTGGTTGAAAAATCTGGTTTTTCGAAAATTGAAAAAAATCAAAATTTTTTCGGAGTCTTCCTACGGCTACAATTGTGAAGATACAATTTTTTTTCTTAATGAAATATGTTCATAAAAAACAGCTCTTTAAATAACGTCATGTTCAAATTTTCGACAACATGAGTATTTTTTGCGATATTCTGTGTCAAACATGTGCAATTTTTATTTCCTTTAAACCGTTTTTTCTTAGACACCTCACAACAAATTTCGATTAAATTGGGACCTTAGATAGCATAAAGGTAGCTTAAGAGAATGGTGCATGTCT
The DNA here is from genome assembly GCA_031308135.1 of Acheta domesticus. Lineage (NCBI taxonomy): Eukaryota > Metazoa > Arthropoda > Insecta > Orthoptera > Gryllidae > Acheta > Acheta domesticus. The sequence goes on along the minus strand of JAHLJT010009419.1, from coordinate 7,947,062 downwards.
CATGTTCGTTAAAATGCCTGGTTTTGCAAAAATTAAAACAAAAATGTCGGCCACTTCTTACAGTACTCCGTATATACGTGCATATACGGAAAAGTAAAATATACTAGTATGTATATACGTAAGTATAAGGAAAATAAAAATAATTGATTTAAATATAATTTGTTATTGGAAATGCCAATATTAATTCAATTTTTGCTTCCTCACACTTTAACTTATCGACAATGCGGATGCTACAATGGAATTCCGCTTAGCGCTCGCGAATTCCAGGGAATTAAGTACATGTCATTGTTACGAGTTGCGATAACAGCTAGAGACGCGCAACTTGGCGACAACGTGCGATTAGCCACCACGAGTTCGTACATTGCTGTGTGTCTTCTGGGAGCAAATAAAAAACTTCACTCCAGGAAAACATTGCCTTTGATATTAACCAGCCATTCAGCAATACTGAAATTTGATGGATATAATTATTTGTGCGATATGAATGAAAAACTCAATAGCTAAGATGTCAGTAGGGCAGAAAATGCAATATCTTAATAATGCGTAGCTGTTTTTTTATAATTCGGGAAATTACGTGCTGTTCTAACACCACTAGTTCAGTTTTCTTATATATTTTTTATTATCTGTGGGGGCCCTGAAACACGAGCCTCGTCTGCCTGGGCCTAAAGATGGCCCTGCTTTCACTGACCTCACATCCCATATTGAACTGGGACACTGCTGATGTCAGCAATTTCAATCTTTTTTCTGGAAAGAAATGTTTCTTTGGGGCACTTGCTCCAAACAAAACTATGCAAACATTCATTTGCATTCTGGGTTTTCCCATATACACATTCCAGTAATTCATTTTTTGCAAGCCTCTGATACATAGGAATTATTTTACAAATAACACTGGGAGACTACAGTTTTCTTGTTGTTTTTGCCATGTTTTGAAATTTCATTCCCTTGAGCTCGATTGTAGAAGCACCATGAATTTTCTTCTTTAGGGCATTTAAAATGTCTTCAAGTCTGTTGGCATTGCATGGTATAAGGTGGCAAGTATTGCAGACTTCATCTTCTGCACATCTGGAATATTCTTCTGAATGGCATTGTGATAATTTGCTAAGACAAATAATTATGTCAACCTTTAAATTGACGTACTTTTTACCAAGTGTAACACCCTTCACTTTCTATTCTTGGATTATTTTTGTAAGCCTGTTTTAAATCTTTACATCAAATGTTTTATACATTCTTCTTTTGTAATAATAAAGTTGTCTCCATAGATGTTCAGTTTCAGATGGTTATTGAAAGTCCTTGCATCACCATCTGACAGTGTTGTTGTATATCTAAAATGATGAGCTACATCCATTGCATTTGAAGATCCATTAAAATTACTAACACACTCTCCACTTAAATCATGAATTTCTTTCCATTTTTTTATATTCACAGTTTTTTTCTCATAATTTGCTCTTGTTCTTTTCATAAGTGCCACAGTATTTTGACAAAACATGAAAATCAGCCATATGACCAGTCAAGATATCGATAACAATTCCCATTACATAACGACATGTAGTGCCTCGTTTATGCCATGTTCCATCTTACAATACTAAAAAATTTATAACTTCATCACTGACTGAATCTAGAACATCTATGTAAGCTTTATGTATGGCTACATATGAAAGCCTCAAAATTTCCTCTTATTTTTGCATTATTTTTAATAACAGAGAGAACATGAGAATTGTAAGTTGAAACATTCGTTCATGGTAAACCAATTACCATTTAAACAGCTCTATTGCTGAATGTCCCCTACCTATTTGCAAAGAAGCATCCACAATTTTTCTATTCACTTCATGTGGTGGCCTACTACAAGATGATGTTAGGGTAGACGATGGCTATTTGAAATTTTATTTAACAAGAGCAAATTACATTGATTGTTTTACTTCAATGTATACATTTGAGGATCCACAGACAGCACTCACACGTATCCTTCAGTAAATGTTCCCAAACACACTTGTGAAGTAACATGCAAGTGCAATTCTCTTCTTCGGATATTTCACGGTTCAGCAGGAAAATCATCAGTGAACTTGGAAAGAATGTTCACACTGGCTGATGGCTTGACCGGTGATATTTTGGCTGAAAATGAACAATGATTGACATCTGATACTAAAAACGTTTCTACTTCCTCAGCACTGGCATTTATGACTGCAATCTCCTGCCGTTTCTTCTTTACAAAAGCTGCATTTTTATTACCACTGCACTCCTTTGCACCGAAATAATTCCAACCTGAACTACCCGACGGAACATAAATTGAGAATATTAAATACTTCTTAAAATAATTATACTCCCAAATAACTAAGTTATAGAAAAGTTAAAATAAAGAAACTAATGTGACTAATAGTTTGGAATTATTCGTTTAAAACGAAAGTTCGCAACAAATCTTGTTAATGGCGTAAACGACCACTTAACATTAGAAACATTTAATTTCTGACAGATTTCGAATTGAAGATTTGCGCCATGGAAGTCCGTTCGGTTCGCGAATGGGATCGCACGACTCCGCTCGGGTGTCTTCGTGTACGTTCGTGGCTCCACATTTTGCTCTCCCGAGAAACAAGTGGCCAGGCAGGCCAGCTTGGGCGACGGCAGCTCGAGCCCAGTGCCTGCCGTCGCCATGGAAACAACTCCCCTCCACCATGTTCCCCCCCCCGCGTGATATTTCCTAGAAACCCCCCACCACCAACAGAAAGCCAGACAGCCCTTCACACTTCCCGACGTTGGCGCATCCTAGCGGTGGACGGGGAACTATTCAAAGGATGTAACTAAAAACACGCCTGGTGAGCCCTCTATATACATCTTTACTCTATGGTATCGTGTCCCAGCACTGACAAGAGGTGAGGAAGGAGGGGTGACAGATGTAGAGGAATGAATAGTGGGAGAGGTAATACACGGATTAGGTTCAGGGGATAAGGTAATTGGGTCCAAAGGGGTCCCAGAGGATGGAAGAGAACTAGGAGATGTGGGTGGGGATGGGCCTTGGGCAGGACACTGCCAAGTTTGTGAAATGATGTGTTTTGCAAGCTCACTACCGAGTGCATGTTTTTTTCCGACAAGGTTCAGGTGAAGACTATGTCGGGTGAAGTGTTTTTCTGAGAGAAAGTTTAGCTCAAACAATTTAACATGTGTGCCTCTCAGATGCAGTTTCAATTGGTTGTTTGCGTGACTAATTTCTTTGCATAGTGTGGGCTTGTTGTACCAGAAGAGCAGAGTCGAGACTACAATGTTCGTGTTTTGGGCGGCACGTTGTAATTTGTCAACATGTTCTTCAGGCGTAAAGTGACCACCCAAATTAATGTCATTCTGCCCTCCTATGATGATGACTGTATCCCGTTTGGTGAGGGTTTTTGTGTGCGTGTCCAATTCACTGGTCACGTCGGCAAACCTCCCGTTAGGTTTAAACACACACATGGCAGAGAAATTGGTTGGGAGTTTCTCACTGAGCAGGGAGGAGATTTGTCGCCCATGGCTATCTGCTAAAATGAGTACCTTTTTGATGGGCTCAGTGGGAATGTCCTTGTTTTCTGGTGAGCCAGTTTGCGCAACTCAACGTGTCTTTGTTACTTTGCGCTTGCTAGCCTGTTTGCGTTGGTTTGTGAATGGACGTGTCGATGATGGGTGGGGGTGGTGAGGATTGGGAAGGCAAGGAAACTCCTTGTAGTAGTCTAATACAGAAAATCTGTTTTGAGTCGTGATTGGTGGTGGTGATTGTGTTTTTGCTTCCGCGAATGGACGGCTGGAGGTTTTTGCGGTGTTGCCTATTGTTGTCCAACCGTCTGTGTTTTGAACGACCTCTTCGAGCCTTCGGATATGTTCATCTAAATTACTGTTGATGTGTGTGAAGGCTTTCAGAAGATCGGCTTTGAGAGCGTAGAGAGAAGAGAGTGTATAACGATTAGTAGCCATGTCACGAATGCGTGTCAAGTGCGTGGTAAATACGAAAATAAGTAAATAGATAATTCAGAATACTACAAAAAAACTACTCCCTAAATTATCTTTTAAATTTAATTGTATTAACTTATTTAAATTACGTTACGTATTTATTTAAAAATAACGGTGATCGGATTCTAATTAGTATTTAAATGTGATTAATTAAATTCAAAAAGCGTTCAGTGTGTTTAATGTAATAGATTGAAGCTGCAAACTAATAAATACAATTAGATTACTATACTTTACCTATTGAAAGGCCACGAAATTCACGACTTCCACAAATTTAAATATAAAGTTCAAGTCTTTCCGTTACTGTGGTAGACGAAACTTTGAATTTTTATGTTTTCACAATTTTCACACTTTCACTAATAGTTTAAAACTTTACGCAAATTTCAATTAATTTACAAGGAAAAATTAATATTAATGGTCTTTACACTGTTCAAATAAACGTTTGTCCGTTATGCCGTCTTTTAAACCAAATATTTGGATTACTTCTTTTTCACTGCTTCGGACAATATAAATCTCCTTCAGCTTATCTGTAACAAGTAAAGAAGACAGTTTAACAGCAAAAGTCACCTGAAATATGTAGAAAAGTAGCTGAAAATTAATAAAATATTGGAGCACAGCCACAGCACGTCAGTCACGTAAGCAAGCCAGCCAACCAATGTCTTCTTCTTCCACTCTTCTCTATTGTTCCAAGTCCCAGGAGGTATCTGCCTTCCAACCATTGTCTTCTCTACGTTGTCTCTCCAACCAGGTCGCGGCCGGCCTCTTTTCCTTCTTTCTTGAGGTTGCCAATCCAAAAGCTTCTCTGAAAGTCTACTGCTCTGCATTCTCTGCACGTGTCCAAACTCTAACAGTTGTTTCCTTTCAATTTCGTGCAGTATATCCTGCTTCGAACCCATGATCTCTTTAATTCTTTCATTTCGTATTTTCTCTCTTCTTGAGATGCTAGCTGATCTTCTCAGAAAGTCCATTTCCATTACCCTCAACTTTGTTCTCATTTGTTCCGAGAGTAGCCATATCTCAGCACCATACGATACAACACTTTGGATTATTACGCTATATATCATAAGTTTTGTTTTTTAACTTATGTTCTTGTCCCATAGGATAGAATTCAGGGCACCAATGAGTTTTCTGCCTTGTTTAATCCGGTCAAAATCCTCTGTCTTATAAAGTTTCTGTTTCCCAATTTTTACATCTTAAATATTTTATTTCTTCAGTTTTCTTAATTGTTTCCTGTCCCCATAGTTATATATTCATTATCGCTATTTAATGACCAGTACATTGGTTTTTTCTAAGTTGAGTGGCAGCTCCCACTTTGCGTACTCATGTGATCCTTATCAGCATAAATTCTATATCATCTTGGTCATGCGCCACGGTTATCCGGTCATCAGCGAACTGTAAAGTGTAGACTGTAGAAAGTAGAGTAAATATCCGTATTCCCATTCCCGCACAACTGATTTTCCATTTCTGCAGAACCTCATTCACGTAGATTTTACACAGTGTCAGTGAAATGCAGTGTCGTGGGGGAAGGGGTCTGGCACCACGTGCAGGGGAGTGGAAGGACGGTAAGGGCAGAAGGTGCCCTCTGGGCCATTCCCTATTCTATTAAAGGCCTAAGGCGGATGAGAGGGAAGAACAGGGATGACCCCAGTCATGGCAAACAGCAGTTTATTGGAGAGGTGTAACTTACACAGGCACCTGACGTAGCCCAGCCTCGGCGAGGACGGTTCTCCGGAAGAGCGACTTTGCAGCGGCCATGGCGACACTCGAAGTGCACGGTGATCAGGGGCAAGGGCGGGAAGCTGCTAGCAGGACCCCGGAGGGTCTGTCTGGACTAGCAAGGTGGAGGAGTGTCGGCAGGGCCAGTTAGGGCCGATCTGAACCGACGGAGTGGTGAAGGGAGGTCGGCAGGGCCAGTTTGGGCCGATCTGAACCGACGGGGAATGGAAGGTCCGTGCACACGGGCGACGAGCTCACGAGTAGCATTCGTCCCCCCGCTAAGCGGAGGTTAAGCCGTTATATAGGCCTTTTCTGCTGAGACGCTCTTTCCGCGGCGGAGCTACGTCATTATGCTCACGCGGGCGCCAGCCGTCTGCGGCCACGCGACAGCAGCATCCTTGCCTTAAGCCTTTCGTGATTAGAAATGATTGTTAAGTGCTTTCCCATTCACTATTCGTGCTTGCTCTGGAAATAATTATTTCACTGCAGCAATAAGACAACTATTCATATTTAGACGTCGCAGGACCTCCCATAATTTCTTTACTGGTGCATTGTCATACGCTTGTGCGATATCGAGGAAGACGATGTGTAATTCTCTCCCCCTTTCGCCAGTTCTTTTGCATTGCTTGTGATATACAGAATAAGTTATCAAAGCAAGAGCGCCATGCTCGAAAACCACTTTGTTCTTCTTCGTGCATCACATATTCCCTTTCTAAGCGATTTCTCAATATCCTACCAAATATCTTACTAAATGTATTAGTTACTGCTATCCCCTTGTAATTTCTGCAGATGTCCTTCCTTCCTTTCTCGTGGACAGGTGTGATATGTACTACTTTCCACTCATTTGGTATATCTCCGATACTCATTCTTTTGACCATTAATGATTGTATAATTCGCATTAGTTTTGATGTTTCATTTTTTAACTTTCCCGTATACGTACGTATACACGGAGTGATATAAGTAGTATAGGGAAAGTTATGTAATGCTGCGCGAAAAAATGGCGAATTTTCGGCCGAAAAAATTTAATTGCCGGGCCGTGATAACGAAAAAGTGGATAAAACCAGTTGCTAAATTAAGAAAAAAATCCCTTAACACGTGGTGTAGCCAGAAACCCTGTTTGTGGGTCCTTGATATCGAAAAACCAATTGAAAAGAAAACGTCCGTCTGTCTGTCCGTCCATTCGTTCGTCCGTCCGTCTGTGAAAACGCCATTTTGTCATAAATAGCTAAAAAAAATTCTTCAAACTTTTCGATCGGATAGTGCTAATTGCACTCTTTAAATATGACGTAAAGTGTATTTTGAGGTACTTTTGTTTTTTCAAAAATCGCAAAAATGTATTATTTTTTTTTACTTGTCTCTCAGGTCGTTAATATTCACATTAGCAGCGATTTTGTCATATTATTATATTTACGAGTGCATGTGCTTTAAATAATGTCAAGTAAAGTTTTTCGAAAACACAACCTTTTTCTGTGAAAAGCAGCTCAAAATTCCGCATTTTCAGAAACGCTCAAACGCCATTTTCTCATATATGGCTACAACTTTTCTTGAAACTTTTGTAACGGATAGTGCTAATTACACTCTTTAATATGACTTAATGATTTAATAATTTGTAAACATTATTAGATTTGTGAGTGTAAGTGCTTCAAATAACTTCAAATAAAGTATTTTGAAAACTCAAATATTTTCTGTGAAAATGAGCTTCAAATTTCGCATTTTTAGTAGCGCTAAAACGCCATTTTCCCTTAAACGGCACATAATTTTTAAAAGAAAATTGCATTTACTGCTAGATTTTTGTGTTCTTTAATATTCTAAAATTAATATTTCCGTTCTACCAATAGGAAACCGAAAAATTAAGAAAATGACAAAAAAAATGTACTTTTGGCGGTGATAGACAGTAGCTGGCAAGAATGAGTATGTGGCAATTCCGAATAGCTAGCGAAGATTTATTTTATTTTATTTATTTATGTCAAAAACAGTTAAAAACTGCGTATGACGAGCTATGGGGAGAAGTGAATTTTGTGCACGTTTTCATAATTCTGTGGTCTCTATCCTAAACCATATTCTAGTCGAATTTTGAATACAGAAAAGAGAGGTTTTTTTTCGAGTTTTGTTGACAAAATATTCGCTCCTATATAAAAAAATATATTTTCAAAGGTAAATTAGCTATAAATTCCTGCCCTGAACCCTCATGTTCTTCATGAAAGAATAATACTTTTTGCCGCGATAATATGAAAAACGATAATTTGAATAAATATATTTCCCACTGAAATTCAGAAGACGTGCACAAATAATGAAGTTACATTTATGTCCAGAAGCAAAACAAGGGACCATCTCAGCATTTGCTCAAGGATCAGGGAAACTGGACGAAAAACCTGATCGAGATGGGGGCCATCAACCCAGAAACTGTGGTATAATACTTGTTACAGGTTCTTTAGAATTATACAGTCCAAATGATAAATAATTACATTAACTATCATTGTTAAAATTAATTCTACTTTCCTTTTTGATGCTCGGTATAGTCTCGAATTGTATAGAAACAGTTATGCAGCAGAAAAGATTTTACTTGGGACTTAAACTTTTCTATTGAATTTAATCGTTTAATGTCTTCTGGCAAAGTGTTGTAGAGTAATGTACATGAATTGTATGTGAATTTTTTGTAGTGAGCTGTTGATACTGCCACCTGGTGAATATGATTACTACGTCGTGTGTTATACTTATAGACATCGGCGTTTGCTGAAAATATATTCCCGTCCTTAAGTAAGTCATTTTTGACAAAAACTACTGATTCGTAAATCAGGAGACAAGGTAATGGTAAAATTCCTAGATTAATAAAGAGTGACTTACAAGAATCACGTGGGTTGGATTTGCTTATTATTCGTACAATTCATTTTTGTAATCTGAAAGTCTGTGAACTATAAGATGTGTTTCCCCAAAATATTATGCCATATCTCAGGCGGGAGTGAACATTGGCAAAATATACACAACGAGCTGTATGAAGGCTGACGGAATTTGAAAGAATTCTGAACGCGTAGCATAATGAGCTTAATTTTGTGTTCAATTCATTTAAGTGGGCATTCCATTTGAGGTTTGACTGAATTGATAGACCTAAAAATTTTGTTACATTAACATCAGTCAATGGCACACCGTTCATTTTCAATGGAGTACAGAATTTTTTATTTGATATGGAAAACTGCATTGAAACAGTTTTACTTTCATTTACTTTTAATTTGTTATTACGGAACCAATTTGAAACGTCTGATAATGTACTATTTACGCTTTCTTTGTTGCAAAGAATATTTGTATCATCCGCAAAGAGAACTGTTCTTCCGTTTCGAATCGCTAAGGGCATGTCATTTACGTATAATAGGAAGAGAATAGGGCCTAAAATCGATCCTTGCGGGACTCCACGTACAATTGGCAAAGAACCGGAAAGGTGTGTACATAAGGTTCCATCATTCCAGTAAGGTATTTCTACTCTCTGAGATCGTTGTTTAAGGTACGAACATAGCCAATCTAGAGCAATACCACGGATTCCATACGAAGGTAATTTTGAAAGTAAAATGTTATGATCAATGACGTCAAAAGCTTTTGAAAGATCTAAAAATATTCCAATAGTTGCTTCGTTTTGATCCAATGATGAGGCAACATCCTTAAGAAAAGAAAAAATGGCTGTTTCCGTAGATTTTGATTTCCGGAATCCATGTTGGCAATTTGAAAACGCGTCGTGTTTATTGAGAAAGGTTTCCATTCGCACATAAAAAAGTCTCTCTAATATTTTGGAAAAAACTGACAAAAGAGAAATTGGCCGATAATTTTGAACTTCATTTTTGTTGCCTTTTTTGAAGAGCGGCTTAATCTTAGCTGTTTTAAAAATATCTGGAAAAATTCCGGTGCATAAGGATGCATTAAATATGTGAGTTAACGGGTGTATAATGGCTGGCGCGCACGTCTTTAACAAACAATCCGGAAATTCATCTAAACCGGCCGAATATTTATTTTTTAATTTACCGATTATTTTGAGAATTTCATAGGAAGAGGTTTCAGAAACGAACATAGTGTCTAAGACTTTTAGGGAAACGTCAGATGTTGAATTTTGTGGCTGAAAACCCTTAGTGAGATCGACAGCGATTCTCGAAAAGTATTGGTTAAAGAGGCTAGCTACTGTTGCCGGATCGTTCACATCTCTATCGTTATCTTTTAAAACAACATTCTCTACAAGGTTTCTAGTTGGTTTGGTCGCATTTTTTACTATAGATCCAAGGAAATAGAAAACTAATACGGGAAAGTCTGTGCCATTCTGTAGCACCACTACTTAGTAGCTCGCCTGGGATATTTCCAGGTCCTGGGGCTTTTCCACTTTTTTGTTCTTTTATGCTCTTCTCTACTTCTTCAACTGTTATGTTTATTGAACATCGTCTTGGACATATGATGTCGGTATTGTATTGTTTCCTCGATCCCTTGCTATCTTATTTTTACTACATTAATTATCTATCACTTATTTAAACCCATGTGATGGTTCTTGACTTTCTCTCATGAAAACAATTATCCATTTATTTAAGTTCGCCTCGAATTATGGACGCAATAATTTGGGTGACTAGCTCAGTAATACGTCCACGGGCGTTTTCGTGATGTTACAATACTTACTCTCTCAGGTCTCTCCTGGTATCGTGAGCTGAAAAAACCGCTTGTATAAGGTTTCGGTTGGTAATCTTTTTATATTTACTAGCAAATAACGAAAATGAAGAGGATGGTTTTTCATGAACGGTTTCTATTTTAATAATGACAACAATGGTATGGCTGTAGTGTCTGCGACATGAGGTGTTGCATCTGCGACATCTTTTCTTTCAAAAAGCATTTAAATTTGATAACTTCTTTTTAGATATTAATTAATCCCTTTTTATATTAACAATTCCCTTTTGATATTAATAATTCTCTTTTGATGTTAACAAGTAACTTTTGATGGCCAACAACTAACTGAGAAAAAAAACAATTTCTTTAATTTAAAATCTAACTTAAATTTCGGAACATTCTTGGGCCTGGAACAATTATATTTCTGACAAATCAAGTTATTTCTTCCCGAATATACTTTCCTGTTAACGAGTTAAACTGCAATCTTGGTCGTTGTCTGTTGCTACCATTTACCATGAACCATCATTCTCGTTTTGGCTGCAAAGTCCGTTGCTGCTACATCCACACACGTAAATAATTACGTACTTAGATATCATCAAAAGTTCATGTCGCGTCCGAATGTTCTTACGATCGCATCCCTTAGAATTTCACTTCTGCAACTATTTCTCAGAAAGTTTCGCGTCTCGGCCTACAGTTCACTCTGTACCTCGCCGCGATTAAAAAACGTTTCTAAATAACTTTTAGTAAACTCTCTCCACTCTGCCTGCAACGTACGATCCGTACCTCAGCGCGATCAAAACTCCACTAATAACTTTGTGCCTGCAACATACGATCCGTCACTGCTCGTGTCTCAAACGCATCTGATCTAATGTTTACAAAATCGACATCTCTTTTGTTTCCATTCTTGGTTCGATCTCCGGTATTCAAATCTCTCCCGTTGCTTGTCAAAACAAGTCACGACTGTCTTTTCTTTTTAAATAACAATGTCTCTCTCTACATGCATTGTTCTAATACAATATTAATTGAATAATATTTTCGTCCTGTCTTTTAAATATTACACGTTATGTATCTCCGTATCTTATTAATTTCCTGACCAAAGTTTATTTCTGAAGTACAAGAACACGTTGTTCTGATGTACTTCAGTATTAAGAAAAGCATGAATTCCAGCCTGTCTTCCTTCAGCGGTTTACTGAAATTCTCTTCCCATTGTTTACTTGTAATACCGTGGATTTGAACTTTCCCTCTGCAGGGTGATTTTATAGTCCTAATGTGTTTCCAAACTTCAGTCGTTTTTTCTCCACCTATAAACATTTCTATTTCCTTTTCCAAGACTGTTGTTTTCCCTTCCTTATCAGATGTCTTACTCTTCTCCGCTAGATTATGTAATTGTATTTGTCTTTGTCTTCATAGATACTTAATCACTTCTCAAGTAATTGTTTCTTTAATCTCATTTATCAATTCTTCATTAATCCAGGATTTACTCGTTTTGTTTCTTCTTACGGCCACTTCCCCTGAGGCTTCTTTCGCAACCTGGTGTACGCAGTTTTTTAAGTGTTCATACATGTCAGTATTTGTTTGTTCTGTACTTTCATTTAATAAGTTATCTAACCTATTTTCATAAAGATAACGGGTACTACTATGTGCCAGTCCTTCCAAGTTGTACTTTATTTCTTGTTCGTTTTCTTTCATTCCTAAATCCTTAGGATTCTCTGTACGATACGATCCTAGGAAGGAATATTATTTTGATTACACCAAGTAGTGATTAGAACCACATTCTGGTCCTCAGTGCGCCAAACATCCAACATTCTTCCTTGGAAGTTCTGCGGAGTAATCACAGTCTATCACTGATCTTCTACCTCTCTGTTAGTCCGTCCAGGTATACTTATGCTCATCTCTGTGTTGGAAAAACCCATTTCTAATCATCATGTTATGTTGTTCACACAGAAATACCAATCTTTTCCCATTTGAGTTACAGACCTCCTCACCAAATTGCCCAATTACTCTTGAACTACTTGCTTTTCCCACCCTGGCATTAAAATCTCCGAGAAGAAGTATATCCCTTTTATCTCCACAGTCGCTGATCACCTCGTCTACTTTTGAATAAAATTCTTCCAGGATACTAGTTTTTTACTTTCCCGTATACGTACGTAGATACGGAGTAATATACGTAGTATAGGGAAACTTACGTAATGCTGCAGAAAATTGATTTCGAGATTTTAACGGAAATACACGATTTGGGTTCCCCTGATACCGAAAAAGTATTTTTTTTTTTCAAAACGTCCGCCCGTCCGTCTGTCTGTTTATTTGATGACCCTCCGGAGGATGACACGGCCAGTCAGGCAGCAGAACGCCGCGAAGCAGAAGCGGATAACGTGACCAGCGACAACGAACCGCCTTTCACCGTCAACGAACTTGAGAAAGTTATCAACAGTCTTCGACTAAAGAAAGCTCCAGGAGCCGATAATATTGACGCTGCAATTATTCAACATGCGTTCCCAATCGCGAGACAGAGATTCTTAAAAATGTACAATAAGTGTCTTGCGACAGGTATATTTCCTCGGACTTGGAAAACTGCCATCGTAACTTTGATCAAAAAAGCAGATAAGCCGGAAAATAATCCTTTGTCCTACCGCCCAATATGTCTCCTTCCTGTCACGGGAAAAATTCACGAAAAACTTCTCATAAACAGACTGAACAAATTTTCTATGTAACATTGGGAACAAAAACAGTTTGGTTTTCATCATGGTTCGAATACAGAAAACGCAGTAACTGCTCTCCTTAAAGCAACAGAATCACGACAAGAAAAATACTGTGCTGTGATCCTTGCTGACATTCACGGGGCCTTTGATCACTGTTGGTGGCCAGCGATATTACGCCGACTGCGAAAATTAGGCTGTCCAGGAAATCTCTATGCAATGTTTCGTAGTTATTTTAAAGACAGAACGGCAGGAATTCTTGCAAGTGGAAATTATGTAGGAAAGAATGTGACACATGGTTGTCCGCATAATACACGGTCTACACATACATATAGCACAGATGAAGTAATTACTGTGCACATCCAGAACACCGAACAACGCCCCGGTAAAAGCGAAAGCTCAGGGACGGGGCATAAACGCATATGTACACATTACACCTACACATGTCTATCTGTCCGTCCGTCTGTGAACAACACTAGAGCTTAAACCATACGTGCGATTTCTTCCAAAGTGAATATTCCCCGGTCAATCTGCATCCCCTCGAGGCGCCGCGAGTTTGAAAAACTTTCTTCAAAATTTGAGAGTACTTTACATGAAGCCCCCCGGTCATTTTCAAAATTTTGTCAAAAGCGGCAGGATGGACAAAAGAATGAATATCGGAGATGTACCAAAGGATTGGAAAGTAGTACACATCATGCCTGTCCACAAGAAAGGGAGGAAGGACATCTGCAGAAAATACAAGGGGATGTACAATGTACTTCAATGTAATACAATGTACTTCAGCTTACGGGTCAATGACCCCCATCTCGATCAGATTTTTGTCAAGTTTCCCTGATCCATTCAGCAAATGCTCAGATGGACCCTTGTTTTGCTTCTGGAAGTAAATGTAGCTTCACTGTGCGCACGTTTGTTGAGCACTCCTTTTGCTTGTAATGGAGTAGAATTGATGTTCATTGCTATATTGTTAGCAATGCAGAAAAATCAAATCAGTTCATTTACCGCTGAAATTGATTTTCTATAACTCGGGAACAAACATTTTTCAAATTTTTATTTTTCTAAAATAATAATTATTTTCTAAATTCTTGTTTCTAGTTTTTCAAATATTGCTTTTTTTTATTCTGGGCCTCAAGAAATTGTACGCAGATAATATCTTTCCCCACACGTCATATACAGTTTTTACTGTTCTTGACCAATAGCAGTAACTAATGCATATAATAAGATCGATACGGCATATGCGTTTTTGAGTAAAGCATACACACTGTTTCAAAGTTAAGAGTATTCATAAACGAACGCGCAACAAGAAAAATTCTTGGTGGGGTCATCATAAATGCAGCAATTCCTACAAAGTATTGATTTGAATTTTGTAGCGTCGTATGGCATTCTCTGTAGAACGCGAAAGGGAAAATAAAAATCGAAAAATAGTTTTTTGATTTTTATATTTGTTTACGGTCGTACATGTGACAGTAACACTGCGTTTTGGGGTCAAATAGCAAGACCCCAGAAGTAATAGATTAAACAAATATAAATATTTTTCTTATAAAACTGTTAGACAATCACAGAGAGCTAATTTGACGATGCATTTGATAGGTTCCAGACGTGACGGAGAAAGAGATCCAGAAGAGCAGAGAAGAGAAAGGTGAGGTAGAAAAGTGAGTCTCCAGGTAAGTGGTGCCCTTTCCGGCGGCCACTCTGTTTTTGCGAGCGCCGTTGATGCGCTCGCCTAGGGACCGGCGGAGGGCGGAGTCGGGGCGAGGGCCAGGGCCCTGCGCGCGCCCTGCTGGCGGCAGCGACGCTGCGCAAGGATCCAACAACTATTAATCCCATTTAGTATTTTCGAGTTTCTAAAGCAAACAATATCTCAATTAGATTTAATGGCTATGGCAGTTTCAGCTGCTTTCAATCACGGAATTATTGCCAGGTAAGGGTAATGAGAAAATGCTCTAATTACACAATAAAACACAGACGTAAGAATTTTTATATAAATCACATAAGCGCTTCAGGCAAGGTGAAGCAGTACACGTATTCAGTCTCAACTCTACTCTACGTACTTAATAACGTCGTGAGTTTAGAAAATATGAAACGTAAAAGACGAATTGTAATTATTTTTAAACTTAATATCATTTCAATCCATAACATCCATTTTATCCTAAATCGACCCCTTCTAAGTGTCACTGCAGTCCCTCTGACCGGGAGGTCCTAGGTTCGAGTCCCGACGGCCGGCAGGATTTTCGACACTAGCTTGTCAGCTATATAGGTCGAATTTAGTCGCTGTCTGGAGGAGCATTCTAGCGGCCGGCTGCTCTGGTTGTTAGTTTTCCGTGGTTTCTCCGATCAACACCAGGCGAATGCCGGAGCAGTACCCTAACAAACGGGCCACGGACCGCGCGCGATCTTTCCTTCCTCTTCCTTGTCCTATCCTCTCCTCTTACACACACACACACACACACTAACATGCACTACAATACCACACATGCCCGGAGACCGGTCGGGAGCTTACAGCTTGTCCCGGCTGGGGTGGTGCCCCGCTGGTGGGAGATACCTGGTTGAGGGGAAACCTCGCTAGTCGACTGTAGGTCGACGCCAGATCTCGCCATCCAGCGGGGAAAAGTTCATCGCCACCTCCCGAGGAAAAACACGCACTACACTGACGGGTCTAATGACCAAAGTAGTTGACGCGCCCGGAAACACGAATCAATCAATCAATCAAAACCTTCTAAGTGTGTTGAAAGAGATCGTACTAACGTTGTGGGATGCGCCCTTGCAGAGCGTCAGCAGCGTTTTGCGAAGGGCCTTGGCCAGGTGCGCGCCCTTGTGCAGAAATAGAGCCGCGGCCTGCGCGCTCTCGTCTTGCAGCGCCAGCGAAGTCAGCAGAGCTCAAGGAGCCACCGGAGCGTGCGGTTGCTAGCGCGGTCGACAGAGAGTGGCTGCGGAGGAGCCAGCGGGGCCAACGGAGCCGACGAGATCCGAGGAGCCAGCGGGACCTTGTGAGTCTGCGAGGGCGGCTCGCGCCTTGCGTTTTTCTTAGGCGGCCACGATGCGGTTGCGGCGCCGAAGGTTCACGCCGGGAGACACGGGCAGCTCCAGGAGGAGGAACTCTTCCTGGCTATACTGCGATTTTTGTAGGAAGAGCTCTCAAGACAACTCAAATCCCATCTTCGCGATGGAATATGTCACGGCATTTCGTATCATTCACAGTCGTTCCGCTAGATTTCGCACGATCGCGACCGTATGAAGCAGTGCTTGCGATCATGCGACTTCTACCGGCAAGACCGAGAAAAGACGCGAAATGCCGTGACATATTCCATCACGAAGATGGGATTTGAGTTATCTTCAGAGCTCTTCCTACAAAAATCGCAGTATAGGGCGGGCGCTGCGGCGCTGCTCGGCGGGGGCGGCCGGCCCGCGCGACCCTGCCACACCCCCACTCCCAAATTCTCATACTCCGTTCTCACGCACATCTTTCGCGTTAAGTCTGCATCAACTATGTTTTGGGGCTATTTATATTTTGCGTGAGGCTTACAATCACATCAACACCGCTCGCGTTCTGGAGAAATTGCAAAGAAATGCAAGGAAACCCGACAATGTGTTCAGAGAGCCATGGACGGTTAATTTTGTGGGAAAAGGTGTGTTGAAATCGTGGTAGCTTTACAGAACCGCAAGCAATGATCAGAAGTATTTACGTATGCCTACATACGCGACTGAAATGATATTTCTTTACCAATTTTGTTGTAATAAAAATGATATCGGTTCACAAGTGCACCCGATACAATTGGACACAAATTCGCCGTGTTGTAGGTCACATTTTACAAAATTGTTATCCGACATGGCATTGTATTTTAGATTGCTACAAATTGGTTAACCTGCAACTAATCAACTCACGTACTTTTGTTGTTTTTTTGAACATGTATGTGTTCTAGTACTTTTGATCAAGTTGTGCTTTCTTATAAAACATGCTGCATAATGAGTTTTTCTATCAGTACTCGCGAGTGACGATTTCGCTTACTTTTGGCGCGATCTTGCTGTCCGCAGGGAATGCAAAACTTTCGCAAATGCCATTGCAAGCGATGCTCTCCGAATACGCAGTTATCGACCTTGGTTCCGGAGTGCGCTGTGCCGGAAGCTGCCAACACTTGGACGTCAGGGTCTTTGTTACTCGGATGTGCATTGTAGTTTAGAAATATGATATTCATCCCGCGTTCCGTGGAACTCTAGTGTTTATCGTAGTGATTGTGGGTTTACCGTGCGTACCCGGGGTTGCATGCGTTAATAGAATAAAGAAGGCCATCACCATGGACTATTCCCTCTACGAGTATTCTCTGCCAGTGATACCCTAAAATCTTATATAACACTGTGTGTTTAGAATTTCGCATTTCATTTTTTTTACCTGAAAAATATTTTTCTTTTCCAATACACTAGTTTTATATTATTGAAGTTATGTGGTTTATTTAAATTCTACTGATTGATTTATTTTTAAATTTTCTTGTACTAG
>JAHLJT010009419.1:7799960-7928569 GCA_031308135.1 Acheta domesticus | reverse complement strand
GAGAAACCTTGTAGAGAATGTTGTTTTAAAAGCTAACGATAGGATGGGAACGATCCGGCAACAGTGGCTAGTCTCTTTAACCAATACTTTTCGAGAATTGCTGTCGATCTCACTAAGGTGTTCAGCCACAAAATTCACATCTGACGTTTCCCTAAAAATTTTAGACACTATGTTCGTTTCCGAACCTCTTTCCTATGAATTCTCAAAATAATCGGTAATTAAAAAATAAATATTCGGTCCGTTTGATGAATTTCCAATGATTGATTGTTGACTTAGATGTTGTTTGTTAAAAGACGTGCGCGCCCACCATTATACACTCCGTTAACTCACATATTTTAAGGCATCATTTATGCAACCGGACATTTTCCAGATATTTTTAAACGAAGCTAAGGATTCAGCCGCTCTTCAAAAAAGGCAACAAAAATGAAGTCAAAATTATCGGCCAATTTCTTTTTTGTCAGTTTTTTTCAAATATTCGAGAGACTTTTTTATATGTGCGAATGGAAACCTTTCTCAATAACACGACGCGTTTTCAAATTGCCAACATGGATTCCGGAAATCAAAATCTACGGAAACAGCCATTTTTCTTTTCTTAAGGATGTTGCCTCATCATTGGATCAAAACGAAGCAACTATTGGAATTTTTTAGATCTTTCAAAAGCTTTTGACGTCATTGATCTAACATTTTACTTTCAAATTACCTTCGTATGGAATCGTGGTATGCTCTAGATTTGCTATGTTCGTACCTTAAACAACGATCTCAGAGAGTAGAAATACCTTACTGGAATGATGGAACTTTATGTACACACCTTTCGCGTTTCTTTGCCAATTGTACGTTAGTCCCGCAAGGATCGATTTTAGGCCATATTCTCTTCCTATTATACGTAAATGACATGCCCTTAGCATTCGAAACGGAAGAACAGTTTCTCTTTGCGGATGATACAATATTCTTTGCAAACAAAGAAACCGTAAATAGTACAATATCATACGTTTCAATTGGTTCCGTATAACAAATTAAAAGTAAATGAAAATAAAACAGTTTCAATGCAGTTTTCCATATCAAATAAAAAATTCTGTACTCTATTGAAAATGAACGGTGTGCCATTGACTGATGTTAATGTACAAAATTTTAGGTCTATCAATTCAGTCAAACCTCAATTGAATGCCCACTTAGATGAATGAAACACAAAATTAAGCTCATTATGCTACGCGTTCAGAATTCTTTCAAATTCCGTCAGCCTCATACAGCTCGTTGTGTATATTTTGCCAAAGTTCACTCCCGCCTGATATGGCATAATATTTTGGGGAAACACATCTTATAGTTCACAGACTTTCGGATTACAAAAAAGAATTGTACGAATAATAAGCAAATCCAACCCACGTGATTCTTGTAAGTCACTCTTATTAATATAGGAATTTTACCATTACCTTGTCTCCTGATTTACGAATCAGTAGTTTTTTGTCAAAAATGACTTACTTAAGGACGGGAATATATTTTCAGCAAAACGCCGATGTCTATAAGTATAACACACGACGTAGTAATCATATTCACCAGGTGGCAGTATCAACAGCTCACTACAAAAAATTCACATACAATTCATGTACATTACTCTACACACTTTGCCAGAAGACATTAAACGATTAAATTCAATAGAAAAGTTTAAGTCCCAAGTAAAATCTTTTCTGCTGCATAACTGTTTCTATACAATTACGAGACTATACCGAGCATCAAAAAGGAAAGTAGAATTAATTTTAACAAAGAGAGTTAATGTAATTATTTATCATTTGGACTGTATAATTCTAAAGAACCTGTAACAAGTATTGTACCACAGTTTCTGGGTTGATGGCCCCCATCTCGATCAGGTTTTTCGTCCAGTTTCCCTGATCCTTGAGCAAATGCTGAGATGGTCCCTTGTTTGCTTCTGGACATAAATGTAACTTCATTATTTGTGCACGTCTTCTGAATTTCAGTGGGAAATATAGTTATTCAAATTATCGTTTTTCATATTATCGCGGCACAAAGTATTATTCTTTCATGAAGAACATGAGGGTACAGGGGTAGGAATTTATAGCTAATTTACCTTTGAAAAATATATTTTATTATATAGGAGCGAATATTTTGTCAACAAAACTCGAAAAAAACCTCTCTTTTCTGTATTCAAAATTCGACTAGAATATGGTTTAGGATAGAGACCACAGAATTATGAAAACGTGCACAAAATTCACTTCTCCCCATAGCTCGTCATACGCAGTTTTTTAACTGTTTTTGACTTAAATAAATAAAGCGTATTCCATGTAGGTACATTCACTGCAATGTCTAAATTAAAAGAATGAAGTAAATTGAGAAACTGCTCTTTTTCATGGGATTCGCTCAGCAAATCAATATTGAAATCTCCACATACAAGAATGGATTTAAAAGATAGTTTACTAATTTTGTTCAGAATTATCTCTACATTTTCCAAGAAAGTGAAATAATCTGAAGCTCGCTTTGTTGGAGGTCTGTAAGTGCAAAGTAAGATAATTTTGAGCGTAGTAAGATGTACTACTGTTGTTTCAAAAACTTTTTCAACTGCATATAAATTGAATTCTGACAAGAAGGTAGAATCAATATAATTTCTTATGTAAATACACGAACCTCCGTAAGCAGGGCCCTTATTTGATTCCCTCGCTCTACAATACGATCCTGCAAGGTAAAAGCTAGGAATTTGGAGTGTGTTTATATCATTTTGAGACAACCAATGATCTGTAAAGCAAAAAACATCTATTTGTCTTAGATCACATTGTAATGCTGCCTCAATAAATTCAATTTTATTTGAAAGAGATTGCACATTATGATGCATTATTCGAATCTTTTGCATGTACCTACACGGATGTTTTTCTGCTGCATCTGACTGTAGTTGCTATTTATTTATTTCATTTTACCCTCGAGTGCGTGGTCGAAGGAAGTATCGTGTCCCAGCACTGACAAGAGGTGAGGAAGGAGGGGTGACAGATGTAGAGGAATGAATAGTGGGAGAGGTAATACACGGATTAGGTTCAGGGGATAAGGTAATTGGGTCCAAAGGGGTCCCAGAGGATGGAAGAGACAAGGAGATGTGGGTGGGGATGGGTCTTGGGCAGGACACTGCCAAGTTTGTGAAATTATGTGTTTTGCAAGCTCACTACCGAGTGCATGTTTTTTCGGACAAGGTTCAGGTGAAGACTATGTCGGGTGAAGTGTTTTTCTGAGAGAAAGTTTAGCTCAAACAATTTAACATGTGTGCGTCTCAGATGTAGTTTCAATTGGTTGTTTTGCGTGACTAATTTATTTTCATAGTGTGGGCTTGTTGTACCAGAAGAGCAGAGTCGAGACTACAATGTTCGTGTTTTGGGCGGCACGTTGTAATTTGTCTACATGTTCTTCAGGCGTAAAGTGACCACCCAAATTAATGTCATTCTGCCCTCCTATGATGATGACTGTATCCCGTTTGGTGAGGGTTTTTGTGTGCGTGTCCAATTCACTGGTCACGTCGGCAAACCTCCCGTTAGGTTTAAACACACACATGACAGAGAAATTGGTTGGGAGTTTCTCACTGAGCAGGGAGGAGATTTGTCGCCCATGCTATCTGCTAAAATGAGTACCTTTTTGATGGGCTCAGTGGGAATGCCCTTGTTTTCTTGTGAGCCAGTTTGCGCAACTCTACGTGTCTTTGTTACTTTGCGCTTGCTAGCCTGTTTGCGTTGGTTTGTGAATGGACGTGTCGATGATGGGTGGTGGTGGTGTGGATTGGGAAGGCAAGGAAAACTCATTGTAGTAGTCTAATACAGAAAATCGGTTTTTGAGTCGTGATTGGTGGTGGTGATTGTGTTTTTGCTTCCGCGAATGGACGGCTGGAGGTTTTTGCGGTGTTGCCTATTGTTGTCCAAACCGTCTGTGTTTTGAACGACCTCTTCGAGCCTTCGGATATGTTAATCTAAATTACTGTTGATGTGTGTGAAGGCTTTCAGAAGATCGGCTTTGAGAGCATAGAGAGTAGAGAGTGTATAACGATTAGTAGCCATGTCACGAATGCGTGTCAAGTGCGTGGTAAATACGAAAATAAGTAAATAGATTAATTCAGAATACTACAAAAAAACTACTCCCTAAATTATCTTTTAAATTTAATTGTATTAACTTATTTAAATTACGTTACGTATTTATTTAAAAATAACGGTGATCGGATTCTATTAGTATTTAAATGTGATTAATTAAATTCAAAAAGCGTTTCAGTGTGTTTAATGTAATAGATTGAAGCTGCAAACTAATAAATACAATTAGATTACTATACTTTACCTATTGAAAGGCCACGAAATTCACGACTTCCACAAATTTAAATATAAAGTTCAAGTCTTTCCGTTACTGTGGTAGACGAAACTTTGAATTTTTATGTTTTCCACAATTTTCACACTTTCACTTATAGTTTTAAAACTTTACGCAAATTTCAATTAATTTACAAAGAAAAATTAATATTCATGGTCTTTTACACTGTTCAAATAGACGTTTGTCCGTTACGCCGTCTTTTAAAACCAAATATTTGGATTACTTCTTTTTCACTGCTTTCGGACAATATAAATCTCTTTCAGCTTATCTGTAACAAGGTAAACAAGTAAAGAAGACAATTTAACAGCAAAAGTCACCTGAAATATGTAGAAAAGTAGCTGAAATTAATAAAATATTGGAGCAAGCAGCCACAGCACGTCAGTCACGTAGCAAGCCAGCCAACCAATGTCGTCTTCTTCCACTCTTCTCTATTGTTCCAAGTCCCAGGAGGTATCGGCCTTTCCAGCCATTGTCTTCTCTACGTTGTCTCTCCAACCAGGGTCGCGGCCGGCGTCTTTTCCTTCTTTCTTGAGGTTGCCAATCCAAAAGCTTCTCTGAAAGTCTACTGCTCTGCATTCTCTGCACGTGTCCAAACTATAACAGTTGTTTCCTTTCAATTTCGTGCAGTATATCCTGCTTCGAAACCCACGATCTCTTTAATTCTTTCATTTCGTATTTTCTCTCTTCTTGAGATGCTAGCTGATCTTCTCAGGAAAGTCCATTTCCATTACCCTCAAGTTTGTTCTCATTTGTTCCGAGAGTAGCCATATCTCAGCACCATACGATACAACACTTTGGATTATTACGCTATATATCATAAGTTTTGTTTTTTAACTTATGTTCTTGTCCCATAAGAAACATTAGAAATAGTAAGCAGAATGGCAAATTTAAACGCGAAAATATAAACAAAACGCTGAATTTATTTATTTGTTGTATTTTATAAATAATTTATGTTTAAGCAGTTCAGCTTTCAAAATCAAGATAACCAGTCTTCAATTACGGACGTAGATGTCAAATTGTAAGTTTGTGTTAGAGTAAAGTATACGTAATATTGAAAATTATGTATTTGGACACTTTTAGGTACCTGAATTATTAGGTATAATTAATTATTTTAAATCAATGTAGATTTTAGTTTAAAATCGCTTCAAAATAATGTGATTACGACTTGGCACAAAGTATCCTCAATGGAGAAAATGAAGCCTTTTTTATTCGTAAGTTTTCAATTTTTTAAAAAATACTTAGAGTTAAATCTAAAAGTTGTAATTTTTACTGAAGTTTGGTATGATAGCGGTCTAGCATGTGTGCAATTTTCAGATTTTTATCTGGTCCCCCAACAGAGATATAACAGTTCAAAATTGGGAAAAAATCCAAAATTCCATTTTTCAAGAGGATGTAATTTTCAAGGGGTGCGTTGTATACCAATGATATTTTACAAAAAGTAACTATACTGTTGTGTGTAAAAGCACAGAAAAAATTAAGGCTTAGATTCTATTCCTTCTTTGAAAAATTACTCTCTGAAAATCGAATTTTGTTCATTCGCGTTCCATATATTTGGTTGCAAAATATTTCCCAAATACAAACATACAAAATAGGTAAATAATATTTCGATTTTCAGGCCAGAGTATGCTGAATCGAATGCTTTTTATTCTAGAATGCTAGAACCACCTAGAGCTGAGTAAATTAGGAAAGAGTAAATGTCTGCGAACGCGAAAAATGGCGCACGGCGCGAAACAAAAAATGGCCGCCATTTGTAAATCAAGTACAATAAAAAAAAGTTGAAGATGGTTTTGAACAGCCAAAACATAAGGCAATTTATGTACAAAATATGAAATTTTTTCGAGATGGTCGAGCGACCAATTTATTAAATTCTGGACCACTTAAAATGGATTGACCCTAGGGGTAAAGGGAGGTCGGCAGGGCCAGTTTGGGCGGATCTGAACCGACTAGGGGTGAAGGGGAGTCGGCAGGGCCAGTTTGGGCCGATCTGAACCGACGGGGAATGGAAGGTCCGTGCACACGGGCGACGAGCTCACGAGTAGCATTCGTCCCCCCGCTAAGCGGAGGTTAAGCCGTTATATAGGCCTTTTCTGCTGAGACGCTCTTTCCGCGGCGGAGCTACGTCATTATGCTCACGCGGACGCCAGCCGTCTGCGGTCACGCGACAGCAGCATCCTTGCCTTAAGCCTTTCGTGATTAGAAATGATTGTTAAGTGCTTTCCCATTCACTATTCGTGCTTGCTCTGGATATAATTATTTCACTGCAGCAATAAGACAACTATTCATATTTAGACGTCGCAGGACCTCCCATAATTTATTTACTGGTACATTGTCATACGCTTGTGTGATATCGAGGAAGACGATATGTAATTCTCTCCCCCTTTCGCCAGTTCTTTTGCATTACTTGTGATATACAGAATAAGTTATCAAAGCAAGAGCGCCATGCTCGAAAACCACTTTGTTCTTCTTCGTGCATCACATATTCCCTTTCTAAGCGATTTCTCAATATCATACCAAATATCTTACTAAATGTATTAGTTACTGCTATCCCCTTGTAATTTCTGCAGATGTCCTTCCTTCTTTTCACGTGGACAGGTGTGATATGTACTACTTTCCACTCATTTGGTATATCTCCGATACTCATTCTTTTGTCCATTAATAATTGTATAATTCGCATTAGTTTTGATGTTCCATTTTTTAACTTTCCCGTATACGTACGTATACACGGAGTGATATTGTAGTATAGGGAAAGTTATGTAATGCTGCGCGAAAAAATGGCGAATTTTCGGCGGAAAAAATTTTATTGCCGGGCCGTGATAACGAAAAAGTGGATAAAACCAGTTGCTAAATTAAGAAAAAAATTCCCTTAACACGTGGTGTAGCCAGAAACCCTGTTTGTGGGTCCTTGATATCGAAAAAACCAATTGAAAAGAAAACGTCCGTCTGTCCGTCCATTCGTTCGTCCGTCCGTCTGTCTGTGAAAACGACATTTTCTCATAAATAGCTAAAAAAAATTCTTCAAACTTTTCGATCGGATAGTGCTAATTGCACTCTTTAATATGACATAAAGTTTATTTGAGGTACTTTTTGTTTTTCCAAAAATTGCAAAAATGTATTTTTTTTACGTGTCTCTCAGGTCGTTAATATTCACATTAGCAGCGATTTTGTCACATTATTATATTTACGAGTGCATGTGCTTTAAATAATGTCAAGTAAAGTTTCTCGAAAACACAACCGTTTTCTGTGAAAAGCAGCTCAAAATTCCGCATTTTCAGAAACGCTCAAACGCCATTTTCTCATATATGGCTACAACTTTTCTTGAAACTTTTGTAACGGGTAGTGCTAATTACACTCTTTAATATGACTTAATGATTTAATAATTTGTAAACATTATTAGATTTGTGAGTGTAAGTGTTTCAAATAACTTCAAATAAAGTATTTTGAAAACTCAAATATTTTCTGTGAAAATGAGCTTCAAATTTCGCATTTTTAGTAGCGCTAAAACGCCATTTTCCCTTAAACGGCACATAATTTTTAAAAGAAAATTGCCATTTACGGCTAGGTTTTTGTGTTCTTTAATATTCTAAAATTAATATTTCCGTTCTACCAATAGGAAACCGAAAAATTAAGAAAATGACAAAAAAAATGTACTTTTGGCGGTGATAGACAGTAGCTGGCAAGAATGAGTATGTGGCAATTCCGAATAGCTAGCGAAGATCCAAGGAAATAGAAAACTAATACGGGAAAGTCTGTGCCATTCTGTAGCACCACTAGTTAGTAGCTCGCCTGGGATATTTCCAGGTCCTGGGGCTTTTCCACTTTTTTGTTCTTTTATGCTCTTCTCTACTTCTTCAACTGTTATGTTTATTGAACATTGTCTTGGACATATGATGTCGGTATTGTATTGTTTCCACGATCCCTTGCTATCTTATTTTTACTACATTAATTATCTATCACTTATTTAAACCCATGTGATGGTTCCTGACTTTCTCTCATGAAAACAATTATCCATTTATTTAAGTTCGCCTCGAACTATGGACACAATAATTTGGGTGACTAGCTCAGTAATACGTCCACGGGCGTTTTCGTGATGTTACAATACTTACTCTCTCAGGTCTCTCCTCCTGGTATCGTGAGCTGAAAAAACCGCTTGTATAAGGTTTCGGTTGGTAATCTTTTATATTTACTAGCAAATAACGAAAATGAAGAGGATGGTTTTTCATGAACGGTTTCTATTTTAATAATGACAACAATGGTATGGCTGTAGCGTCTGCGACATGAGGTGTTGCATCTGCGACATCTTTTCTTTCAAAAAGCATTTAAATTTGATAACTTCTTTTTAGATATTAATTACTCCCTTTTATATTAACAATTCCCTTTTGATATTAATAATTCTCTTTTGATTAACAATTAACTTTTGATGGCCAACAACTAACTTGAAAAAAAACAACAATTTCTTTAATTTTAAATCTAACTTAAATTTCGGAACATTCTTGGGCCTGGAACAATTATATTTCTGACAAATCAAGTTATTTCTTCCCGAATATACTTTCCTGTTGAGTTAAACTGCAATCTTGGTCGTTGTCTGTTGCTACCATTTACCATGAACCATCATTCTCGTTTTGGCTGCAAAGTCCGTTGCTGCTACATCCACACACGTAAATAATTACGTACTTAGATATCATCAAAAGTTCATGTCGCGTCCGAATGTTCTTACGATCGCATCCCTTAGAATTTCACTTCTGCAACTATTTCTCAGAAAGTTTCGCGTCTCGGCCTACAGTTCACTCTGTACTTCGCCGCGATTAAAAACGTTTCTAAATAACTTTTAGTAAACTCTCTCCACACTGCCTGCAAGATACGATCCGTACCTCAGCGCGATCAAAACTCCCCTAATAACTTTGTGCCTGCAACATACGATCCGTCACTGCTCGTGTCTCAAACGCATCTGATCTAATGTTTTCAAAATCGACATCTCTTTTGTTTCCATTCTTGGTTCGATCTCCGGTGTTCAACTCTCTCTCGTTGCTTGTCAAAACAAGTCACGACTGTCTTTTCTTTTTAAATAACAATGTCTCTCTCTACATGCATTGTTCTAATACAATATTAATTAAATAATATTTTCGTCCTGTCTTTTAAAAATTACACGTTATGTATCTCCGTATCTTTATTAATTTCCTGACCAAAGTTTATTTCTGAAGTACAAGAACACGTTGTTCTGATGTACTTCAGTATTAAGAAAAGCATGAATTCCAGCCTGTCTTCCTTCAGCGGTTTACTGAAATTCTCTTCCCATTGTTTACTTGTAATACCGTGGATTTGAACTTTCCCTCTGCAGGGTGATTTTATAGTCCTAATGTGTTTCCAAACTTCAGTCGTTTTTTCTCCACCTATAAACATTTCTATTTCCTTTCCAAGACTGTTGTTTTCCCTTCCTTATCAGGTGTCTTACTCTTCTCCGCTAGATTATGTAATTGTATTTGTCTTCATAGATACTTAATCACTTCTCAAGTAACTGTTTCTTTAATCTCATTTATCAATTCTTCATTAATCCAGTATTTACTCGTTTTGTTTCTTCTTACGACTACTTTCCCTGAGGCTTCTTTCGCAGCCTGGTGTACGCAGTTTTTTAAGTGTTCACATGTCAGTATTTGTTTGTTCTGTACTTTCATTTAATAAGTTATCTAACCTATTTTCATAAAGATAACGGGTACTACTATGTGCCAGTCCTTCCAAGTTGTACTTTATTTCTTGTTCGTTTTCTTTCTTTCCTAAATCTTTAGGATTCTCTGTACGATACGATCCTAGGAAGGAATATTATTTTTGATTACACCAAGTAGTGATTAGAACCACATTCTGGTCCTCAGTGCGCCCAAACATCCAACATTCTTCCTTGGAAGTTCTGCGGAGTAATCACAGTCTATCACTGATCTTCTACCTCTCTGTTGGTCCGTCTAGATATACTTATGCTCATCTCTGTGTTGGAAAAACCCATTTCTAATCATCATGTTATGTTGTTCACACAGAAATACCAATCTTTTCCCATTTGAGTTACAGACCTCCTCACCAAATTGCCCAATTACTCTTGAACTACTTGCTTTTCCCACCCTGGCATTAAAATCTCCGAGAAGAAGTATATCCCTTTTATCTCCACAGTCGCTGATCACCTCGTCTACTTTTGAATAAAATTCTTCCAGGATACTAGTTTTTTACTTTCCCGTATACGTACGTAGATACGGAGTAGTATACGTAGTATAGGGAAACTTACGTAATGCTGCAGAAAATTGATTTCGAGATTTTAACGGAAATACACGATTTGGGTTCCCCTGATACCGAAAAAGTATTTTTTTTCAAAACGTCCGCCCGTCCGTCTGTCTGCTTATTTGATGACCCTCCGGAGGATGACACGGCCAGTCAGGCAGCAGCAGTTCTTTTTAGCCAATGTACATGCTTTTAAACAGTGAGTAAGTTACATATGCAACACTGAATATTCTTTTCTCCAAATACTCTGGCATGGGCGCAAATGACCACAGCAGTCGAAGCGCCCTCTAAACCCTATTCAATCAATCAATCAATCAGGCAGCAGAACGCCGCGAAGCCGAAGCGGATAACGTGACCAGCGACAACGAACCGCCTTTCACCGTCAACGAACTTGAGAAAGTTATCAACAGTCTTCGACTAAAGAAAGCTCCAGGAGCCGATAATATTAACGCTGCAATTATTCAACATGCGTTCCCAATCGCGAGACAGAGATTCTTAAAAATGTACAATAAGAGTCTTGCGACAGGTATATTTCCTCGGACTTGGAAAACTGCCATCGTAACTTTGATCAAAAAAGCAGATAAGCCGGAAAATAACCCTTTGTCCTACCGCCGAATATGTCTCCTTCCTGTCACGGGAAAAATTCACGAAAAACTTCTCATAAACAGACTGAACAAATTTTCTATGTAACATTGGGAACAAAAACAGTTTGGTTTTCATCATGGTTCGAATACAGAAAACGAAGTAACTGCTCTCCTTAAAGCAACAGAATCACGACAAGAAAAATACTGTGCTGTGATCCTTGCTGACATTCATGGGGCCTTTGATCACTGTTGGTGGCCAGCGATATTACGCCGACTGCGAAAATTAGGCTGTCCAGGAAATCTCTATGCAATGTTTCGTAGTTATTTTAAAGACAGAACGGCAGGAATTCTTGCAAGTGGAAATTATGTAGGAAAGAATGTAACACATGGTTGTCCGCATAATACACGGTCTACACATCCATATAGCACAGATGAAGTAATTACTGTGCACATCCAGAACACCGAACAACGCCCCGGTAAAAGCGAAAGCTCAGGGACGGGGCATAAACGCATATGTACACATTACACCTACACATGTCTATCTGTCCGTCCGTCTATGAACAAGAACTTAAACCTTACGAACAAGAACTAGAGCTTAAACCATACATGCGATTTCTTCCAAAGTGAATATTCCCCGGTCAATCTCCGTCCCCTCGAGGCGCCGCGATTTTGAAAAAACTTTCTTCAAAATTTGGGATTACTTTACATGAAGCCCCCCGGTCATTTTCAAAATTTTGTCAAAAACGGCAGGATGGACAAAAGAATGAATATCGGAGATGTACCAAAGGATTGGAAAGTAGTACACATCATGCCTGTCCACAAGAAAGGGAGGAAGGACATCTGCAGAAAATACAAGGGGATGTACAATGTACTTCAATGTAATACAACGTACTTCAGCTTACGGGTCAATGACCCCCATCTCGATCTGATTTTTGTCAAGTTTCCCTGATCCATTCAGCAAATGCTGAGATGGACCCTTGTTTTGCTTCTGGAAGTACATGTAGCTTCACTGTGCGCACGTTTTGTTGAGCACTCCTTTTGCTTGTAATGGAGTAGAATTGATGTTCATTGCTACATTGTTAGCAATGCAGAAAAATCAAATCAGTTCATTTACCGCTGAAATTGATTTTCTATAACTCGGGAACAAACATTTTTCAAATTTTTATTTTTCTAAAATAATAATTATTTTCTAAATTCTTGTTTCTAGTTTTTCAAATGTTGCTTTTTTTTTATTCTGAGCCTCAAGAAATTGTACGCAGATAATATCTTTCCCCACACGTCATATACAGTTTTACTGTTCTTGACCAATAGCAGTAACTAATGCATATAGTAAGATCGATACGGCATATGCGTTTTTGAGTAAAGCATACACACTGTTTCAAAGTTAAGAGTATTCATAAACGAACGCGCAACAAGAAAAATTCTTGGTGGGGTCATCATAAATGCAGCAATTCCTACAAAGTATTGATTTGAATTTTGTAGCGTCGTATGGCATTCTCTGTAGAACGCGAAAGGGAAAATAAAAATCGAAAAGTAGTTTTTTGAGTTTTATAATTGTTTACGGTCGTACATGTGACAGTAAAACTGCGTTTCTGGGTCAAATAGCAAGACCCCAGGAGTAATAGATTAAACAAATATAAATATTTTTCTTATAAAACTGTTAGACAATCACTGAGAGAGCTAATTTGACGATGCATTTGATAGGTTCCAGACGTGACGGAGAAAGAGATCCAGAAGAGCAGAGAAGAGAAAGGTGAGGTAGCAGGGTTAGAAGTGAGTCTCCAGGTAAGTGGTGCCCTTTCCGGCGGCCACTCTGTTTTTGCGAGCGCCGTTGGTGCGCTCGCTCAGGGACCGGCGGAGGGCGGAGTCGGGGCGAGGGCCAGGGCCCTGCGCGCGCCCTGCTGGCGGCACCGACGCTGCGCAAGGATCCAACAACTATTAATCCCATTTAGTATTTCGAGTTTCTAAAGCAAACAATATCTCAATTAGATTTAATGGCTATGGCAGTTTCAGCTGCTTTCAATCACGGAATTATTGCCAGGTAAGGGTAATGAGAAAATGCTCTAATTACACAATAAAACACAGACGTAAGAATTTTTATATAAATCACATAAGCGCTTCAGGCAAGGTGAAGCAGTACACGTATTTAGTCTCAACTCTACTCTACGTACTTAATAACGTCGTGAGTTTAGAAAATATGAAACGTAAAAGACGAATTGTAATTATTTTTAAACTTAATATTATCATTTCAATCCATAACATCCATTTTATCCTAAATCGACCCCTTCTAAGTGTCACTGCAGTCCCTCTGACCGGGAGGTCCTAGGTTCGAGTCCCGACGGCCGGCAGGATTTTCGACACTAGCTTGTCAGCTAGGTCGAATTCAGTCGCTGTCTGGAGGAGAATTCTATCGGCCGGCTGCTCTGATCGGTAGTTTTCCGTGGTTTCTCCGATCAACACCAGGCGAATGCCGAAGCAGTACCCTAACAAACGGGCCACGGACCGCGCGCGATCTTTCCTTCCTCTTCCTTGTCCTATCCTCTCCTCTTACACACACACTAACATGCAGTACACTACCACACATGCCCGGAGACCGGTCGGGAGCTTACAGCTTGTCCCGGCTGTGGTGGTGCCCCGCTGGTGGGAGATACCTGGTTGAGGGGAATCCTCGCTAGTCGACTGTAGGTCGACGCCAGATCGCGCCATCCAGCGGCGAAAAGTTCATCGCCACCTCCCGAGGAAAAACACGCACTACACTGACGGGTCTAATGACGAAAGTAGCTGACGCGCCCGGAAACACGAATCAATCAATCAATCAATCAATCAATCAAAACCTTCTAAGCGTGTTGAAAGAGATCGTACTACCGTTGTGGGATGCGCCCTTGCAGAGCGTCAGCAGCGTTTTGCGAAGGGCCTTGGGCAGGTGCGCGCCCTTGTGCAGAAATAGAGCCGCGGCCTGCGCGCTCTCGTCTTGCGGCGCCAGCGAAGTGAGCAGAGCTCAAGGAGCCACCGGAGCGTGCGGTTGCTAGCGCGGTCGACAGAGAGTGGCTGCGGAGGAGCCAGCGGGGCCAACGGAGCCGACGAGATCCGAGGAGCCAGCGGGACCGTGTGAGCCTGCGAGGGCGGCTCGCGCCTTGCGTTTTTCGTAGGCGGCCAATGCGGTTGCGGCGCCGAAGGTTCACGCCGGGAGACACGGGCAGCTCCAGGAGGAGGAACTCTTCCTGGCTAGGGCGGGCGCTGCGGCGCTGCTCGGCGGGGGCGGCCGGCCCGCGCGACCCTGCCACACCCCCACTCCCAAATTCTCATACTCCGTTCTCACGCACATCTTTCGCGTTAAGTCTGCATCAACTATGTTTTGGGGCTATTTATATTTTGCGTGAGGTTTACAATCACATCAACACCGCTCGCGTTCTGGAGAAATTGCAAAGAAATGCAAGGAAATCCGACAATGTGTTCAGAGAGCCATGGACGGTTAATTTTGTGGGGAAAGGTCTGTTGAAATCGTGGTAGGTGAATATAGATATGCGGTATTATAGAACCGCAAGCAATGATCAGAAGTATTTACGTATGCCTACATACGCGACTGAAATGATATTTCTTTACCAATTTTGTTGTAATCAAAATTATATCGGTTCACAAGTGCACCCGATACAATTGGACACAAATTCGCCGTGTTGTAGGCAGTGGCGTAGCGTCAGGGGACGCTGAGATGCTGAGCATCCCCGTATATCAGAACCTTAAATACTGTATTGATAATCTTACAAGTGGTCTGTTGAGCGGAACACGTTTTGTATTAATTTTAAATCGATTTCCTATGATTGAATTCGGCGGGCTGTTGAAGCTGGCCTCTGATTGCTTGGAAGCTAAAATACTTCTAGCGTCTGCCGCCAGATTGCGACGACCAATGACGCATGCGCAGATGGCGAGGTTCCCTTCTCCCCTCTTCATCCCTGGCCCAGAGAAACCCGACTGCTTTACGCTAGCGTCTACTGCGGAAAGAAGCTCGCTTGTGCACGAGAGCGCAGCACACTTCAGACGGTCAGTAAATTATCTTTCTCTCTCTCACTCGGGAGTCCCCGCTTGGTCATGGGTACAAACTGTATAAATAGTGCCTGTCTACTATTTCTTAATTAATATCCAAGAAATTGTATTATCTCTTAAATAGATTACATATTATTTAAGTCTGCAATGTATAAATTGACAAATGGTCTTATTGCCATTCGCGTATAAGAATTAAAGCTGAGCCATTGTCTAATTTGCTTTCAAGATATCGGCAGTCCTGACTGCTGTGAGGATTTTGTGGGAAGCGCCTACACCTACGTAAGCAATCGAGATCGTGGAAGTAGTCCCAGTGTATCTGCCTTGTGTTGCGTTCGCCTGTTAGATGAAATAGTTGATAGTGACATAGTTGACATTTTGTGTGTTATTGTTGAGCATCCCCAAACGTGTGAGTCACGCTACGCCACTGGTTGTAGGACACATTTTACAAAATTGTTATCCAACATGGCATTGTATTTTAGATTGCTACAAATTGGTTAACCTGCAACTAATCAACTCACGTACATTTTTTGTTTTCTTGAACATATATGTGTTCTAGTACTTTTGATCAAGTTGTGCTTTCTTATAAAACATGCTGCATAATGAGGTTTCCTATCAGTACTCGCGAGTGACGATTTCGCTTGCTTTTGGCGCGATCTTGCTGCCCGCAGGGAATGCAGAACTTTCGCAAATGCCATTGCAAGCGATGCTCTCCGAATACGCAGTTATCGACCCTGGTTCCGGAGTGCGCTGTGCCGGAAGCTCCCAACACTTGGACGTCAGGGTCTTTGTTACTCGGATGTGCATTGTAGTTTAGAAATATGATATTCATCCCGCGTTCCGTGGAACTCTAGTGTTTTTCGTAGTGATTGTGGGTTTACCGCCACGATTTAGAATATTGCATGCGTTAATAGAATAAAGAAGGCCATCACCATGGACTATTCCCTCTACGAGTATTCTCTGCCAGTGATACACTAAAATCTTATATAATACTGTGTTTAGAATTTCGCGTTACATTTTTTTCACCTGAAAAATATTTTTCTTTTCCAATACACTGGTTTTATATTATTGAAGTTATGTTGTTTATTTAAATTCTACTGATTGATTATTTTTAAATTTTCTTGTACTAGATATCGGTAAAACATTATCTGATAGACACTGAACACAGGTATAATCTTAAAAATTTGACGTATCCCGTACTTACGACCACAAAAGGTATTATTAAAATTGTCATAAAATAATTCAAATTTCTCGCTTACTACACATTCTCACATAAAGAAGAGATAGTGATGGAATGCTGAAGCAAACAGAGGCTGTGTTTCGACACAAAATCTTTTATTGTGGGTCCCTGAAATGGGCGAATAGGGATAATTCTTGCTCTTATGTCTAGCAAATTGATTTCTGTAATACGGTGTCTGCTCAGAATTTACATATAGTAGGTCCTTGACACTGAACACAGCATATTAGGCAGAGTTTGCTCTATTAGAAAAAAACATGTTTATAGACATAATTAGGATTTAGTTCTGTTCAAGCACATTTTAAAAATATGTAAGCTCTGATGCTGGGAACGAATGAAGTTTTCCGCAACTTGAAAACACGTTATAATCATAGATTTCGAAGGCCTGAACAAGGAAATGAACTTCAGTTAAAGCCATCACGTAACGTTTTTTTTCTAAAATTTCTGCTCTGAATATTAAGCGCGGAAGAGGAATTGCGCCGTTTTCCCTCATGCTTTATCTTGTATATGATTGGTGCCACACTACTGTATAATAAACATGAGAATTTTATATTTCCCTTTCGAGGGTTCGAGACGGGTGCAATGGAAGAGATTGTGTCGCCAAGGTTGGGCAGCAGTCAAGTAATATTCTGTTTGGTGTCGTCGAGTGTAGTGTGCATGTGATGATGTTAATGGGAGACTTTTCTTCAAGATGCATACGCTTTAGAAAGGTTACATTCTTCCGGTATATGTTTCAGTGAGCATTCCGCTTCGGAATCAGAGAATATCGCACTCACATCGATAAAGTAAGAAGGTTACGAACCGTAAAGTTGGAAGCCACGACAAAGCGAGGGCATGTCGTTTGTGTCGCAGTGGTTGCTCGAGAAACTCACTCGGATACATGCTGTTAAGGCGTGGAAATGGCTTGTTGGGTGGGAGAGCTACGAGTAAAATTCTTTGATAGACGACATTGGCAAGAATCGCCGTCGTGGTTCTTGCAAGAGAAATTCATAAATGTCCAAACAAAATTGAGACTGTCAGCACACAACGGTGTTACAATCTGATTTCCAACGTTAAGCATATTTGAAGAAAATATTCGTGTTACCTGGCCTGGGATTAATCAATTACAGTGATCCACATAAATATTGGGACACCCGTAAATTTGCGAATATTATGCCGAAACATGAATAAAGAGGATAATACTTATTTCATGTAAACTATAATTTGAATAAAGGCGAGTGTGAAGAGAGGGAAAACCTGTAAAATAATTTATTTTAACAATATGTTACATCAAAATGAGTAATTTTAATATGTAAGGACCAAATTCGACTTCAACAAAAGTAATGGGACACTGAATATCAGGATATTTTGTGTGCAAAATGTGGAGTTGAGTGAGCGTGGGAAATCGGTACAACTTTCCGAAACCTTGAAAAGGGCTCAGTTTCTTTCTTGGTTGCGTGGGAACCAGAAGGAAGGACAATGGTGCACAGAGGAAAAAATGTTAGCTTTAATATGCGTCAGTTGGTGATATTCCACCATGAAAAAGGAAACAGCATCAGAAAAATTGCGAACATGTTTCGAATGAAAAGAACAACAGTGTACAATATTATTAAACGCTACAAAACAGGAGACAGGATTGAATATAAATGTCAATCCGGGCGTCCTGGAACATTTTCTTCCAGAGAAAAAAGTCACATTTTAAGAAAAATTAAGAAAAAAACATTTATTACAGCAACACAAATTATTGCTGAAGTGAAAACTGAGATTGGAAAACGTGTGCATCCCGAAAACTGTTCGGCGTGTTTTGCATAGAGCCAATTTCCACAGCAGAATCGCCAGACGAAAACCGCACAT
Source organism: Acheta domesticus (assembly GCA_031308135.1). Taxonomy (NCBI): domain Eukaryota; kingdom Metazoa; phylum Arthropoda; class Insecta; order Orthoptera; family Gryllidae; genus Acheta; species Acheta domesticus. The sequence goes on along the minus strand of JAHLJT010009419.1, from coordinate 7,910,281 downwards.
CAGTGCAGTTAACATCAAGAAAATAATAGAGTTCGCGAAAGACCACATTCTGAAGGACGAAGACTGGTGGAAATGGGTGATCTTTGCAGACGAGAGCAAATATAACTTGTATGTGTCGGATGGACGGAGTAACATGTGGCGGAGGCCCAATGAGGAGCTTCGGAAGATTAATGTTAAATCGATAGTAAAACACGGCGGTGCAAGTGTAATGGTTTGGGGGTGTATGGCAGCCAATGGAGTGGGGAAATTAGTGTTTTTGGACAAGATTATGGACCAACATATGTACTTAAACATATTAAAGGGCAATCTCAAGAAGAGTGCAGAAAATTTGGGACTTTCTGGGTCATTTCAATTTTACCATGACAATGACCCAAAGCACACTGCCCATCTTGTGAAGCTGTGGCTTCTTTATAATTGCCCCAAAGTGCTCCCACCCTCCTCCACAAAGTCCAGACATAAATCCCATTGAACATCTGTGGGCAAAATTAGAAACTGAAATATGCCAGAGCCCTATTATTAAACAAAGAACACCTGAAACAACGAATACGGGAGGAGTGGAGGAAGATTTCCTCGGATTATACCCGAAAGTTAGTAGAAAGTATGCCAAAAAGGTTAAAAGATGTCATTAAAGCTAAAGGTGGGCCCAACAAGATATTAGTATGCTTTTTAATCAAATTTAGTTCCAAAAATTACCAGTGTCCCAATAATTTTGTTGAATTGGCGAAGGAGCAAATAGTTTTGTGATATGTAAATACAGACTTTATTTTTATATTTTCTTATTGTTTTTTAATACAATCATTTATGTGATTACTCTTCGTTATTTCGTTTCATCATTAAAGTGTTTTATAACATTTATACGATTTTTATTGAAGGATATATCACAAAAGTAGTGGGTAAAGCTTGGTTGTAGTGGGTAAAGCTTGGAGGTCTTTGCATTTCGTCATGAGAAATCTTAAAAAAATGCAATACGAAAGCAAAAGAAATCGCGTATACCTCGCTTGTTAGGCCAGTAATGGAATATGGAGCTAGTTGTTGGGATCCGTACAGAATAGGACTTAAGAAGAGCTTAGAGAGGATACAAAACAGAGCGGCAAAATACACTTTTCGGAAGAACATACCTGCACGTTGGAATCGTTAGAACATCGGAGAAAAAGGGCTCGACTTTGCGTAATGTATAAATCTTACACTGGTGGCCCTGCATGGCAGGAAATACGGGGAAGGCTAGATAAACCGGATTATTTTAATAGATTTGATCATAAATATAAAATTAGAACTAGAATTCAAAGAACGGACGTAGGCAAATTCTCCTTTGTAAACAGAAACAATCGTAGATTGGAACGATTTGCCTGCGACAGTTTTTGAGCCCTTTCCTTGCTCAGCGCGTGGTTTTAGAAAAAAAGTATAGGAAATTAATCAATAGGGTGAAAAGTGCAGTGAAGTGAAGTGAAGTGAAAGGTGCGATTATGGGTAGTAAACTAAAAAGTATTGAGCTATTAGTATTTAGGTAAAGTGTTATGAGGTGCAGTGACGTGAAGTGAAGTGCAGTGAAGTGATTTCATTTCGTAGTTTATTTCGCTAATCTTAAGCGTCTTTTATAGGCTATTCTGACAAAAGTTCGTATTTATTGATTGATGTTAACGAGTGTTTTACGTGTTAGAAATGTAAAAATTATATAAGTATTGTATATTTATTATGTTGTAGGTAAAAGTGATTATCCATATTTGTCTGAATATGATTGTGAGTGAATACTTGTAGGTTGGTGTGTATGCGAGTGTTCTTTTGTCTTTGTATGATATGTATGTAAGCGTGTATGTTTGTATGTATGAATGTTGGTGTTATATGTAAGTAAGTTTATTACTTAAATGTTAGTATATATGTAGTTTCATTTGTTGTATATGTATAGGCATGTAAATGCAGTTGCATGATCGTTTGATTTTTATATTGATTTTTTATATATTGTTTTTATAGTTAATTGTGTTTTGTACTTTTAATGTACTTTTGTTTTTCGTATTCTGCCACCGGGCAACATCAGCCCAATTGTAGAATAAACCCTATCTATCTATCTATCTATCTAAAACTGCCCCTGTCCCAATATTTTTGTGGGCCACTGTACCTTTCTTTACAACTTGTTCGCGCATGCATGAATACCGCGCATTTCGCTCTGACCCGCCAAAACCGCTGAATCACGGAGAATATGTTGTCACTGAGCTTCAGAACAAGGCACCGATCCTCTACAATTTATTTAACAGCTTTGTGAAATGCGAAGATGTCTGCTGGCTGAAGATTTGTAACAACGCGTCTTAAGTAATGGCGTCTAAAGTAGAAAAACAGCAATTTTTCTCGGTTCAGCGACGATTGGGAGAGATTCGGATGGAGTACTCGATTCAGTCCGGGCAGGGTTTTGCTGTGCCCTGTTTGATAGCCACGTTGTGATGCAGATTCGTAGCGTGTATTGTTGGGAGCCTGCCTGTTTTCCTCTGTATTGAATGCGGGGGTTTGGAGGGAAAATTAACCATCTCTAAGGCGCCATGGTTGAAATGTACACTCTTGGCTCGAATTTACTACCAAAGAAGATTATAATTGTTTGTATTTGACATTAAGCGTCAAATACGACTTATATTCGCCGTCTGTGTGGAGACAAGGTGCAGGGTACACATGCATTTATAACAATCGCTGTGCCCATGATAGGCGAGAATCTACAGATCTCTTAATTGTTATGTAACAAACGTAAAGATCTCCACATCAAAAATACTCTAATATATGTAATCATTCCTTCAGCAGTTAGGCCAGTAGATCGCGATAAGTGCTTGACTTTTGTGTCTCCTACACAGTGGCCTTTCTAGGAAGAAGCGATATCTACTGAGGCAGACCCCGACTTACAGATGGAGTGGTAGACGCAACATCTTATCACACAGAATTAAATTATTTACTTCGAGATTTAACCTTTCGAAGAAGCACGATGAACTATTATGAATAATCAACTTTACAAGGCAGGAATTTTCTAAAGCGAAGTGCAAACATCACCCACAGAAGAAGAAAAAAAAATTAAATTTGGTCTCATCTTTTCTACGTCTGGTTAACTAGTTTACTGCGACCACATCAAAAAATTCAGGGAAAGGTAGCGGGTACAACGTGTTTTAGGACTAACGGCTGTTCAGAGACTCTACCGAATCAAAGCGCGAAAGCACAGCTAGTACGTATACCATTTGCCCATGCAGCGAAAATGAAGGAAACATACGAAAATATTGTTTTGATACTTACGAGTATTGGTTACAATAAACATCCATGGTAAAACTGTGCATATCTCGAGGTATTACGCGTCCACTTATGGATGCAGATATGGTTTACAAAATTCGGCACTGTTTTCAATACTTGCGGTAGTAGGGCAAGAGGATAGCATTAAGAAACATAACACAAGTTCTAGCGAGTATGTTATATGCCCGGAGAAAAAAAAAACTCTCACAAAATATTGGTTGCCAGCAAACGCAATTTACTACCCTTCACTACACATCAAATTCGGATTATAGTAAAAGTTAGTAAAGGCAATGGACAAACAAGGTGAAAGCTTCCAATACTTTCGAATGACCTTCCAAGTACTGAGTGATACAAAGGTAAAAGAGCAGATTTTCATTGGGCCTCTGTTCCGTGTTTTGAAGAAAGATTCCAATTTCGATCTCACCCCAAATGTGATACAGTCACATTAAGATTCGGGCCAAGCCCTCTTTCCTCTTCCTAATTTAATTTCAAGTGCATATTAATTTTAATACATACAATGTTTAAATGAAGTGAAACATGTACATCGTAATTGCAAGTGATGGTGTCTACTAGAGCACTGAAAGTTTAAAGAATGCGTCAAAGAAAGAAAATTGAATGCTTAATAGTAAAATCTCATTCCATCCAACACTAAAATATGGAGGTGGCACTTGATGATTTGGGGCCATGTTATCATTAGTGGTGTGAGAGAAATTGCTTTTATTCAAGGTACCTCTGACAAAATGTAGTATCCGAATATTCTCGAGAACCATTTGTACACACACACAAACGCGGAGAAACTGGGAATTAGAAATGGTTTTAAATTTTATCAAGACAACGACCTTTAACATTAGGCTTACGTTGTGGGGGAAGACTTCTCTACATTTGTCCCGACCTACTAGATACGCTACCCTAATCTCCTCTCTTGCACCCAATTGAGAATGTTCACCACGAATCAGAAATTAATATTCCCAAACACAACAATCGGCCAAAAAGAGGATAGAAGAAAGACTACGGGAAGAATAGAGGAAAATTGGGAGCAATTATACCAAAAAATTAGTTAATTATATGCTAAGATGAATGAAATAAGTGTTAAAGGAAAAGGGACTAAACAAAGAATATTAAGACGTAATTTAATGTTAATTTATCTGCTTTTCCTGTGTTGCTCGAATATTAATGTGACGGTACAATTTGTAACGTGTAGGATTTGTACACGTTTAAATGGTGTATTATTTTGTTTCGTTTATTGTAACTATCAGAATGCGTGATAAAATGCTTCAAAAGTTACATCATTGACACTTCAAAAGATAAATTGTTTCGTTAATTATATAGTGATCACATATGTGTTGAAATTCCATATTTTTATTCCCCCAACAGAGATACCACAGTTGAAAATTGTATTTGTGTGTATATAATTTGATTTTATTCATTAATATTTATATTTGCATTAATTGTTCTGCCGTTTCCGCTTCAAATAATCATAATAAATCATAAATCGTAACTACTTAATGTTTGCCCCTATATTGATGTGACTGACTGAAGTTCGAATAATCTAAATCTGCAGTTCTAAATGCGCGCAAAAATTCAACGATGCTTACGCAGCCTCCAGATATTTGACTGGTTTCCCTAGATACACAGTCGCTCTCCATATCTCATTCAAGTTTGATTTTGTCTTAAATCGATGGAGATATTTTACCTATTCTCCTACTGCGCTTACCGATTAAGTCTGTTACTCAGTGGGTCTCTTTTTGCTTTTATGTCGTGGATTCGCTGTCGTCGCTCTTCGTTTGTGCGAAGGGTGTCTTGATTAGTAATGTTATTTACATTCGATTCTGGAAAAACCGAATAAATTCGTTAATAATGAAAGGTGGATAATTAGAGGAATCTTGATACGTTACTGCCGCGGAGGTGTGTTGCAGACGATGGAACAAAGTTTGTTCTGAAGATGATTTCGTAGAAGAATTAGAGGAAAGCGCGTTTGGGTTTGGGAAGATGAAATAGAATCAGTCAGTGCTTGAAAGGAGTGTTAAACAGAACAAGAATGCCGACCTTTCCGTAGAACACGAACAGAAACGCGCGACAGAGATCAGTCAGCTTCGTCTCATCTATTACTAAACTTGGTTTGAGACTACTGGGAGATGATTTGCGACATCTGTATGCTTGAAGGCATATATTCATTGGCTATGTTTCAAAAATTCTGAAGCTGGAGTACACACTACCTCAGAAAAATACGTGAATTGCCTTGAAACGATGCCTGCCTCGACAGCAAGTTACTGACCAAGTTGGCATAGGTTGAGATTGGATAATAATTGTAGTACACGGACCCACGACAGAAGGGCACGTTCCATCCAGGAAGTTTCACGCATCTTCTAGAAGTCGTCCAATAATTAATGATCGCACCGTATAGGTAAGTTTTTGTCGTTTCATACAAGTACATTGTTTTTGAGCCATCTGGGAAACGAGCTTTCTTCTCTCACCTTGTTATCTACTGTAAGGGAGTACTTGCTGTTAACAGATTTTGGGTGAGTGTATAATAAATTATAAAACATTTGGTCATAATATTCGGGAATTAAAAATTGGGCACATTGATACCTCCATATTACAAAATACCTGTTCATTTTCAGGAAATTATAAAAACAAATTTAGATTGATTTGAAATATAAATGATCGACAGTAGTATATTTATAAATATACCTTTATCTAACAGCATTCTATTCTTCAAATATAAACTTCTTAAAAGATGCCCTAGAAGATGAGCAGAATTTTTTCCTCTTTAAAATATTTGAACTACATTAGCAGGGATTCTAGGCCTTCTTATTTCCAGAATTATTTAACTGAACTTTGATAAGAGAGAAAAACTTGGAAAGAAACTCATAATTCCAATAGAATTACTGAAGTTTAGTAGCCTTTTGTAGAATCTACTTTGAAACAAATGTATTTGTTTAAAGTATACTTGAAATGATTTTTAGCTCCTTAAGCATGTTTCTATTCTCCAGATATGTTGTGATCATTAGATGTATGATGTAAAACACTAAAGACATTAGGGTGGTATGTGATACTACTGATTACTGTGATATTATGTGGGTTAAAAAATCACAAATAAAACAATAATTTTCCAGATGAAGATACCACTATGATTTCAAGCTCATTCTGTTGCTGGATGAAGAAAGTATGAGCAGTCAAGCTCTCCAAAATCAGCATGCACTAAGCTCCACCACGTGAAAAGTTCTAAGCAGAAAAAACGTTCAACAGGCATGAGATCCATAAGGTAACATCAGAATTAGCTATCTTACAGAAAGCATGTATTTGTTACTAGTTGAAGAATATAAAATTAAACCACTGCTGTTAAATCAAAGAGAAACCAAATAATTTTGATTTTGAATTTTGTATCAAATTGCTTTCAGGTTCAACTAAGTGTCTTCAAGTGTCTTATTTGCATAATCTATTATTTGTTTTTTATTACCAATTAATTTCATCTCACAGTAATTTTTCACTGCCTAGAATTAATAATTTTCAAAACTGACTTTTTTTTTTAACCACTGTAAAAACTTAATTAACCTTAAAATTATTCATTTTGTTTCAAATTACATGACACCAGGAAAACAGTACATTAAGTTCTTTTATGATGGTATACATCAGCCAAACTAGATAAAAACTTACTTCAACAAGTTACTTTTTTTGTGAGGAGCATAATTGTGCATTGATGAAAATTATGCTCGAGTCTCCTCAGCTCTCTAATTAAAAGTGTTTAGTACTTCATTTTTCTAGTCTGAAAGCAATAAATTTAGTTTCTATGTGCTTCTTTTTATAATATTTGTGTTAAACAAATTCTTGCAGATTCTTTTAATATGGTACTATTTGTATTCAAAAATATCTTTACCAATAGTTGGACAGAAAAACACACAACTCTTGCTAAATTTCAATCAGATTACTTTTATTCACAAAATAGCAAATAAACAAAGCAGGTACATATACAAGGAGAACTTGAAAATTCACAATCAAAATTAAAAACATTATCAAATTACATTGAATACACAATGTTCACTGAGTATTATTAGCAAACTCAAAGGAATGCATACATGGACGGAGTCTTTCAATTGTTCAAAGAATTTATTCAGAATTACTGTCATTGAATTTTTCCATACAAACAAATAATTTAGCTAGAAGAAAAGTTTTATTTTGATAACTACACATGACAGTAGATAACTTGTGTAACAAGCTGCAGTTTTATTTCTTCAGAAGATTGAGGATTACATCTAAATATTGGGCAACGCAGGTTATAAAATCCAAAATTAGTACATTTGAAACACACTGGTATTCACCAGTTTTCGTAGTTTCTATACATAATTATATCATGAATATTAAAAATGGCTTTATTAAAATAATTCTCAATGAAAACTTGAGAGAATATTTCTCACAAATTCAGCTCAAGCACGATTTTTTACCTCAATGTTTCTTGCTTTACAGTCCAACATTATTTTGATCAATAAAAATGAATAATTGAATGGGGCTAGTCTATTAATAAAATTTATTTTACAGCCGTCAACATCCCTGTCTCTTTTTGCTTGCTCAGACTAGTACAGAAGATGACTAGGTTGTCAGTGTAATTTTCCTCTTACAGCAAATGGTTAGGCTTAAGCAACTGAATCCAAGCTTAGAACATGATGATTACAAATTTTTGTATTTGCTATTTCTATAATTATTTATGTGATAAGTGATTTAAGAGTCAAGACATTTAGTTATTTGTGGAATTCAAACAATGCCTTTTGTCTTCAGTGAGGTCAGGACGAGTCATATAGTGAAGTCATTGTACAATTAGTGCTGTAGTAAATTATTTGAGCACCAGTTCTACAATAAAGATTCTTTTAACCTGTTTGAGAATGCCAATAAAACATCCTCTATCATCGCAGATAAAAATTAAGACTCTGGCACTCGCAAATTATCAATCTGCTTTTGATAAGCATGTTGTAAAATACAAGCTCCCAAACTATATTTAAGTTGAGGTATTGGTCAATGCTCATTTATTAGCATTACTATGAAACCTGTTATAGCAAGAAAATTAAAGCTTGATAAAAAGTGGTGTCAAATTTCAATTCTCATTTCACATAGATTTAGTCTATGAAATGGCATATTAATAATAAGCTCATTTCTTAAAAAACTTTCATTGAAAAATGTTAAATTTTGAAATCTTTTGACAACATACGTATATCAGTTTCTTACAAAGAAAACTCAGCATTTTAATAATTTGCAGTATTTTGCAAGTTATTTAATACGATTTATTTTCATATAATTATCCAATTTATTTTTAAAATATGAAAGATATTCTTTTTTCCAATGAAAGGAAACTGAATGGGTAACAGATTAAAAAGGAATTTACAACTGCTCAGATAAGTGCAAATTCTATCTGATTTTAATCTTCTTTTTTACAAATTATTTGCAAATTTGAACTTAAAGATGCTAGGAGGGTTAATAACAAATCTATGAATGTGATCATCACATGTGATTTTTATCTAAATTACTCTTGATATTACCATGATAAATATAATATGAATACTGACTATCTGCATTTAATTTGGTGCTTAACTATGGCACTTTAATTTTGATAATAATCAAGCATAAACCATTATAATTTTATTAATTAACCAGACAATAAAGATCTCAAAGTGATATGACGTGGCATTGGTTTTCTGGCAAGTTGCTCTTGAGACGCAGAATGCAACGTGATGATGCTTTCCTATATTGCATTGAGATACTTTAGGCATCCACAACCAAAGAGAGCATGTTCAAAATTCAATATAAAAATTCCTATTACTATAACTAATTTCTTTCTTGTGCCACAACCGTGTGATCCGCAGTTTCATAGAAATTACGGTAAAGACAAATATAATGTAAATATTATGCTACACTGCAACATGCATTCTATTTACTCCACTAGTAACCTAACAACCAAGAAATTAGAAGAGATATCTTAAATGAATTGGCTTTTTTACATTGATCTCAAATATTCTTTACTAATCTTTCATCATAACTGTTGAATTGTTTCTACAGAAATGTTCTTGCTCCATGAATTTCAGGTAAGCATATATCATATACTTTTATTATGATTTCTTTACAGTATATTTTGTTCTTATAATGATTGTAATTCCTTTCGTGAGCAGATAAACTCTTTAACATAGGGGTCTAGTTTGGGCACACAAACATTTTACAGAGATGAAGCAAAGGGGCTATGTGCAACAGCGCTGAAGCAGATAGCCAGCTTAGTGCAATGCTAAAGGGACTCTTCCGTATCCACATGGCATCCCACAGTACAAAGGAAATCTCCGATGTCTAGTGAATGGAGCCTGTGAATAGAGATGGAATGTACATACCATCTGAAGATGGCATTCCATGTTGAAAGGTTAAGAATGAATATTTAAATTCAACGTAGTTGTTAGTGTTCTTTTAAACAACTCAATCCCCATGCTTAGAACACAAAAAGCCAATATTACAAATAGCAATTGTCTTAAGTGTAGCTACAAATATAAAAAGAAAAAAAAAATAATTAATATCACAGAATACTTGCAAAAGACTCATTGCAAATATGGAAACTACAAAATATCCTTCAGTATAAAAATGTAGAAATGCAACACATTTTCAAACTATTTCTATAAATTAATGTAATTAGTCTGCAGTCTTCTTTTCTTCTATAAATGATAAGGCCACTTGAAATTTTTTGGGTGGTATAATTGCAAAAAGTCTTTGGAAGTTTAATTAAAGAGTCCAGTTCAATGTTTACTTTAATACTCTGGTCATATTGTCTAACAAGATTATCCTAATAAAATACTTTATAGCACTCTCAATTCAATAAGTCTATTAAAATTATGTCCAGATTATACAAAGAGTTGTGTTTGTTTTTTTTCTTTTGTTAACAACTCATTGCATTTGTCATCCACAAAAGCAAATGTTTTGGGTGACAAATATCAAGGGACAGTCAATAGTTGCCTCTTCGGCATCTTGTTTTTGCCATTTAAAACACAGAAAAGCAAGAGAAATAAAATGGAGTATTCCAGTATCATGAAATAAAAAGAAACAATATAATTGTAGCTCTCAATTACCTAACTTTAATACTTATGAAATATTCTGTGAATATTATAAAAAGTTTGGAATTTTTTCCCCAAAGAAAAAAAGAGAAATATAAATGTACTAAAATCTTGATAACTCGAATCTGAAGATAAAAAGGGGAAGGGAGAAAAGAAAAATTAAAGTTGTTAAATATTCCTACTTAAAGGTCAAAAGTCATGAGGGATTAATAAAAAAGTGAAAGGCAGTCATTGTTAAAAGAATTTTTGGCAGTTCTTTACATGTTGCGGGAATAGCAGATTTCGTTTTTTATGTCACTATACGTTTGCCAACCTAGCAAATGTAAATATCCATTCTGCTAACTTTTGTAATCAAAGTAGGTATTCAGTGTTATTTGTCATTCGAACATGAATTGGGTCACTTTGTCAAAGGTGTTGGAAATGAGGCAGTAAGTAAACAGTGGTGTTGTGACCATAGACTCAGTTCCCACTCAAATGCCATGTGCGGATTGTGGGGCATTATTAATAGCTACTGGGAAGAGAGGAAAGAGTTTTGGAGTCAACGGAAAAGAGGAAGCACTATTGAAAGCCAACAGTGCCCCTTACATCATCGTCTCTCACATGGTAGTTTATGCCAAATATGATTTGGACAGCTATCTCGTGGAATATTTGTGGCGAAAAAGATTGCAAAAGGATGAGTAAAGATCTATTCCTGTTTCTGATTGAACATTGTAATATTGAATTTTGAGGCTTGTAATTTTTCTAAAAAAGTGTTCTTATAATATTTAACTGTTTTGTACTCACTCTGTAATATTTTCCTTCATTGCTCTATGTTACAGAAGAATATGTTAGCATATCATGCAAGGTCATATTCATCCACTGGTTAAGTTCTTTTCACGTGAATACAAATATATGTAATTTTCCATAAATTGGTAGTTGCATGGTGCAGAACAGCATGACCTGTTTGGAGATTGGTATTGAGAGAAAAGAAGGGTGCATTGCACTGCATTCCCCAACATGTAAAGAATATCCAAATTTTCTCTGAAACTTTAGGAGTTTAAATATCAACAGTTAAAGGCAAAAAAGCTTTCTGAAAACATTCACAGGAATATAGAAAAGGTCTATGCAAAGAATATCTGATATAGTGGAAAGATTGAGGGTGCTCTTACAATGTTTGCACTTAATGAAGAAGCCTTTGACTGTACCTTGATAAGGAAGGTTTGTTATGATAGCACAATATCCTGACTTCTTAATTGGATGGGCACGAAGCAAAGTGATTCACGGCAGTTTTCAGTGAACTTTGGCTATCCTCATCAGAACTGTAAAAGCTTCAGCAAACTACTCTTGTAGACTTTTCTGGTTTGTTGTCTTAACTCTTTAACATGCATGTTAAACTTCTAAGACAAAGAATTTACATTAGTTCAACTTTAATGTTATCAAGTTATTTTATAAATTCTACTTGAGGTACATTAATATAATTGTAGTATGTAAGGTAGGCAAAGAGAAAATAAAACAAGATCTACAAAAGAATCAGAGTCAGTCTGTTATTCAGATTCAACTGGTTAGAATTACTTTCATATTTGACAGAATCCTAACGTAATAGAATTGCTTTTCTTACTAGCAAGACACAACTGGTCAGCAGTTGAAAATACATATTTTTTTGTTATTTGAGATGTTTTATCTTCCATATAATGTCCAGGAGGGAAAGTTAAATCTGTAAAATTACTCTAGAAAAGCGATATTGATTTGAAACAAAGTACAGTGATCATCGGCAAGTATTTTAAAACTAAAATAAATATTTTAAAAAATACACCAACTACCTCCACTCAATTTTTCATTTTCTTGAGTAACTTATTAAGTCAGTATTTTCCTGGCTTAGAGGAAGAGTTAACAATATTACAAGGTTCAAAAAACTCTAGGACATTTGACGAAACTACTGAAATGAGTTTGCATCTTCGGAATAGAGGAAACTAATTGTACCCATTCTGGGCAATGTGACCAAGGCTACGGATTCTGCCCTGTTCCAAGGGACCTGTTATTCTTCTTCACTTTAGGCTGGTACTACCAGTGTTCAAAATACTTACGGGTCACTACTATTAATATTATATGACTTCTCCTTGTAAGGACAAACTTCCACAGGAGTGATAACAGCCTTTCTGCAGAAATTGCAATTCAGCACACCATTAAAAAAGAAGAATAGTGCACTCAAGTCTTTACAGAATTCTACACACTGGCCCTTGGTGAGCTCAGCAATTCATGTCGATTCATCTTGAAAATATATGCATTGATAATTCATGAATAAGCTCATAGTGATGGACTGCCATAAAGTTCATCAAGTCAGATTTGTTGGCTTTTTTCTCCACACTAATGATATTTATATCAACATGTCCTAATGGAAGAGTTTTTAAAACCTATAACATAACATAAAAAGAGTTATTAGTTATTTTAGCATTTTTATGATCAAAGTCTATAAAACAATAGAGAAATAATATTAATATTAATATTATTTCTAATTATATATATATTAATTCAATATTAGGGGCTAACAGAACCTTAGCACCTGCAAGACTGTTTAATGTCTCATTTGTAATTTGTTTTTAATTCCCAGATATCATGAAAAATAAGAAGTTCAACATTCATCTAAATGTTGCGAGTTTGCGACTGAAACTTCTAGACTACATGGTCCTAGCTAAAAGACATTCAACCCCAGTTTTGTAACTTAATCAACACCAGCCACTGCCAGGATGGGAATTCTAGTGGCAGCTGGTCTCCTTAAGGCAGCTTTAAACATTTCGTATTCTGTGAGCAGCGGGTAACTGCTCGCAGAATCCCCAGTAGTGTGGATGAGTTGCTTGCTATTTGCCAAGCAATGAACATTCGGTGCTCCCAAAGACTAGCATGAGAATATGGAAGTTAGGCCAAAGCCTGAACAGTTTTATTGGTATTTTTAATGGATTACCTGAAGATGAGCAGCTTGTGCTGCCAACAATACTAGTAATAAGGGGTTGTTATTTCGAAGGTGTACTATCAAATCAACTGTGTATGTGTAGGTAGTTTGTTGAAGCAAGCATTCTCTATTATACACGAGTGAAGTATCTTGTTATCAACTGTTGAACAAAACCTTTGCTCTCCTTCACTTATAATTCAATTATATTGGAGAAAGGGAGAAGGGGAGGAGAAGGGGAAGAGATGCTGGAGCTCAATAAAATATGTGCATTTAATTATCAAGCAAAAGAAAAGCCTGTGGAATCTTCACAAGTTCGTGAAATGAAGTTTTAATGCAAAATCATACACATGCCCAAATTATGAAGATGATAAACAGGATGCAACTTGAATATAATTAGGTCCATATGGTATATCAGATTAGATGTAGGATATCACCATTAAAAATAACAAAAAACATACATACTTGGTTAACTGAAAGATATTTTCCTTGTCTATCAACAATACTTCAGGTATATGTTTTTTAATCTACCTAAGTGCCCCTAATATATTACAAAAGGGAAAACTATTGCATATAGAATCATAAAAATTCCCTCTTTATATCTTAGTAGTGCAAAATTCAATTTCTGAAAGTTTCCATGCAATCAATTCTGTATTGTTTCCATGCAATCAATATTATATTCTTTAGAGAACCAGCAATTTGAAATAGAATTCTTTAGTCAATCCCAATCTAGTGATCTAGGAAAAGTTAATGTACTACTCAATTCCTTTTAATCACTTTAATTAATTATGAACGCTTTCATAAGGTTATAAATTTCTAAATTATACACATGGGCCAAATGTTGCAATTCACTGTAACCATTAACATAATTAAGATTGTGATCTTCCTACTTATTTGAAATGACAAGCTTTCTTGTGATTGTTTTCACTAGAGTGCATTGTTATTAAACCAGATGTATATTTGCCTTTGTTAAATTTGTTCTGATGTTTTTTATTCTTTCCTTTGCCCTTTCAATAACCTTTTCAGTGGGAAGCGACTTTTGGCCCATGGTGTATCTTGCTTTAATGGTAAAATAAAACTACAAATAATGACCAACCTCCACCTCAGCACCATCTGCATCTAAACTCAAATAATCCACTTCTGTCATCTTTGCAGCAAGGAGCAAAGAATATAATGGGAAACACTTGACTCTGGTGAAAATTAGAAAGTCCATCATCACCACCATCACCTGCTGATATTTGGCGGAAGGTAATCTGAAAAATGAAATATTAAGTCCATAAATTTATTATACAAAAGAACTTACCATTTTGGCAACATTCAAAACCAACTTCTCTTCAGTTCAGTACTCAATGCTTTTCAAAGAACTTAAATGATATTATTTCTAATAAGTTCAATATTTGCTTAAGCACTAACATTCAGCCTGTACTTAAGTGTTCATTCACAAAAAACGTCATTCCCATAAAAACCACAACATAGTGCTATCTTAGACCTTACAGGCAGCAAGGAGTTTGGAGGGGCAGGAGGAAGAGTTGTAGGTATAAATTTGACAACATAACTAGAGTGCAGCTATGAACAGACTTATGTACTTTTAGAGTAAGCATCATCCCTTAAGAGTCCCATCTCAATCAGGTTTTTCATCCAGTTTCCCTGATCCTTTTAACAAATGCTGAGATGACCCCTTGTTTTGCTTCTGGACATAAAAGTAACTTCATTATTTGTGCAAGTCTTCTAAATTTCTGTGAGAAATATAGTTATTCAAATTATTGTTCTCCATATTGTTCCGGCAAAAAGTACTATTCTTTCATGAAAAACATGAGGGTTAAGGACACAAATGTATAGCTAATTTACCTTTGAAAATAGATTTTCTTATATAGGAGCAAATATTTTGTCAACAAAACTTGAAAAAAAATGCTCGGTTTTTCTGTATTCAAAATTCGACTAGAATATGGCTTAGGATAGAGATCATAGAATTATGAAAACATACAAAGAATTCACTTTTCCCCATAGCTCGTCACACACAGTTTTTAACTGTTTTTGACATAATAAATAAAAATAAATAAATAGAGGTTAAAGGTACACTTTTGTAGCAACTTGCCTTTGTAGGAAGTGATGCAATGTTTTATAAAGAAAATATTTTGCAAATACCACTGATAACATATTACTAAAAGACCTCAAAAATCCAGTGAACATACTCCTCACTAGATCTTCCTTCTAAAGGTTCTTTATTTTATCTACCATTTATATGGAGTTCAAAGTGCTGACATTCACCTTGAGATTAAAACACACATACTAATGTAACTTCACCTTAACATTAATTTACTAAATGAAATAAAACTTTTAATTACTAGAATGGTGAACTGAAGAACAACTTTTTGTCAGTTTCATACAAATTGAAGTGTCAGATAACTTCAATATTAATATATATGGAAAACATCCTTAACCATACAAATTGAAGTGTCAGGTAACTTCAATATTAATATATATGGAAAACATCCTTAACCAAGTCAAATTAAAATAGCTTTTTTCCCATTCTGCTAAGCTTTCCTTCTTTTGACAAATGACTGTTCACACAACTCCATTGCACTGCACTCACATTCCAGCACAAAAGCCTCTTGCTCACTCTGACTAATCACCACAATCTAGTGGCATCACCTTGGGATAACAGATAATAGTTCTGGGACCTCCAAGTTATTTTGAGCTAATATACTGGTAAATAAAATATACCTCCTTTGGATATGCTGTAGGACTTAAGCAGGCATGAACAGAAGATGCCCGGCTCCTCTTTTGTCGTTTCAATGTAATAAAATCCCATGGGTCAGCTTGGATTAACAAACCATGCCAACCCAAAGCAGACTCGAGCCATTCTGTATTTGATGATTTGCCATATCCATATGCACCAGCCTCCACAAATGTACCATTCACCTACCACAAGAAAACTGCTGAATTGCTATCATCAACAATTTCTCTAAAAGTAGTATGCTTCTATTAGCCAATTTTGTACATATAATAATATGTCACAACTTAAATAAAATACACATTTTCTAGGGCCTCCAAAATTGTATTATTATTATTATTGTATGCTTAAAAAAATGTTACCGATTGTTACATAGTAAAAATAAAATTCTAATATGTGTTTTAATGTAATAATGGTTTGTTTAAAATCAACACAGATAACAAAATATAATTTATCTCGAAATTCTTTTATAAGGCTGTCACATAGATTTAATTTAAAAGTTCAAAAAGATCCAACAAAAAGATTTCGGACAGTCAAATTTATTTACTGTTTTTATAAATTTGACTGTCCGAAATCTTTTGGTTGGATCTTTTTGAACTTTTAAAATATAATTTAATTAAAATGCTAGTATTTTTGCCATTAAATCAAAATGAAGCTTCTACTTAGGAAATTTATTTGATTCCACAAACATCCATTAAGCTTGCCATGGCAGAGCCGTAAGTAAAATATATTTGAAGGGCCAATTTAGTAAGAACCAATTATTGCTAATAGTTCTTCCTACCATTGATATTAATAATAATATTTTATTGCTTATTGACTTACAGAAAGTATCAAGCAAAGTCTGTCTAATAATTAATTACATTTTTTTAAACTACCCTGACTTTCAGTAATAATAAGATTACAATTATCTTTATAAATTATATGTTAAAATTATGCATAATTGAATATAAACAATTACATTCATTTAACTTATAACAGGAATTAGACTTACAGTAATAATTCTAATTGTTTACTTGATAAATTACATGAATAATAAAGCATGCAGTAGTTCATAATAAACATTAAAGTGATTTTCCATTTTAAACTGCAGTCTCATTATCAAATTAAAAATAATATTAAACAATAAACTAGCAGATTATGAAGTGGCAAATAGCTGACAATTAGTGTAAGTGATAATTTGATAGTTTCTACAAGATTTATTCAATGACACAAAATACATTTTAATTACTACATAACTTAGATAAGTTTGATCTAATTCACCTTTAATTATTCTCTTCAATACATCAAACCCATTATTTAAAATTTTTATTCCATTATGGAGAATGTTCAGATTGTCATCCAAATTGAAAAATTAACTTGCCTTTATCTGTTAATCAATTTAAAAATACTTGTATGTGAATTGTTAATTGATTTTCAAAGCTATTTTATTTGACATCGTAAGTTTAAATAATTTAATGATGAAAGAAGCAATAGATCAAATAGCATCAAAAAACTTGATCTTTGTGTTCCCATAATTGTTAATTGTTCTCCCACTCCTTTCCAAGTGTTGTACCTGATGTATTGAATGTATCTTTCTGGGAATTAATAGAAATGAACAAAATTCTCTTGAGATTGCAAATCATGTAGTTAGTCCCAACTGCCTCACGATTTATAAACTGATCATAATTTTTCTGACATTCAAAAGACACATTTATATCATCCTACACTTTAAAAAGATAACTTTTCATGAGATGTACAACTATCCTTCAAACACAAAGTGTAGTAATAGTGTATTTTTAAGAAATATAATTATTTCTCCATTGACAGGCAACTTAGGTCACCAAGCTCAATGCAGCTTCCAGATTTGTTTATAAGGCACAAAATATCACAGTAAAAAACAATTAGTTTTTGGTAAATACATTTTATTTTACTACAATACAAAGCAACACACTAAATTAAATGTAAACTTACTTTGTTATTGAGTATACTGGCCACCAACAAAGTCTGATGATTAATATTAAATTTTTCCACCTCTTTCACTGAACTAGGTGGTGATTGTAAATGAACTGCCCTTACATAGGCAATGAATTGAGGATTGTCTTGACCAACACTACTGAAGTCAAGATCTCGGGTGAAGTTGAACAATTCACGGTGTTTTGGAGCTACAGCAATTTAAAAAATAAAGACCATTTGCAGATACTACAAAGATTGCTCTCCTGATATTACATCACAGCAAAGTTACACTACCTTTCAAATCAAAGGACAAAAAGAGTATTGTCATAACAACCGTAAAGGCTGTGAGAAAGACAGCAAAGGGGAGAATTCTCCTGGGTAGACCAGGAGATAGTAGAAAGGAAACCATTCAGCCAAAGTTCACAACACATATCTTGAATATCTGCAAGATACCAAACATATTTGGATACTTAATTAGCCTTCAACAATGTTCTACACAAAAAAGTGACAGATCTTGCAAATTTAATATGCTTTAAAAGGCATACTTTTTTTGACAGATTTCAATTTATTCAGTGCAACAAAAACTTAATGTCTTAAATGTATAAAACAAGTCACACACTATTTACGTCAAATTGCGATTACGTCTCGCCATCACTTTCAATAAATTTATGATCTGCAAAAAGAAAAACATTACGGATTTCCAGATAAAATAAAGCCTTTCTAGAAAATTACCAACTTGTCACATTTATTAATGTTTAAATGTAAAAATATAACATAGTGACGTATAGGACAACAATTCCTACCATTATAAATCCCTTTCGGAAATCACAACAGTTCTACGATAACAAATCGGGTTCAACTCTTTAAACCATGTCAAACACTATAATCACACATTAAACTTGCCATTTGCGGACGCCATACACTTGCACCATAGCTCACATTTCCAGGTGTTGTCATGGGGATAATAATATATTATTATGTTAATTGATAGAGAAGACGCACATCGCCGGGAACTCGGGATAAATACGGGGGTTGGGTTGGGCCAAAGAATCTCTGCCGGGCTGCTGCCGGGTTATACTTGGGTTTTTATTTCTTGTCGCGTGAGAGTCGTCGTTGGAACATTTCGCGTTTTCTCGGGCATGCCGCTAGATCTCGCACGATCGCCAGCGCTGCTCGATACGGTTGGGACGCTCGCTATCAGAGAGTATAGCTATACCAGTGAGATGACTGATCTATGGGCATCTCTGTGTAGAGATGTCTAGAATGGCATTACAACGTTTCGCGAGAAAATGTTGGGCAGCAACCTCTGCTGTGCGCGTAAGCGATTCCTAAAGATTTAGAAAGATTTTGACTGTATTATGCGGCTCCAAGATTTGAGTTTCATATCACATTTGTTATGTACAATGGTATTTGCATTATTTCGGTTTGTTAAGATTCTGGCGGGGCAACTCGTTCACAAATATAATTTAAAGAAGCGCTAAGCTATCAGACCTATAAAGACACCATCTTTTTTACTTCCCCGTATACATACGTATATACAGAGGCGTATCTATGGTATGGCAGACATAGAACGTGCCATGGGCGCCACTCACAAGGGGCGCTATTTAGAGTATTTTGGCTAAAATAAATAACAAGAACCTTGAATTCAAGTATCCTGACAGGGGCGCAAATTCGATGCTTGCCATGGGCGCCTGAATACCTAGACACGCCTCTGCGTATGTACGGAGTAATAAACGTAGTATATGGGAAAGTTACGTAATGCTGCGGAAAATCGATTTCGAGATTTCAATGGAAATATACGTTTTGATCTCCCTTGATACCGAAAAAGTGGTTATTTTCAAAACGTCCGTCCGTCCATCCGTCTCTCTGTTCATCAGTCTGTAAACAACACTAGCGCCTAAACCATTCGTACGATTTCTTCCAAAATGGATATTCGTCTGTCAATCTGGTTCCACACGAGGCGCCGCGATTTTGAAAAATTTTCTTCAAAATTTGGGGGTACTTTATATGAAGCCTCCCGGACATTTTCAAAATTTTCTCAAAAACGGCTCCAATTTTTTTCTTTGAATTTCTTGTATGAATACAGTAAAATACACTCATTAACATGTCATAGGTCCGATTTTCACGGATAACTCTAATTTTTCGAAAATTGCAAAAGTTTGAAATTTTTTCGGCGTCTTCCTACAACTACAAAATTGAAGATAGAGATTTTTGCCTCCAAATAAAATTTGTTCTCCAAAGTGAGTTTTATCATTTAGATAATGTAATTTTTTTTGAAAATTATAATATTCGCGCAATATTTGCAATTTTGAAAAATTACAAAAACAAAACTTTCTCAAAAACCGACTCCAATTTTTTCTTTAAACTTTCGGTAGGGATAGTGCTAATGTGCTCTATGAGATAACATAAACGACATATTGCTCTTTTTTGTTTTTTAAAAAAATACAAAAATGTAATTTTTTTTACTTGCCTCTCAGGTGGTTAATATTTACATTAGCGGAGATTTGTTGACATTATTATATTTTTATTTTATTTTATTTGTCAAAAAACAGTAAAACTGTATATGACGTATGGGGAAAGAGATTTATCTGCGCATTTTCTTGAGGAAAAACAAACAAACGAAAAAATGAATTTAGAAAATGATTATTTTTGAAAAATAAAAATATTTGAAAAATAAAATATGCGTCTGGCGGATGTAATTGGGGGAAGCCGCATTTATTACAGTGACGATGGTATTGCCGAAGAAGGAGATAGGTGAGTCAATTTGATCAGGGGTGTTTAAGAAAGGTGGCAAAGGGGTAACTGAAGAAAGAAATTTGTTGATTATTTTCCAATTGATATTCTAATGGATATGTAGATTGGGGTGATTAGATTCTATGAGATCAGCACCACAGGAGAGAAACACCGGACAGTGGTCTGAGACAGTGGTCTGTTGGAACAGATTGAACTAATGGTTTCGTAAGATTTTTGCATAATGCAATATCTAGAATATCTGGAGGAATGTCACGATTTTACGGATAATGCGATGGTTCAGAAGGAGCGGAGATAATTAAATTATTGTTGATAGCATATCTGAGTAGAGATTTTCCATTCAGAGGACAAGATCTGCATCTCCAATCGATATGTTTGCGTGGAAGTCCCCTATGGCTAACGTAGTAGTCGGATTTGAGAATAGAATATTAAGGTGAATTTGTTTCAAGGGAATTTTAGGAGGTTTATATACTGCAACTAGCGTGATTGGAGTACTGTGTGACTGATGCAGAGCAATTGATATATTTTTAAGTCCGGGAGTAGTAAATGGAGGCAAAGGATCGTGTCGAATCCGTTTTTTAATGAAAATTGCTACTCCTCCTGCGGCAGTTCGGGAAGGTCTGTCGAATCTGTAAGTCAGGTAACCCGAGACCTCTATCTTATCTTTGCATGTGAGGTGCGTTTCTGTGAAGAAAGCAGTATCAATATTATAATTATTTAGAATATATCTCCAGATGCCATTCGAGCCTGCGGGTTCCAGCAGCTGTCAACCTATACTTCGGTTTTTCTTTCTTGGCTCGTGGGTGGGTGTTATCAAAATGAAATATCTCACGGTATTTCGCGTCGTTGTACCGCCAGGAGTCGTATGATTGCATCTGTATCGAGTTGTGCTGGCGATCATGCGACTCCTAGCGGCACAACCAAGAACGACGCGAAATACCGTGAGATATTCCATTTTGATGACACACCCCCACGCGCCAAGAAAGAACTAGTGGTGCTACAGAATGGCACAGACTTTCCCGTATTAGTTTTCTATTTCCTTGGGTCTTCGCTAGCTATTCGGAATTGCCACAAACTCTTTCTTGCCAGTTGTCATCCTATCACCGCCAAAAGTACATTTTTTTTTGTCATTTTCTTAATTTTTCGGTTTCCTATTGGTAGAACGGAAATATTAATTTTAGAATATTAAAGAACACAAAAACCTAGCCGTAAATGGCAATTTTCTTTTAAAATTATGTGCCGTTTAAGAGAAAATGGCGTTTTAGCACTACTAAAAATGCGAAATTTGAAGCTCATTTTCACAGAAAATTTTTGAGTTTTCAAAATACTTTATTTGAAGTTATTTGAAGCACTTACACTCACAAATATAATCATCTTTACAAATTGCGGATAATGTGCATATTAAAGATGTGAGAGATCTTTCAAAAAAATTATATTTATATAATTTTTGAAAAAAACAAAAAAATAACTCAAAATAAACTTAACGCTATACTAAATGAGTGTAACTAGCACTATCCTGTTACAAAAGTTTCAAGAAAAAAATTGCAGCCATATATGAGAAAATGGCGTTTAAGCATTTCTGAAAATGCCGAAATTTGAGCTACTTTTCACAGAAAACGGTAGTGTTTTCGAGAAACTTTACTTGACATTATTTAAAGCATATATACTCGTAAATATAATAATGTGAAAAAATCGCCGATAATGTAAATATTAACGACGTGAGAGACAAGTAAAAAAATTTACATTTTTGTAATTTTTGAAAAAATCAACCAATAGACCAATATGGCTTTTATGTCATCTAATAGAGTAAATTTACCACTATCCCTACCAAAAGTTTAAAGAAAAAATTTGGAGCCGTTTTTGAGAAAATCTTGTTTTTGTAATTTTTTAATGTTGCACATATTGCACGCAATATTGCACGAAAACTACTAAAATTTTGAGAAAACATTTACATGACCTTTATGAAAGAACTCAATATGCAAAACAAATTTTATTTGAAGAAAAAATCTCTATCTTTAATTTCGTAGGTGGAGAAAGACGCCGAAAAAAAATTCAAACTTTCACAATTTTCGAAAATTCAGAGTTATCCGTGAAAATCGGACCTATGCCATGTTAATAAGTGTATTTTACTCTATTCATACAAGAAATTTAAATAAAAATTTGGTGCCGTTTTTGAGAAAATTTTGAAAATCACCGGGGGGCTTCATATAAAGTACCTCCAAATTTTGAAGAATTTTTTCAAAATCTCAAAGCTTTGACTAGAATCAGATCGACTAGGGAATATCAATTTTGGAAGAAATCGTACGTATGGTTTAGGCGCTAGCAGTGTTCACAGACGGACAGACGGACGCACAGACGGACGTTTTCCTTTCAATTGGGTTTTCGGTATCAAGGACCTAGAAAACAGGGTTTCTGGCTACACCACGTGTTAGGGGATTTTTTCCCTTAATTTAGCAACTGGTTTTATCCACTTATTCGTTTTCACGGCCCGGCAATTAATTTTTTTCCGCCGAAAATTGGCCATTTTTTTCGCGCAGCATTACATAACTTTCCCTAAAGTACGTATATCACTCCGTGTATACGTACGTATACGGGAAAGTAAAAACTGAAGTAACAGCAATGACGTGTCTCCCTCCGGTTATTCTTTGTTCCGAAACATGAAAAAGAATTTCGAGGTCAGCGTTTCTCGAGTGAAGTCAAAGCAGCAATGACAGCCTGATTTGGAGGGCAGCCGAAATAATGTTTATCAAAAGGGTTAATGTCGTTACAGGAGAAGTGCCCGAAGTTCATTAAGGTCCAAGGTGATTATATAGAAAAATAATAATAAATCTATTTACTTCTGTAATCGTTTTCTTATTCAGGTAGATACGTTATTGAATGCCCCTCATCTCTCTCTCTCTCTCTCTCTCTCTCTCTCTCTCTCTCTATATATATATATATATATATATATATATATATATATATATATATATATATATATATATATATATATCAAAGACTACGTCTATACGTTTATATAGGCATCGTCTGATAGTCCTCCGTCTATGCGTTTCTACGTATAGTCTCTACGCCTCTACGTTTTTTATAGGTGTATGTCTGATAGAATAGTGATTCTTTAAGCCATATATGTGAACGAGAGGCGCAGCTAGAACCTGAACAAACCGAACGGAATCAAATATTATTGTATATACAAAGGTGAGAAGAAACCTCAGAAACCGCACAATACAGCCAAAAACTTTCTAAGCTCTAGGAAACGCTCCTGAGCTTACCATCCAATATTTTCCCGCCTAACTTTGTGACGTCGTTGAAGACTTCTTCATTGAGTTCTTTGGTGGTAGAAGCGCCTCGAGCGGTATCTCGACGTTTAGTTGTACTCTTTGGGCGCAAGTGCCACCGGGTCTATATTATGTAAACTCGTTGCCTTCGGGCTGACGTTTCAGCCATATTGTAATCCTACATATCATATCAGCTGTTTACGTTCTGTTCGTTGGAGGTGGTGCGAGGGGAGAAATTTTTCATCAATGGCACAATCTGAAAACATCGAGGCCTAGTATTCATATCTGACTGAAATATTATTCCGTTGTGCAAATATTCAGACATTAAAACATGTGGAAAGTGCGGGACCTTTTCGATAAAGCGTATGTTTAAAGTTAATAATATGTAATTTGTTTTGGCCTTTTTGCAGTGATTTATAGGGATTCAGAAATGTAATAAAGCTTTAATTGTGTGCATCATAGTTGTCCAAATATAGTCGTAATATTTTTCTGCTTGATGGGTTACTTTAAATTTTTCTCAGCTGTCAAGTTGCTAATTGAGTGATACTAAAGTTGTGGTGTTTTATCTATATTTCCAGCACAAATGTGGTTATGAATTACACAGATATTGAAGCTAAAGTTAGAGAAGCAACAAATGATGATGCGTGGGGTCCAACAGGTGAATTATTGATGTTTGATCATTTTTAATAATGTATTATGAAAGTGATTTTTTAAAGTAAATATTTGTTTCTCATTATTTACAGGAGCAGTAATGCAGGAAATAGCCCAAGGAACCTTTACATATGAACAGTTTCCAGAAGTTATGACAATGTTATGGAAAAGAATGTTGCAGGATAATAAAAAAAACTGGAGGAGAACCTATAAGGTTAGTCACTATTTTTTTTTTTGATTTGAGGTGTGTAGCTTAGACTCCATAATGAAAATGAAAATAGAACAGATATGTACAATTTTTTAACACCTTTTAACAATTTATGATTTTATAAATGACGTTTACTCATAATGATACCTTGCCTAATTTCTAGGAAATTGTGGGAATGGTAGGAAATTGTGAAAATTTGATATTCTTTGGAAGGCATTTCAAGAAATCTTTTGTCAGAAAATGTCAAATTTACGTTTTCTCAAATGAAAATGTCAAATGTCAGTTTCATTTTGCGGTTAAACTAGATATTTTTCTATTTACATGTCTTGCTTAACAGCATTTGCATTGTTAAGAGTAAAATGTTTTTATTGTATATTTTAATTATATTATTTAATTTCATGATTACCTAACCTAACTACAGAATTGGAAGAAAGGAAATCATGGAAGTGTCTGGAAGATCTAGGAAATATCTGATTATGAATTTATTGTACATCTTATTAGAATTAATGCAGCATTTTTGCGTATAGTTGATTTGTTCTCTTTTATTACATCAAATGGTTGAAACTTGTTTGAGGGGGAAATGTTTTCATGAGAGAATGTAAACGTATCAAGAGTTTTCTTTCCCTGATACATGAATTTCATTCTCAAGTGAACAAGTGATGAGTTTGTTGTTGAATTCATTTTATTAGCATAATTTATACAGACTTTGTCTATGACTGATTTTCTGAAATGACAATTTTTGTGTAATAGCACAACAGCCTGTTAGCAAGGTCTCTTAAACTTATAGCATAACCATTCATTTTTTAACGGGCTTCTGATTGAGAAGTGCTGGACTCGTGTTATGGATGCAGACTTTGGAAGAATGTTGGGTTTGCTTTATTTACTTTATGTAGGCAGTGAAATTGCAGTTTACCCCTTTATCCATAAATACAGATTTTTCTCCATTTGGGGGAATTTTTTAATATTTATTCAAAAGGATATTCACTGGATAATAATTTGTATGGGAAAAATATTAATGCATTTTTAATATTGGAGCCATCTCAAATTTATTATGTAGTCCTGAATTCGAGGATGAAAAAACTAACTAAATTATCATTTTATTTATAGATGAGAAACGTCTAGTAGTATAACAGAACATATGGTAATATTTCATGAAATATAAACATATTTAATGAAACGGAGAGACAGGTTTTGGAGTTCTTTTTTTAGGAAACATGATCTGAGGCTTTATCTTTTATATAAAAAAATAAAATAACAACATTTTTGTTAAAGCTATAGATACTTCAGATAATTGGTCAATTAGTCTTATTTAAGCGAATCAGTTTTTGATTTCCTCTGAATTCTCCCTCCACAAAGTGAAAATAACTATGCACATTCATTTTAAAAAATATTTATTCTGTGTTTTCCCAATTTTGTGTAATATGTTAAGGAAGATGCTAATAAATGAAATGCTTGAAAGATTTGATTACTGTACTGTGGCATACGGTATCTGAAGGAGATTCAGGACACCTTCTTTGTCCCAGATATTTTCATGTTAGTCTTATGTCCATTTTTGGGAGAAGGACAATTTCCTCGTATCCTCTGTCAAGATTTCGAAGACTAGCGTGATCGTAGTGGAAGAGGAATGGATTTTTTTTAAGAGAGAAAAACAATGATGCCCTTAAAAATATCTAATATCATCCCAGCAAGAAAATTTTGGTAAGAGCTTGGCTCTGAGAAAAAAATGGTATTATTATTTCACCTGTTAATAAAAATGATCAGGTTTCAATCAATATACTCAAGGAACAAGTTGCCAATGAATTAGCCATTTTCTATTCATGGATTGATGGCAAATAGTCCAGCAAATTGAAATAGCCTGGTAAAGAAATTGAATTTGTGATTGCATTCTATTTGTTGGGTTAAAAGGATGCTATTAAAACTATTATTCGAATATTTTTGTAGTTTCCCCATTCATTCTCAACCAGAAAAAATACTTCATAATCTGAACAGTCAATGTACGTAAGCCAAACTACTTAATTATTTCCATTTAAAGATAAATGATAAAGTGAATCTAGATATATCACACAAACATTGATTGTAAACTGTGATTTCATATGGATTTTGATTTCACGTGGGGTTATAAGGGAAATAGAGAGAAAAAATGAAGGCGCAGAACAGTACGAGACTAATCATTCTTTTCACAGTATCATTTATAGTGAATTTTAGAATATTGTCAATAGTAATTTAGTGAAAGATAGGATGATTTATTAGCCAATATTGTGTTTGGAACCTTGGTTACCTTCTCTAACACATACCCACTGTAATTATTTTAGTTACTTTTAATCAATTCGTAATATTTTTCTGACCAGCTCAGTTATTACCTTTAACTCACTAATTATTCTTATTCTATTGTAATTTTATCTCTGGGATTTCTTTTCGATTCTAATCATATGGGCTTAAAAATACACCCCTCTATGAGGTCTTGGCTGATTTGAATTTTACCTTGTGATATATTGATGGAAAGATTAATTGTTATTTAAATAAAACACTTTTATTCAAAATATTGTATGTGCAACAATTTCCTTATTGTGCAATTTATTCTTACTCAACTGCTTCAGAAGTTACCAGACTGAATAACCAGACGTCCAATCAAATGATATAACTATTGCAACCATTCTAATTGTAATGTAAAAATCACATTTATACCAAATTAAAATTAAATTACATCCATTCATACCTAATTTTCCAGAGACCTGTGCATTTTACCAACTGATTGGATGTTAAGGGCCATTGTTATATTACTTTATCTACAATTTATGCAGATCTTGGAACTTGTTTATTACTTTTGTCTCTTTTAAAAGTCTCATTTTCCTTTTGCTAGTTTTTGATTCTCTTCTTGATTAATGAATATCATTGGTCTCCAGAAACCTATTTCTCCACAGACTCCATGGTCCACCTTCCACCCCTCTACAATAGAAAATACCAAATCTAAGTTTTAGACTTTGACTTTCTAGTTAAACATTCCAAAATGTTACTCCTTGTCCAAAAAATACTATGATTCTACCATGGACTTCCTATATTAAATTGAATTAATTACTAAAACCCAAAATTATCAACATAGTGCTGGAGTTCATAGTAACACGTCCATGTTGTTTCTGTACTACTTTCATTCTCATCTGTTGTAAGAGTAACAATACCCTCTCTTGAGTGTCCACTGTCTTTCGATGGAGTGCACTGTTAATGTTTCCCCTTGATCATTTGTAAGAAACTTTTTCATTAGTCACTCAGTCCATGGACTCCTATTCCCTTAATGTCTTTCGTTGTTCTTTACTTCTATTATTCTCTTAAAAATTCATTTAATTAATGTTTTTAATCTTGATTAAAGCCACACTTTTATCAAAGTATACTCAATTTCTTTCATTTTTTATTAATTTCTACATTGTCTTTAATCTGGTTTTCTATTTTTCTGATGTTGAGCTATTGAAAGGCAGGAGCTCATGAAGAGCTATTGGGTGGCAGGAGCTCATGAAGAGCTATTGGGTGGCAGGAGCTCATGAAGAGCTATTGGGTGGCAGGAGCTCATGAAGAGCTATTGGGTAGCAGGAGCTCATGAAGAGCTATTGGGTGGCAGGAGCTCATGAAGAGCTATTGGGTGGCAGGAGCTTATGAAGAGCTATTGGGTGGCAGGAGCTCATGAAGAGCTATTGGGTGGCAGGAGCTCATGAAGAGCTATTGGGTGGCAGGAGCTCATGAAGAGCTATTGGGTGGCAGGAGCTCATGAAGAGCTATTGGGTGGCAGGAGCTCATGAAGAGCTATTGGGTGGCAGGAGCTCATGAAGAGCTATTGGGTGGCAGGAGCTCATGAAGAGCTATTGGGTGGCAGGAGCTCATGAAGAGCTATTGGGTGGCAGGAGCTCATGAAGAGCTATTGGGTGGCAGGAGCTCATGAAGAGCTATTGGGTGGCAGGAGCTCATGAAGAGCTATTGGGTGGCAGGAGCTCATGAAGAGCTACTGAGTGGCAGGAACGATTAGATGTGTTGAGTTTCCTTTGCATTGAATCTGATATTTTAAGGAAAATTGATTTTGATATTAATAACAAGTTCAATGAACTGAAATGTAAGAGAAAGTTTTTCTGAACCTCATTTTGTTAATTGCAATCTTTATTTTAAGTGTAAATTTTATTTGAATATTAATTACTGTACTTTTGTATGGGTGAGAGGGGATGTTCAATGCAAACAGTAGAGGGGGAGTGCATTTGCGATCACCTAGGGCGCCATGGAATATTAATCCACCAATGATCATACTGATTCAAGTTGAGGAATGTTTCCATACCAAGAATGTAAACTAGTGGTGCTACAGAATGTTACAGACTTTCCCGTATTTTTTTTCCTTTGCCAGTTGCCATCAATCGCTGCCCACACTACGTTTTTTTGACATTTTCTTAATTTATTGGTTTCCTAATAGTAGAAAGAAAAATATTATTTTAAGAATATTAAAGAACAGTAAAACTTTATCCTAAATGGCAATTTCCGTTGAAAAATCTGGAGTCGTATTTAAGAAAATGGCGTACTAGCGCTACTGTAAATGCGAAAATTGAAGCTTTTTCAGGGGAATCTTTTGTGATTTCAAAATACTTCATTTGAAGTCATATAAAGCATATTAACTCACGAATACAATAGTGTTTACAAATTGTTAGAAATGTGCATAGTAAAGGTGTGAGATATATTTCAAAAAATTATATTTGTGTAATTTTTGAAGAAAAAAAACAAAACAAAATGAACTTTACGTAATATTAGAGTGCAATTAGCACTATGCATTCCAAAAGTTTGAAAATACAATTTGGAGCCATATTTGAGAAAATGATGTTTGAGCGTGTATGAAAATGCGGAATTTTGAGATAATTTTCACAGAAAACTGTTGTTTTCGAGAAGCTTTGTGACATTATTTGAAGCAAAGGTACTCATGGATATAATCATTTGAACAAATCGCCGCTAATATAAATATTAATGACGTGACAGACAAGTCATAAATATTACATTCTTGTAATTTTTGAAGAAAAAAAAAAGTAGAGCAATATGGCGTTTGTCATCTCGTAGAGTTACATTAGGCACTATCCTTACCAGAAGTTCAAAAAATTTGGAGCAGTGTTTTGAGAAAATCTTTTTGTAATTTTTTAAAGTTGCAAATATTACACGCAATATTGCGGGAAAACTATTAAATTTTCAAACAAAAAAAGTTCATGTCCTTAATAAAATAACTCTCTAGTGAGAAAATTTCATTTGAAGGAAAAATCTCTACCTTTAATTTTGTAGTTGTAGGAAGAGGCCGAATAAAATTCAAACTTGCAATTTTCGAAAATTCAGAGTTAAACTTGAAAATGGGACTAATACCATCTTAATAAGTATAATTTACTCTATTCTCACAAGAAATTTAAAGAAAAAATATTGGAGCCGTTTTTGAAAATTTGAAAATATCCGGGGGCCTTCATGTAAAGTAACCCCAAATTTTGAAGAATGTTTTTCAAAATATTAGATCTTCGACTCAGGCCAGATGGGTAGGGGTTTCTTCAATTTGGAAAAAAATCGTACGCATGGTTTTGGGGGGTAGTGGCGTTCACAGACGGACGGACGTTTTGTTTCAATTGGTTTTTCGGTATCAAGGGCCCACAAAATAGGGATTCTGGCTACACCACGTGTTGGGATTTTTCCCTTTAATTTAGCTAACTGGTTTATCCACTTTTTCGTTATCAGGGCTCGGCACTGAATTTTTTCTGACGAAAATTCGCAGTTTTTCGCGCAGCATTACGTAACTTTCCCTATACTCTGTATATACTTATGTATACGGAAAAGTAATAAGTTGCTGTTCTAAAACGCAACAGATGTATAGAAAATGTTTGTCTGCCGTGTTGTAAGAAGTGACGCACGCTAATTCAGTCGGTACGTGCACTAGAGAGAAAAGACTGAATGACACAACGTTTTTTTGTGTTTGTTTTCATTTCTCAGTCAAAATCGAAACGGTTTCATTACCAATTTTTGGATTTTTGCCTGTGCTGTTGGCAGAGATATTTTCATTTAGTTACTTTTGTAGTTTCACTTCGAATGGTATCTGTGTGCGTCATCTGGTTAGGGTCATTAGCCCCATTTGTGCTGTGCATGTTGTATCCCGGGAGGTGGTGGTGTTTCTCCCCCTCTGGAATATGAGATCCTGGCACCGACCTGCACGTCTGATGGCGGGGTTTTCCGTCCAGGAATCTCCACCGGGAATCCAGCCTCAGTCGGGGCAAGCTCAGCTCCCGATTGATCTGCCGACGTTTGGGGCAGTGTGGTACGTACGTGCGTGCGTGCGTGCTTGCGCATGTAAAGGGAGATGATGGGCCAAGGGCGGGGAAGGTAACATCTCTCGCGATCCGTGGCCAGTTTATTTCTACTCCGGCGTTCGCTTTGTATTGATGGGAGAAATCACGTAAAACTCCGGGCTTTGATATGCCTCGCAATACTCGTATAGGGAAGACGACAAATCGCATACGTACTGGACAAGAAGATGCGCAGCTTTCTTCTTCAAATGGAACGTGGTACCATCTCCAGACTGAGTGTGTGGTGCCCTCCAGACAGAACGTCTCTTACATTGTCTGGGTATCATCCAAGCTCCTGGTTTTGATGACGCAGTAACAGCTGATTTACGTCAACAGACCCTAAGTTTAAATCGAAGTATAGTGGAGAGATGTGAATTGACTGCCTTCGCTGGGATCCGGCGGGTTTCCTGTCTGATACCGACGGCAGTTGAAAGGATTCAGAAGCTGGACATGGCCCTCTAGGGACTAATATTTTATTGTTCCCCTTTGAAGATTGTTTTTTGTTGTGATGCACAGGTTTTGATTGTGATATGTAGTTTTGGGGTTGCATCTATTGTATTCTGGGCGTTTGCCGTAAGATGAAATGAGTAAATCAGGGAAAACTGATCACAGCAGCCGACCGCTAGAATTCTTAAGACTGGTTGAATTCGACTAATTTAGCTTGGGTTGAAAATCCGCTACCGTCGGAGCTCGAACCCACATCTAAGTTTGCTGGCGAATGAACGCCTAGAAACATTTTCCTCCTTACTCGTCCATTTAATGCCGAACCTCTCTTTGCTGACGGCATTTCTTGCGATATCTCAATCGGAGTTTTTTTTTTAAAGAAACGCACGAAGACGCACATTCGTAGATTTATTTTATTTAGACTAATCCTAATAAAAATTAAGTAGGTAGGGTAAGTATTAAGGAGGGTCTCTCATGCAGTGGTAGAATTCATAGACCTTAATTTGTTCCTCTAGTTCCTTTCGGAGCATAGGGCCTCGGCAAAGGATACTTAGCATCTTACTTCTATTTTCTGCAATAAGTATGATTTGCTTTCAAGGTCATACCAGTCTCCCGGATCTCTCCTTCCACTGTTCTTCTCCATGATGTTCTCGGGCGACCTTGGCTTCTACTCCCTTGTGGGTTCCAACAGTGCTTCTCTCTCAATTGAATTTCGGAGTTTCCTTAAAGTGTGTCCTATCCAGTTCTACTTTCTGCGTTTTATTTGCATTGTAATTGATGTTTCATTGGCTTTCTTCAGCATGTTCTTCGTTTATTACTTGCAGCCTCGGAATGTTTAGGATTCTTCGTCGGTCGATCGGTTTATGAATACTTGTAATTTATGTGTATTTTCCCGGTTATTTCCAAGTTTCTGATCCGTATAAAAGAACAGATTTTATATTTGAGTTGAAAATACGTAGTTTTGTTTTTAAGGCAATATTTGTTCCTAGTTACACCATCGATTACTCCCTGTTTGAAGGGCTTGAATTCATTTCATCATATCTATATTTGATTTCCTCATATCTCGACTTCAAATAATTCCTATTTCTTAGGATGACTTGGTTATCACATGTACTTTACAGTGCTAATCGCCTTCTCTAAATCTCATTAGTTGATTATGGTTATGTTGTAGTTTCTCGAACAACTTCCGTTCAAAAACAAGATGAAGTAATGTATTTGGCCGTTTAAATATTTAGTTGTGTATCCATTGGCCGAATCATTCGATTTCGTTCAAATAATGTTTGATGTCAATGAAGCGATATCTACGTTCGAGTAGAACTGTAAATACTTCCTACAAAATATGAAATAACAGATTACAGTGATGAGATGAAGTGGGGGTTATGTGATTTGATGTAATGTTTACATTTAAATCTTTTTTCGTACATTGTCTCCCCATCTGGGTATTAAAATCCAGACTGACTGATATCCTGCGTTGTCACAGAACAGAACTTTCCTGGTAGCAGTCGTTTTTGTTTGAATCTCGTTATCTTTCGCGATTTATGTCATCTCTGCGATTGTTAAACCTAATTATTGCGAAGAGATTAGATTAGATTTGTTAACACTGCGTTTGGGCATAACCCAATTGCAGTTGCACAATATTACAGAAAATTATCAAGTTAAAAACCGGATTGTGGTAGACAAATAATAGAAGTAGTAATGAAAATTACTGGTGACCACATTCACTACACTTCACTGCACAGTTTAACGACGGACTATGCTGCCCTGCATTTCAAGGGCAATGGAGAATATTATTGCAAAATACAGTAATAGACGGATGAATGGCGATGCACGATTGTAAATGTCTCTCAGGTTGCCAAAACGAGTCACTACATTTTTTGGGGTAATAGGTAGCGAACAAAGGTTTAACAGTGGCTGAGGAATGTTGCCAGTTATATAGTGCAAGATGTACTATCCTCTCTATCTTACAGGAGCTTATAAGGCTTAGTCAAGATTCCGCGCGAAGTGTTCTCGAGATTTGTAGAGACTCCTTGGTGTATACGAATAGTCGTCCTTTGTGCGTTGAAATCTCAAGGAACGTCTCTCTAAGTTGCAACATTGTGTCGTTTCTATTTTTTGCTTTTGGACAACCATGAGTGTTTTGGTGATAATAGTGAATCGAAGTGTCTCTTCATTACCAAATGAAACTAGTGCTGAAACAGCACGTACTTTCTCGCCATTAGTAATGGTTATGTAATACTATTATACCACAATTTCTCTTCATATTAACACATCTCAGTAATCATTTTTTGTAAAACTCATTTGAAATCGTACAACATTTGATGCGGAAATTAGTGTTTCAAACAATAGATTTTTTAATTCAAAACTTTAAATGAAAAAGAGCGAGAAAGTAGAATGTTTCTGGAATTGAATTCATTGTATAAGGTTTGTAGTGTATTCACGAACATAGTAATAATATTTAATAATTATTAAACTACTATGGTACTGTAATATTGTACAAATACATTACTAATATATTATTAGTTTATAATACCGCGAACAAAACACAGCCCTCATTGTCGCCTTCTGTTTATCAGTGCGGCGTTACAACAACTGGATTACAACAACCAACAATGACCGCTCAATTATTATTTGACACAATTAATGGACGCAATTTAAAATGAAATAATGGATATATAGTATAAATATAAAAAACAATATTCAAATGATATAAAATTCTAACTTAACGTAGCATCCAACTGCGTAATTTGAGTCGCTTCAGTGTCTGCTCCAGGCTGCCTGTCCCGGTGGGGGACTCCTTCAGCCTCTGGTCGTTGCTGGGGTCTCTCAGCTCTGTGTTGCGGCCTCCGCTCCCCCGTACTACGACGGGGATTGGGAGGCTGGGTTAATAGAGAAGTAGATTTAAGTTAGGATTGATTATTTTATTAAGGGGTTTTAGGGTGGTGAGGAAAGGAGGTAGGAGAGAGGATGGGGAGGGAGTGGTTGGGAGGGATTGGGGAAATACAAGTTTTTATCATTTCATCTTTTGTTTTATTATTATTTTTTATTAATATATATTTTTTAATTTTTTATGTATTTGATTTTTTCCAAAATGCATTGGTGGGGGAAGGGTGGAGTGGGATTAAGTTAAGCTACTAATCGTTAGGGAAATGTAAGGAGTGTGGGGATGCCGTCTGACGGTTGGGTCGTTAAATGCCAGTGTTTCGTCTTGTATATTCGCTTCGTTTTTATTATTGTGTTGTTGGTGCGTCAGTCGTCGTCGACCTACCACACTAGGGAGGAAGTTGGAGGGTGTCAAGAGGATGTTTTTACGGGAGTGTCTGGGTGGATTGGATAGGATGTGAAGTTGTGGGGTAAGTTTTGAAAAATGGGGAAGGATATATTGATTGTTGAGGAGTGTGTAAAGGGCGTTGGTGATGCGGTTGGTTTTGGCTATGCTGTTTTGGATGTGAGAGGACCAGAGGAGCTTTTGGGAAAAAGGTGACGCCTAGGTATTTGATTTGGGATTGCCATGGGATGGGAATTTGGTTTGTGAGGGGCGGGGGTGTGAATGTATAATTCCGTAGGTGAAGAGGATAGTTTGGGATTTGGACGGGTTGAGTGTGATGGCCCAAAGGTGGGAGGAATTGAGGGCTTCTTGGGTCCGTGCTAGGGCGAATTGGGGGATGACGTCAGAGGCGAGGAAGGCAAGGTCATCGCGTAGAGGAGTGTTTTGACCCCGGGGGTAGATGGGATGTCATGGATGTATAGGGAAAAGAGGATTGGGGAGAGCACGGCGCCCTGAGGGACGTCGGCTTGGAGAGGAAATGTTTTAAGTTTTTGGGGGATGACATAAAAGGGTCGGTGGGCTAGATAACTTCTGATGAGGGAGTTTGAAGTGATGGTGGACGTAAGGGTGGAATTTCATCAGAAGTATTTCGTGGAATACGGGGTCAAAAGTCTGGATGAGATCGGTAAAAATAGCGGGTATTTCTTTGGGGATTTGGAGGGAAGTGGCAATTGAGGTTGCAAGGTGAAGGTATGGGAGAGCCGCTGAGCGGCCGTCCACGGAAGCCAAATTGGGTGGGGAGGATTATAAGATCTAGGAGAGGAGTGAAACGGGTAAGGATAGTCTTTTCCAGGATTTTGCTAAGGGTAGGAAGGAGACTTGTGTGGCGGAAGTTGGTCGGAAGCCGATCATTGCCGGGTTTGGGAATCATGAAGACGCGGGCGATCTTCCAGGCGAAGGGGAAGTACGAAATTCTGAGGGAGGAGTTAAGGATTAGGTGAGGGGGCGGATGGTGTTTGTTGGTAGGTGTTTAAGTTGGGAAGGAAGCGAATTTGAAAGCGGGTGACTGAAAGTTAGCAGTCAAGTTAGTTATCTTTATTTCATATTTATTTCAAATAGGTTTTAAATAATTTCTTAAAGATTAATAACAAAAGCCCCGATATAAGAAACGAACAAGAATATGAAATAATATACGCATTTAACATACGTAGCTTTCACCTTATTCGAAAACTCCTCTGAAATTACGATCAGGAAGAGGATTTCCAGAGCGGGCGATTAATTTCGACGCCCAATTACTCCACAAATACTATTATTTTCGGAAAATTCAACACGACCTTATTTGAAATGTGTTTTTGATGAACACATTTTATTTAGAAAAATAGTATCTTCGTAGTTGTAATTGTAGGAAGACGCCGAAAAAATTTTGATTTTTTTTCAATTTTCCAAAAATCAGTTTTCCACCAACATGAGACCCGCACCATTCTCTTAAACGTCCTTCAGACTATCCAACAACAAAATTGAATCAAAATTGTTGGCGCTATTTTTTTGGAATTTTGAAAATCTTCCAAGGGCTTCTTGTAAATTAAAATATCCGTTTCAAATTCAAGGGGCCTCGACATCAGCCAGATCGATTGGGGAATATCAATTTTGGAGAAAATCGACTGAACGGTTTAGTCGACAACATTCAGACGGACGGACATATGTTTTGCCGTCAATCAATTTTTCGGGATCAATGAGCCATACAACCTGGATTCTGGCTACACGTGTTAGCGGATTTTTTTTTCTAAATTCAGCAACTGGATTTATCCATTGTTTAGTTAACAGGGCTCTGTAATAGAAGTTTTTCCAACGCCATCTTGAAAAATGTTCTAGAAGGCGTTGTTTTTTTCCTGCCGAAAATTCGCCAGTTTTTTCGCGGAGCATTACGTATTTTTCTCTTCTTAAAAAGTTCTTTCTTAAGCTCGAGAAAGGAAAAATGCGAGACAGATAAGACTTTCCAGATTAATTTATTTCAACGAATAGTATACAGGTAGGAAATGTCCAAGGTCTTCTACTGGTGGCTGTGGCACGGCGTCATGGCACCGTTGCATGCCACGAGCTTCTCTGCGCAAAAAGCGTTGGGAATGGGGACTATTACGAGTAGTAGTAACTTCGCCGTTTTACAATAGGAATGGCGTTGTCTCTGGTGGCGGAACTGCGTGGAGGTGCGATTTCGTCGTGGCACTCATACCATGGATATTCGTTCGTGGCATCCGACCTTGACAACACTGCTTTAACCTCTCATTCACTGTAAACGGTGCAAATAAATTGTGTTGAGCTTCGAAACGAATCATTGAAAGGAATAAATATTTCATTAATCACAACAAAGAAGCTGCCCTGAATGATATATCAATGTTGTGCAGACATTTTTACAATTGCAATATTGCTCTGCAAGCCTATTGAATGTCTGGTATCTCCCTCAACGTTTGGCAACGTCAGGAATAATCACAACTATAGGCGCATCGTCATTCATTCGTATTTTTCTGAGATGACCCTGTCAAGAGATTACTCATTGGACATCTCGTAAACGGAGATGATTCTAATTTGTCTAAAACTACGTACTTTTGGAAACTTGGAAAACATCTGTGTCTTATATAATGTATTGTTGGCAAGAATTTACCGAAGTTTTGTTTGCATCTGCCTATTTGATCGTTTAATGATATTATTCTATGCGGAAGCTTGATATTGCTTCGGTGACCCTGTTTTGCAGTTACTACTTTTAGAAGTCGGTGATGTGAATGCATGATCTCTTTTCATCTTTTTGGCATTTTGTTATGAAGACTAACACTAATTGTGATAGCCGTCTTTCATTTGCCTTGCGCCACTTGTGCTACACCAAACGAGGCAGCTCTCCCAGCTTTCTTCGATTTCACCTATCGTAACAGTTCGACAGGGTTGCACCGGCTCTTGGTCGAGTCTCGTGTTTTTTATTAGCAGTTTTTTTCCTCTTTATTTTATCGTATCTTCGCAATGTTTTATATTGCTCCATTTTCAATAGCGATTTTTATTACACCCATGTTAAAACCTTAACAGTTCCTGATCAGCGTTTGCTGCCTACTTCATTAATTTGATCGATTTTATGCTGGTTGTTAGTGGGTGCTTTGGAAATTTCATGTTAATAAACATTCCATAAACATTTACCAATTATTTACCTCTGAGGAGTAGTACAACTCGATAATATATTTTAACTTTGAATTGTAAGCAGTAGAGTAATTGTAAGCATACGTAATTCCGAAATTGCCTTACAACTTCCGTTAAATGTTCTCCGTTAGTCTGACAAATGTATGATCTTCAAAAGTGCCTTTTCCTCTTCTTCTGTTCAGAGAAACACAATGACCATTTGAAGCATTCGTATTAACGTCATGAAACTTAGTATTAATATATTCGTAACATTATTCAAGGCGACACCAGAAGGTTGAACAATGTAATTATCTGAATATCACATCTCTCTCCCTTGTTATACAGGTTGAGTCACGTAACTTTAGCACCTATAACTTTTGAGCGATTGAAGTTATTGCAGTGCCATCTCCGTTTGGGTAGGACACTTTTTTTGATTGCCCAGGGTTCGAAGCTATTCAGAATTGATGGCTGACTGAATTTCTACTTGCGAGGTGCTGCAGACATCGCTTTTCATTCTTCCCGTCCGGGTAAATATGTTGGTTATAATACCGTTAAAAATGTTGCAGACTAAAGGCGTCGGAATTCTGATTTTTTTCTGTAAGTGGATTCGTGCGTGAAAAGCACGGATTCTTATTGACCCTGTGCTAGGGCCGGGATAAGCCGGTCGGTGTTCATGTTCTGGATCAAGGGTTTTGCGGGCTGTTATTGCTTACTTTATAAAAATGTTTTAAATTCAATAGCGGGGCAAATATGACTTTAGAAAAGGAGATATATTTAATTTCTCTTTCATTGTTTTTTTTCCTTTGGTTAAATTAGTAACACTGTAAAGTACCAAAGGCCGCCCCATTGAACCGTGCGCACAACTTCATTTAGTTGTTTTCGTACTTGGTCTAAAATTGTCGGATCCAAATGACCTTTTTAATCAATGAAAACTCGGTTAAATTTGAGCTCCAACTATTGGCATGTTACCAAGGTTTCCAATAGTGTCCCAAGTTTCCTTGTTTCCTCATTTCCGTTTTCCTGGCAAAAAGTATGCAGATTATTCCTTTCCCGTCGATCATGAATAGCATGGAGGAATGAAGGAGCACATGCAATGTGAATAATTATTTTTAATGAAGTGTATTAAGAAAAGATAAATGTGTATGGTTTAGTAGAACTGTGTGTGTGTGTATATGTACAGGCGCGTATCCACGGGGAGGGAAATGAGGGAAATTTCCCCTCCCAAAAGTTTTCTGTAACTATTCATTTTAACTGGTCACGAAACTTTCAAGCAAAACTATTTTCCTATAAACATTAAAACGAACAAAATTGTATCGCAACATGAGCTGAGTTTAGCCTGCATCATTCTACATAATGTGTAATATGACACATTCGACCAAAACTTTTTGAATACAACCATTTCCCCTACCAAAATTAATCTCTGAATCCGCCCCTGATTTTATATATATATATATATATATATATATATATATATATATATATATATATAATATATATATGAGCTATAACGTACAACAGAGCGATTTAACGTTAAAGTTTAATAACGAAGTTTTACCATAGAAGAGATAGTTTCACGTCCACAATTTAAAGGGAAGGTTCGAATGGCTTTTGTGAGAACGTTCTAAGAATTTTCAGAAGAAAAGAGAAATAGTTTCGAGAAAGAAACGCTTGCTCACGGAAACTGATTCCAGGAAACGTATAAAAGAGCACGGCCGAATTTAAGAATGACACGGGAATACTTGATCTCTGAACTTCGGGATGCAATTACAATTGATTTTATCGGGAAGATTGCGCAGAACAGCCGACGGGAATGCGCACAACAACCCGACATTGAAGTACTGAAATGTCGAAGCGTCCTCGGCCCAGCGCCTCGTTTGTCGCTCGTGGCCTCGATGCCGTTAAGTCTTGTTGACACTCCGACGACCCTTGCGTGCATGCCGGCATAAGAACAAGACGAAACTGCAATCTCTTCAGTTACTCTTATTTACAATGAATGTTATATACGATTTCAGTTCATTGTTATTCTGCCTACCTTTGGAGCAGGCCTTTCCAACTGGCGGTCCGCCGGATCTTTTTGTGCGGCCTGCGACTGCTTTGAAAAATTTTATACCAACCAAATACAGTACGATTGCTACGATTCATCTTATTTGTATTTAAATATATTGATATGCATATATATAAATATATTATAGATATATATATATATATATATATATATATATATATTTGCATATGTACATTAATAATTTGTAACAATGCTCTCTATTATGGTACTGTATCTATTTTTCTTTGTTTTCTTTGATAACTGGGAGTTCCACAGAATTGAATTTAGCATATTTATGACTCGTTTCTCATAATTTATCTTATTATTAATATCCTTGTTGCTTGTGCCCTCTTTTGAAACTGTTAAGTGTAAATATTTAAGATTAAATAATTTTATTTTATCATTTCCGATACACAGATCTTTTCCATGTTCTCCTGTTACCATATACTTTGTTTTGGACACATTTATTTGCAATCCCCAGAAATCAAATTCCTGTGTTAATTTTCTAAACAGTTCATATCCTGCTCATCCTCAACCATTATGACTAGATCTGCGAAGAGTAGAACATCCAGTGTTGATTCTCCAATTTGCATTCCCATTACACTGCATTTCCTCCTTCCATTCTCTCAGAGCTTCGGCAATGAACATGTTAAAAAGAGTTGGGGGCATACAGCACCCCTGTCTTAATCCTTTAGAAATTATTACATCATCTTATACTTGTCCGTTTACTGTCATAACACCTTTACGGTCTTTGTACATTTTCTTAATGCTGTTAACTAATTATGTATGGGAACTACCCCCCCCCAAAAAAAAGAGATTATTGACGATTGAAATGAACTTTTGAGAAGAAGTTGCAGAATATCTCGTTTACACCACATACGTAATGATGAAATAAAGGATAAAATGGAAATTCAAAAGGATATAATACTGTAGAACGAAAACAGCTTCAACGGTACGGACATATATATATATATATATATATATATATATATATATATATATATATACTCGTTTCAACTAAATTGTGAATAAGTGAAATCATGCTCTCATGATCGGAGATATGTTATTTCAAGAAAAAAATTTCCCGTAATCATTGCTTTAACTTAGTACATATGGTTTTCCGTCGCAAAGTGTGAAACATATTTGCCATAATATTTTGGGCAAAATTACAATAAAGTTACCTGGTACCTGGACCTTGACCAAGAATGTCAGCTAATATAACATGACAAGGAAGATTGTATAATTCAAATGTTTTCAAGGACGTGTTGTGAATTGTTCCAAGAACATGTCTGCGTATAATACTGAATAAACCTTTATTCAAAATTTGTTTCAAATATCAATTTCATTGTTTTTATTTTAATTTTAAATTCTGTAAGTACATTGGAAGTTACTTTTCTAATTTTTTAAACAAATATACACTTCGCTTAACAACTTCCTCTTAATATGGAAAAGGAAAGATAGGGAAAACAGTGTAATTTAATATGCGAGAGTTCTCGCACGGGTACGCTAGTTAGGAATTTAATGTTTTAAAAGAAGTCCCCTTTTTCTTTTGTTCTTTTTCCGATTCCTCTTTTAACCAAAATACCTGATTTTGGGGGATGTAAAATCTGTGGCTACCCTGTTTGCAGGCCATGTATGCCCTGGACAATGGTCAAATCAGCTTCTCCCGAACTGCGAGGCGGAGTCCTGAGCTAGCAGTTGTAATCGGGTGACGTGCGGTGCGGTGCGGTGCGGTTGGTTGGTACCTGCCTGCCGCTCTACTCTCTCACAATTAATTTATGCCAGCAACTTTCGGCCTGGTCCGCACAACCGTTTACATAAAATTTATTTAGATAGGGTATGGATTCGAGTAGCGTAGTGGCCGCTTACGGGAACCAACACACTACCGTTTGCTACACTGCCGAGTATTTGACCATTCTATAATAATAAGTTTGAGATGCAAAAATAGTAAACACATGAGTGTTTACCCCTGTTTATTGACTAATTTCATCTCGCCTTTTTTAAACTTACTTTCTCTTGATTTATTTTCATGAATTCATAACAAAAGTACACCCTTATCCTCATGTAAACAAAACACATGACATCGAAAATTAACACAAACACTAATAATAAATACACTAAAAATAACAAATAAAATTCATTCACAATTAAATGCGCATTTCCCCGCTAACAATGGCAATTTATAGTAAATTCTTAATTTAAAACAAGCTTACCCTATCGCAGGATATTTTCTTCAAAATAATTGTTATCATTCACTTTCGAAGGGCCGAACTCTCGTTCCCGCAACAAATACTTCCTTTGGCTGGCCGGAAATCCCGTACTCCAGTCGATCACCGTCACTTAACATGGATAACATTTTATTTACATCGCGCACTTCGAAAATAAAAACTTCTCGCAACAATGCGAAATCTGACATGGCAGAGTCCACGAACCATCCGTTCTTCGTCACAACACAACACGTTCTAACACATTTTGTCTTGGTATAGTTGCCCAAGCCCTTTTATCTTTTCTGGCTCGACAAAACACCATCACGCTCTCGTTTGTCTTGGTTTTCGTAAATTACACAATTTTCTATTTTGCCTTCCCGGCGTCCCCCAGACTTGCTATTGTGCTCCAAATTTCCTAAAATTCTCATTGTTCGCGTTGTGAATCTTGAACCGGCGTTCCACGTCCCGTTTCGCCGAAAACTTAAAAATTCGTGAGCTGGTATTTGCGTACTTACCTCACTTGTCTAATGCACATGACATTCTTAATTATCTAATTTCTAATTCGCCTTCCCGGCGTCCTCCAAATTTGCTATTACATTAAAAAATTACGTAAAATTGCTACTGTCTGAATTCTGCATTTGTATTTTGAATTTAGTAGTGCATTTGTCCAAAACTTGAAAAATCACAACAGCTGTTTGCTTACCTACATCAGACACGTCATTCGCTTGTCTGCTGTACATTTTCGTCACGTATTCATTAAATGTTTTTATCAAAAACACGATAACCACTGATCCGATTTCGTTCGTGCCTGGCTTAAAATCTTCATTAAAATTTATGCTGCTGGGCGTTAATGTCCAAATCCTGTTCTATTTGCGTATTCTCGCCAATAGAACAGTCATAAAAAAATACTTATACGCGAGATCGCCGTCACTTGTTGAAACGGGTATAGTATCATAGGAGCTAAAGTATGTTTCTTATTGTCTGTATCTCTCATAACCGCTATTCTTAGTGGGAAAAGCATGAAATATCAGTAAATGTTGCGAAATCATTACACAGCAGAGATAAATATTCTTTGTTGAGCTCATGTTCCATTGTCTCGTGTTTGGTAAACATAACGAGATTCTTCTAACGCTTTGGTTGCTGTGGGTGTGTGTAACGGAGTACAAGTCTTGGACTTGATGGCCACGAAATATTATTGGGAAAAGTAGCTAGTTTGAACGTCTCAGATCAAGTGTTGAATTGTTTCAGGGATCTGTAGTCAGGCTGTCAGATATGGAATTAACGACAATTCTCCTTGGACAAGCGTTCAGAGGGGTGTTCTAGGGGAACCTGATCAGGGTCATTTACTGTTTTCTTTTCTGATGAATTCTCACGCGCTGGATCAATAAAAGTATGTTTTGTATCCTGATAAACTGCAAATGTAGTGTATGGACGAAACACATGTTAAAACGAGCGTTTTTCTGCAGGCTTGAGTACAGTGAGTCAATTTATAAATAGGCCTCTCACAGTAATTTGGCCTTGGAGTGCCAAAATGATTAAATATAGGTTCATGAGCTCACCGGCTTTTCCGCCTGACTTTATCCCAATTTATTCATTCATTTCATTTTTACCTCGAGTGCGTGGTCGAAGGAAGTATCGTGTCCCAGCAGTGACAAGAGGTGAGGAAGGAGGGGTGACAGGTGTAGAGGAATGAATAGTGGAGAGGTAATACACGGATTAGGTTCAGGGGATAAGGTAATTGGTCCAAAGGGGTCCCAGGGGATGGAAGAGAACTAGGAGATGTGGGTGGGGATGGGTCTTGGGCAGGACACTGCCAAGTTTGTGAAATGATGTGTTTTGCAAGCTCACTACCGAGTGCATGTTTTCCGACAAGGTCAGGTGAAGACCATGTCGGGTGAAGTGTTTTTCTGAGAGAAGGTTTAGCTCAAACAATTTAACATGTGTGTCTCTCAGATGCAGTTTCAATTGGTTGTTTGCGTGACTAATTTCTTTGCATAGTGTGGGCGTGTTGTACCAGAAGGGCAGAGTCGAGACTACAATGTTCGTGTTTTGGGCGGCACGTTGTAATTTGTCAACATGTTCTTCAGGCGTAAAGTGACCACCCAAATTAATGTCATTCTGCCCTCCTATGATAATTACAGTATCCCGTTTGGTGAGGGTTTTTGTGTGCGTGTCCAACTCACTGTCACGTCGGCAAACCTCCCGTTAGGTTTAAACACACACATGGCAGAGAAATTGGTTGGGAGTTTCTCACTGAGCAGGGAGGAGATTTGTCGCCCATGGCTATCTGCTAAAATGAGTACCTTTTTGATGGGCTCAGTGGGAATGCCCTTGTTTTCTGGTGAGCCAGTTTGCGCAACTCAACGTGTCTTTGTTACTTTGCGCTTGCTAGCCTGTTTGCGTTGGTTGTGAATGGACGTGTCGATGATGGGTGGGGGTGGTGAGGATTGGGAAGGC
The DNA here is from genome assembly GCA_031308135.1 of Acheta domesticus. Taxonomy (NCBI): domain Eukaryota; kingdom Metazoa; phylum Arthropoda; class Insecta; order Orthoptera; family Gryllidae; genus Acheta; species Acheta domesticus. The sequence goes on along the minus strand of JAHLJT010009419.1, from coordinate 7,865,568 downwards.
AAGGAAACTCATTGTTGTAGTCTAATACAGAAAATCTGTTTGAGTCGTGATTGGTGGTGGTGATTGTGTTTTGCTTCCGCGAATGGACGGTTGGAGGTTTTTGCGGTGCCTATTGTTGCCTATTGTTGTCCAACCGTCTGTGTTTTGAACGACCTCTTCGAGCCTTCGGATATGTTCATCTAAATTACTGTTGATGTGTGTGAAGGCTTTCAGAAGATTGGCTTGAGAGAGTAGAGAGTGTATAACGATTAGTAGCCATGTCACGAATGCGTGTCAAGTGCGTGGTAAATATGAAAATAAGTAAATAGATAATTCAGAATACTACAAAAAAACTACTCCCTAACTTCTTTTAAATTTAATTGTATTAACTTATTTAAATGACGTTACGTATTTATTTAAAAATAACGGTGATCTGATTCTAATTAGTATTTAAATGTGATTAATTAAATTCAAAAGCGTTCAGTGTGTTTAATAGATTGAAGCTGCAAACTAATAAATACAATTAGATTACTATACTTTACCTATTGAAAGGCCACGAAATTCACCACTTCCACAAATTTTAAATATAAAGTTCAAGTCTTTCCGTTACTGTGGTTTACGAAACTTTGAATTTTTAGTGTTTTCACAATTTCCACAACACTTTCACTAATAGTTTAAAACTTTACGCAAATTTCAATTAATTTACATAGAAAAATTAATATTAATGGTCTTTACCACTGTTCAAATGAACGTTTGTCCGTTACGCCGTCCTTTTAAATCAATATTTGGATTACTTCTTTTTTCACTGCTTCGGACAGTATAAATCTCTTTCAGCTTATCTGTAACAAGTAAACAAGTAAAGAAGACAGTTTTAACAGCAAAAGTCACCTGAAATATGTAGAAAAGTAGCTGAAAATTAGTAAAATATTGAAGCACAGCCACAGCACGTTAGTCACGTAAGCAAGCCAGCCAACATCGTAATCGAATGATCGTAAGTATTGCTTGATACGGTCCCGATCATGCGATATCTAGTGGCACGACTGAGAAATACTCGAATTACCGTGAGATATTCCATCGTGAAGACTGCCTTGAGAGGCAAAGTTCTAAAAATGGTACCATGTACTTGGATTCATTTAGAGCTGCATGACGTAAATCAGCTGTTACGGTATCATCCATTCTGAAGGTTGAACATCACCATAGTGACGTCACTAGCGACCGTGGAAGCTCCCGATTGGATGACACTGTAATAGCTGATTTACGTGAGTTGCAGCTCTAAATAAATCGAAGTATAGTTAATAGGAAAACTACGTCTCTTAAAACAATTCAAAAATGGTCTCGGTTAATCGTAGGTCTGTGCCCGTTGCTTCCCAGTTTATCCTGCCTTCTCGTCACCTTCTTGGACGCAATTGGCCAAAAGTGACAATTGTATACATCTAAGGAGCGATAATTACGCTCGTGATGTTCAAAGGATTGGGTGTCTCGGTAGCTGAGTGGTTGGAGCAGCTGGCCGTAAACCAGAAGACCCGGGTTCGACTCCCGATCGGGGTGACAAATTCTTTAAACAAATTTATTGTAATGCATTGTTACTCGGTAACATGATCACAGTTGGGATTTCTTCACGACTACGTAGGAGGTGACGATTATATAAATAATAATAGTAAAATGAAATTTGAAATACTATACAAATTCTAACTGAAGTAACAACCTACAGCGTAGCATACCCCCATTGATTTTACATTCACAAAGCGCAGTAAATTGGGAGCGGGCGACTTACCAAATTACACAAACAATATTCACATTTTCAAAACAATTCAACATGACCTTATTTGAAGATCTGTTTTGATGAACACATTTTATTTAGAAAAAAAATTGTATCTTCGTAATTGTAGTTGTAGGAAGACGCCGAAACTTTTTTTTTTCCCATTTTCGAAAAAAAATAGGGTTTTCAATCAAGATGATACCTGCACCATTTTCTTAAACGTCCGTCAGATTATTCAACAACATTTAATCAAAATCGATTGATCATTTTTTTTGAAAAGTTTGAAAATGTCCCCGAGGCTTCATGCAAAAATTAAAATATGGGTTTTCAAATCCAACGTGCCGCGACATCAGCCAAATCTGTTGGAGATTATCAATTTTGGAGAAAATCGACTGAACGGTTTAGCCTCTAACGTTGTTCACTGGCTGACGGACGTTTTGCCGTCAATTTTTTTTCCGGTATCAAGGACCCACAAAACATGTATTCTGGCTGCACTACGTGTTAGAGGATTTCCCCTCTAAATTTAGCAACCGGATTTATCCACTTTCTCGTTGCCAGGGCCCTGTAATCAGAGCTTTTCTGCCGAAAATTCGCAGTTTTTTCGCGCTGCATTACATAACTTTCTCTCTACCGCGGTAGCGAGAAAATAATAATATTAAAAAAAAAGTGAAAGTTTTTCTCTCCGGATAACAATATCCGGTTTGTTTGCCGCTATCATGCGATTCGTTTGAATTCGAATCATTCCTATTCGAAGCTATGTTATCCTCCTCAGACCTCGCGTAACCTATAGGTTACATTCCTATAGGTTCTTTCGTTTGTCTTTTGTATCAAACAGGACAATCCTGCTTATTTCCGTAGCATTGTTACAAGTGTTCGCTATCTCCCAGATGTAAATATTCATCGATTTTGTAATTGTTGTCACTATAGCATCACAAGTCGAATGCGTTTGATATGAACGATGCGCCGCAGTGAAAGTAAATAAAACTATAGTGGGGCAACAACAGCACATACTTTCCCGTGTTATTGGAAACAGCTGGATTGAAATATTGCGTTTTCTGCGCTAATAACATCTTAGCTATTATTTGAAAACGTCCAATTCAACCAAGAAGCGAACAACTCACTGTTTCCATCGCAGTTGTCAAAAGTATGTGAATACTACAACCGCATATAATACAAAAGTTTTGAAAACTTGTATTGGAAAAAGAAGCCTGGTACCATACAGCTATATCAATTCACAACAATGACACGTAATTCACAGAAATACGCGACAGCGGAACGGAATTCAATTCTTGCGTTCCCTGCAGTTTGATACTCCTTTAAAGATCTAGCAATTTTTATTTTCAATATTTGGCAATAAAATATTTCTTTAAAGATTAATGTGTAAATGTATAACAAAAGGTCGAATGTAAAAACGAACAAAGAAATAATATACAAAATCGCAAAAAAGAAATAATATACAAAGAAATAATATAAAAAAAATTAAGCATGGCCTTATTTGAAGTATTTTTGATAAATACATTTCATGGAGAAAACCAGTTGCCATCTATCGCGCCCAAAGTACATTTTTGGATATTTTCTTAATTTTTCGGTTTCCTAATAGTAACGGAAATATTAATTTTAGAACATTAAAGAACACAAAAACCTCGTCCTAAATGGCAATTTTCTTTTAAAAATTGGTAGCAGTTTGTAAGAAAATGGCGTTTAAGCGCTACTAAAATATAAAGCTCTTTTTCACAGAAAATTTTTGAGCTTACAAAAACTTCATTTGAAGCACTTACCTCACAAATATAATAGTATTTACAAATTGTTGGTAATGTGCATATTAAAGATTTGAGAGACCTTAAAAAAATACATTTGTGTAATTTTTGAAAAATCAAAAAATACCCCAAAATGAACTTTACGTCATTAGAGTGCAATTAGCACTATCCGTTCGAAAAGTTTGAAGAAACTAGTGGTGCTACAACAGCACATACTTTCCCGTGTTATTGCAAACAGCTACGTAGTATTTAAATATTGCACTAAGCGCTACTAACATCTTAGCTATTATTTGAAAACGTCAAATTCAACCCAGAAGCGAACAACTCAGTTTCTATCGCAGTGTTGTCAGAACTATGTGAATCTTACAACTGCATAAAAATATAATACAAAATTTTTGCAAATTTGTATTAGAAAAAGAGGACATAATAGAAATGCATTTCATAGGGCCATGATTAGAGAAGAGAATTAGAACCATGCAAAAATACTCTACTCACTACAAATGGTACAGCATTTGGGTGCGAAAACTAAATATTTTCATGCAAATATCAACATAAATTTGAAGATTCAAGTATAACTCCTTTTCATACAGCTACACCAAGACAACAATGACATTTAATTCACAGAAATTCGCAAGCGCGAAACGGAATTTCATTGTTGCATTACTTTCATTGTTGATATTCTGAGAGCTAAACATTTTTATTTCAAATATTTCAAATAAATAATTTATTCACGTGTAAGTGTATAACAAAAGGTCAAATGTAAGAAACGAACAAAGAAATAATATACAAAATTGCAAATTCTAATTTACGTCGCATCGAGCTGTCCGAAGCGCAGTAAATTTACAGCGGGCTATTACGTTTGTCACGAAATCATTCAAAAACTACTTGTTTTTTAAAAAAAAATAAGCATGACCTCATTTGAAGATGTAGTTTTGATAAATACATTTAATTGAGAAAAAATTGTATTTTCAAAATTGTAGTTCGTAAGAAAACTAGGAAAACGAAGCGCAGTCGATTCCGAGCAGGCTATTAATGTTTGTCGGGAAATTATAGAAAAACTAGACACATTTCAAAAAATTCAGAATAGCCTTGTTTGAAGATCAGTTTCTGATGAGTATATTTCTTTAAGAAAAACATTTATATCTTCACAATTGTAGTTGTAGGAAGGTCGCCGAAAATGTTTTAATTTTTAAAAATTTTTGCAAAATCAGGCATTTCAACGAACATGAAACCTACACCATTCTCTTATGTTTCCGTTATGCTATCTCAGGTCCCAATTTAATAAAAAAACATTGTGCGGTTTTTAAGAAGAAATGGTTTAAGAAAATAAAAAATTGTCACTTTGGCACAAATTTTCGAAAAAAATACTCATGTTTTTGAAAACTGAACATGACCTTATTAGAGACCGGTTTTTTATAAACACATTTCATTAAGTAAAAAATGTATCTTCATAATCGTAGTTGCAGGTAGATGCCAAAAAAAAATTTGAATTTTTTCAATTTTCGAAATTTCAGAGTTTTCAACCAACATGAGACATACACGCTGTTCTGTTAAATGATCTTCAGACTATCCAACAAAATGTAGTAAAAATTATTGGCGCCACTTTTTTTTAATTTTGAAAATGTCCCAGGGGCTTCATGTAAAGTACCCCCAAAATTAAAATATCGATTTCAAATTCATGGGGCACGAGATCAGTTCGATCTCGTGCCCCATCAGTTTGGAGAAAAACGGCTGAAGGGTTTACTGGCTGACGTTCACGGACGGACGTTTGCTTTTAATTGGTTTTTCGGTATCAAGGACCCACAAAACAGGGATTCTGGCTGCACCTCGTGTTAGATATACTTTTTCTTCATTTAACAACTGGATTATCTACTTTTTCGTTTCCTGGGCCCTGAAATAAGTTTTTCTGTCGAAAATTCGCCGGCTTTTCGTGCAGCATTACATAAAATTTCCGTACATTATACTATACTTACGTATAGTACGATATACTGGAAAGTAAAAAGTGTGTAAATATTCTAATTAATTTGTTATTTTTCAAGTTAATCTAATTTTATGGAAGCATTTTAACTATTCATGGTTTATATTTTCAGTTTTAATTATTTGGCCGAATGAGATATTTATTTGTAATGATGTAACCTCTGGGTTACAATGGGTATCAATTGTTTTGATATTTTTAATGGGCAGGTCAATCATATTTTTAGGAGTGAATACGAAAGAAGTATTAGATCTCATCAGTGAAGACTCGAATATTTCCCACCTCATCTATATACGATAACGATGATAGGATTTGTACAACTCTTTTCATGCCTTTTCCCCGGGGTAGGGAAGAAATCGAGTACTGGAGCAATGAAATGAAATTGAAATTGAAATGATAAAACCTTCGCATTATGAAAGCAATTGGCAGTCGACACAATTTTTTGAACCTCTTCGTCTGGCGCCATCTCAGGAACCAAATCTTCGTTCATATGCTACCTTCTTTGTCCAGATTTCGTAGGTATGTAAGAAAAATTATTGCGTGAAAAACTCGACTTCTTGGATTTTTGAGTAGCAGTAGCACACGCACTTCTGGATTCAGTTGCAGGATCAGAAGACAAAGATGTTGACAAGAATACTTTTTGGAGAGTCCTCCAAGAATAAAAACTAACTTATTTTCCTGACGATAGCCTACGAAAAAGAAAAGCGGATAATTTTCCCATAATACCAAACAATGTAAAGCAGTCTCGTTGCCGAATGCCATGGCGCGACAGCTCCAAATGTCACTTCATTTGTTCATTGTGTAAAGTATTTCTGTGCAACAACAACAAATTAATTTAATTTTTTTTGACGAAAAATAGTTACTTTTGAAAGTTGGGCATATGTTTGTATTTTTTAAATGTAAGTCTTAATTCTTCGTGTGTTTTACGAAATAATTGGTAGTACGTTCCACTTCACAATGGTTGTTGATATCAAAACTTGAGACCCTGTGCAACTTACATCGTTTTTTTGGAGTTAAAAAATTATTTTGCAGAAATGGATTACATGGCAATAATAGATATGCCCTTGCCTTGCAGAAAACCTTAATCTCCAATTTAAAATATAAAGTACCAACCCTTGGGTCCGAGGAGGTTAAAGCTTATGGGAGAGCTCTGAAGATTGGGACGTAGATCCGCAAATAGGTCGGCGTTTTTGTCAAAAATAGAAGATTCTGAAAACAAGTATTTTAGGCACACCTTGCAGTTACAATCTGCTTAAAATTAAATATTGAAGAAACTATCAGTTTTACCTATGTCTGGAAAGGAAATAGATTTTTTTGTTTTATCACATTCATGCGTATATGATGTTCACACTGTTCTGATAACGTTGGTTCACAGAGAATACTGCACTACGGAACTTCGAAATCGCGACACCGACCTCACATCGATTCAACTTTCAGTGCAGTCGTCACACGCGTGTTACCCGTTTTTTTATGCGTGAGTCGAACCGCCTCGCAAGCGTTCGGCTGTTGATTTTAAACAATGGGCCCCGCCGCGTCATAGTGGAAAGTACAAAGTTCTCGGATGTCGACAACGGACGACTTGGCCAGCGCGGTGCCGTATGGGGAGGTGGCGCTCTCGTGACCATCTTTGAATTAGTTGAATATTCTTTGACAAATTAATTTTTTTTTCTGCAATGCAGTCGGCGATTTTGAGGAGAAATATCGAACACGTGACATCTGAAATGTATGCCCTTTTTCTGTTAATTCATCCCAAAGAATGGTTATAATTTATATTCTTGATCAGGCGCTAAATTTGAACTAATTTGGATCCTTCTAACATGAAAAAGATTTTTAGAAGGTCTTTAGCATGCTCACACCTCGTGTTATTAGTAACAAACAAGACTGTCTTTTTATGATTAAAACTAGTGATGCTAAAACACCACTTACTTTCCCGTATTTTCAAGCAAAATTGCGCGGAAAATACGTGAATTTAAACAAATCACGCAAAATTACGCCAATACCAACGATGCCTGATGCGTATTTTAGCCGTAAATAAAACTATTAGTTTATATTAATGCGTAAGAAAAGGCAGCAGTCATTATGCCCGTCAGTTTATTATCAGTGCGGCGTGACAACAATGGGTTACAAGCAACAATGTGTGGGATACACATTTTGCCCATTCTTATTTTGATACCGCTAGCAAGAAAATGAAAATAGAAATAAAAAATATCATAATTAAATATACTGCTAGCAAGAAAATGAAAATAGAAATAAAAAATATAATAATTAAATATAATATTTTGGCTGATTTTAAGGACAGGGTTCGGCTCACTAAAACAACGGCGTACGGTTCACTTGCGCGTGGTTCATTCGCGCGGACCACGAGAACGGATCACTCAGGGAGCGGGAAGATGCCTTTGTGTTTGCATTGTGCGGTGTGGTGCAAATGTGTAATGGAGAATTACAATGGTTTATTTTTCGCGGATTTGCGTAAACTATATTGCGAATGTGTAATGGAGAATTACAATGGTTTATTTTTCGCGGATTTGCGTAAACATTTAAGGTGAGTATTTGCATAAAATTGCGTTGATAATTATGCATTGGACAGACTCAAGGATGTTTTATGTTAACGCGAGGGCCGAAGGCCCGAGCCTCGTCCTCAACTTGGACACGGGTAGCGAAGCGTCACGATTCCACACGAAAGTGCGTTGGCCACGTGGTCGTGTAGCCGGGCACACTGTGGCGGCGCCGCGAGTGACTCGTTCGGAACCGAATCGTGCGCGTCAATAGGAGCCGAACCCTGTCCTTGAAATTTATCAATATTTTTATTTACATCAAAATTACTCTGTTTTTAGATGCATTACTTTTTAATTCCCACATCTTATTAAGCAAAGCGGAATCTGTTACTTTTCACGTTTACGTAACTCAAGGACGCAATTTAAAATATATTTTAAATAATTTCTAAAATATTAATTTTAAAACTTATAACAAAAGCTCGAAGAAGAAACGAACAAAGAAATATCAAATAATGTACAAATTCTAACTTACGATTCATTCAACTGCTTAGCAGCATTATTCATTTTACGTTCTGGAAGCGCAGTAAAGTGGGAGCGATCGATTATTTTTGTCGCCACATTACGAAATTAATACTCATATTTTCGAAAAATTCAAAATTACCTGGTTTAAAGGTTTGTTTTTGATGAACACATTTCACTAAGAAAAAAACCGTACCTTCATAATTGTAGTTGTAGGAAGAGACAGAGTTTTTATTTTTATTTTTCAATTTTTGAAATATCCGAGTTTGCCAGAACATGACACTTGCGCCATTCTCTGAAACGTCCTTCATAATACCCAACAACAAAATTTAATCAAAATTGTTGGTGCCATTTGTTTGAAAATTTTGAAAATGTCTCAGGGGTTTACATGTAAAGTACCCCTGAAAATTAAAATAACGGTTTCAAATTCAAGGGGCCGCAACATCAGCCAGATCGATCGGGGAATATCAGTTTTGGAGAAAATCGGCTGAACGGTTTGGTCACTAGCGTTGTTCAAAGACTGACAGACTTTTCGCAACTGGATTTATCCACTTTTTCTTTACCAGGGCCCTGTAATAGTTTTTCTGCCGAAAATTCGCTTTTATATCGCGCAGCATTACATTACTTTATCTTCTTAAGAAGTTCCTTCTTAAGCCCGAGAAAGTAAATTCGTAAGAAGTTCCTTCGTAAACGCGAGTAGTAAAAATATTAGCAAAACGAATGGACTTAGAGCCCTCAATAGAAGTCAGGGAACCTCTGTAGCCCTGTAAGTGCATCGGCGAGTAAACACGTGCTGCTCGTGCCACTGTTAGAAACCAACTCAGCAAGAAATATTTATTTTTGTGGCGTGTAGGTATCCTCAAGGTTCTCACGAATGAACAGGGGATTTAGAGGTCAGACTCGTGTCGAAATAAATCATGGAATCAAAGTACATGATGTTTTCACGATATCCCTCCCTCTGAGTGTAAACTTGAGCAAAGTAATTTAGATTGTATACACGAAAGTGAATGTTTCCTTGACTCGACGAGAGGGGTTCCGGACGAGGCTGATAAGCAGAGCCTAGGAATCTCGTAGTGTCTTGGAGAATAACTTTTGCGATGTGATATACAATATTTTATTCGAGACCTCAGTTTTATGATGATTTGCCACTTTATGCAAATTTAATTGATGATCACAAGTACATGCTATGTATTTTTCATCGAGATCATGCGAGTTCAGCGGCACGGCCGACAAAGACGCGAAATGCCGTGAGATTATTCCATATGAAGACAAGCCCTCACGCGCCAAGAAATAAAAACCCAAGTATACTTCCGGTACGTTTCTAGGCTGGTGTTGAAAAAATTGAATTTCATGACCGAATACTGAGCAACAATATGCGTCAGATTGTAGACTTTTATACTCGTATGTTAAATGTGTGAACACTCCGCTAATTGAGGGGGGGTGAATGAATGAAGGAGGGTGCACAGTGTGCATGGTTTCTGGACAGACTTGCCACTTGAAGTTATTTCTTTTGCAAATTGCTCCTGAGCCCTGATCATTGGATTTTTCATGATCATTCGCATTGCCTGTAGCGTGCGTTCTTCCACGATTCCAATATCTGCCTTCACCGGCCGTCCTCTGTGCTGTCTACCGTCCTTTGTTATTAACTATAGATTATACTCTATCGAATATACTCTATCTATTATTATCGATTATACCAATTATATCGATTATACTCTATCTATTATTATACTCTATCGAATATTCAGCATACTCTATCGGATATTCAGCATGTCTGCCCTTTTCCCTTTGCGTACGTGCCTCAAATGAAAAGTTCCCAATTTTCTCTGCTCGAACTTAGGTTTTCTACTTTTCAGCTCCACTTGCTGTCGAAACAGCTACCGATCATAAACTAATATTTTTGTTCGTGTTACTCATGGAACCTTGTGGCAAAGGCAGAAATTATTTCAAAAAAATCAGACCATCGCACAATCATCATAATATTGAAAAGTTACTCCCTCCCTACCAAATACACCCTTCATGATTTTAATTTCTTGGCTTACTATGTTTACGTAGTAAAGAGGAAGTATTGTAATGCTGCATTTTGAGGCTTCGTGTAAAGTACTCCCAAAGTTCAAAAGATCTGTTTCAAATCACGGAAACATGAATTTGTGTAGATTGAATGAGAAATAAATTAATTTCATAGAAAATCCTCCGAACGATGTAGGCCCTCTGCTTGGATTTTTCTATAGTGGCCGCTGACATGAGTTCATTGTCACGCCTCCTGCTTTATGAATGGATATTTTTAATTAATTCGCCAATGTCCTTGTCAACAGGGCTCGTGGCCTCAGAAATGTGTATTTCACTTTTAAAATGATTCATTTTATAAGAAAGGTGTAACAATGACCTAATGTCATCGGCCATTATGGAAAAATCAAAGTATACCGTTGACCACAGACACACGCATGCACGCACGCAAAAAAATGTATTCGCATAACACGACATGCTAAAGGAAGTAATTTACTACATGTGGAACAAGATGTATAACCCAATGCCTTATAACTTTTCTTATTGGTTTGTATTTTTGGAATTAGAGATGGAAATCGTGAGATACATTATGATTAAAAATGAAATAAAGCATTCGTTTAGAAAGAATTTTTCGTCTCAGTAGAATTTTTCTTGAAATACTCTATTTTGATCTGGACAGAACCATTGATGAATTACTTATTTTTATATGTTTGTTTATTTGTTTCAAATCTTATATGACTATTACATCTGACAACTTGGCAAAGTCAAATCTTTTTTATGTTGTACCTTGTTAATGACTGTGTAGTATTCTCAGCTTGGCTCGAAATAATTATATTAAAGTAGATCATATAGAATTGACAGCACTCATTTTCTTCAACATTTGTAGGACAGTTAGAATAGTCATTAATGTGGTCACTTCCACAAACTTTTGTAAAACATTTTAAAATAAGGTTATTGTTTTTCATTTTCAGAATTATAATTATTGTCTTTGTTAGATAGTTTCTTCAGAGATTTTTTCAGTCTGGTGTTCAGCAGTCAGAAGGGACATTTGAAAGCGAATTTTTCTAATTTACATGATTTCAGTGAAATTTCTTGACTTGATTTGCAAAGCTTTTTATTCTGCATTATCCTTTTTTTTCAGTCACTATTGCTGTTAAATTATTTAGTTCGTAATGGATCTGAAAGAGTAGTTACATCTGCGAGAGAACATATTTATGATTTAAGAAGTCTTGAAAATTACACATATGTGGATGAATTTGGAAAAGATCAAGGAATAAATGTCCGGTATGTATGTTCTGTTTACTCTTCATTGATTTCAGTATTTATTGTAATAATTTTTGCTTGTATATATGTGAACAGTCTTCTCTTTTCTTAATTTGTCATAAAGTATGTCATGAATTAATAAATGTGGGATTGCTATTGGAGCTATGGATATTTAAAAAATAGTTTAATCTTCCTTTCACTTATACACGTACTTTATTCCATTTGAAATATAATACAGCAAAACCCCATGAGAATCTCACGTATAGGAGAAAATTTTAAGTTTTTAAAAACAGCTGGATAAAGGCTTGTTTTATCACTTTCATGTGTTCCATCGTAAGAAACAAAATTCCATTCCAATTCTGTGTCTCTTACTAAGGGGCTTTAATGTACATTGTATAGAGAATTTCAATGAATTTTAGAATTTCATTACATTCAATATTAAAGGATTTTAGATTGGTTTATATCAGTTTTTGTCAGCCTTTGCTTGTACAAAAAATTATAGACATAATGCAATACTACTGTTTGCTATTTTTCTTTTTACACCATATCTACCCTACTTTCCTTTTCCTCTTTTCCTTCCACTTCTACTTTCTACTTTCACCTCTATTTCCACTTCCATTTCTGTGTCTACTTGCACCTCCTATTGTATGGCCACTTCTGCTTACTTTTCTTTTCCTGGTTCACCTCCTCCTAATTCTTCTACTTTGACTCTTACTTCTTTATTCAATTGGAAACTAAGGAGTACATGATGTTCTAGAATTATGACAAATTGCATATTTTGAGCCCCAGATTGTTCAGTAAATGACCTGTGTTGAACTGATCATGTGGAATACTTGTGTCACTTGTCATGTTCGTAATTAACTGCTTTCTTAGGTAGTTTTTGTGACACTTAGATTTGAAATCAAGATGCATTTCAAATTTCTTTTTGAACTTTCTGATGAAGAATTTGGAACTTTCTGAATATGTAACAAATGGTTTTAATTGTTTTGCAGGCATAAAGTGAGAGAGTTGATCGAATTTATTCAAGATGATGATAAACTCAGAGATGAACGGAAAAAGGCGAAAAAAAATAAAGATAAATATGTGGGAATGTCCAGTGATGCCATGGGGATGCGTTTTGGTGAGATTTCATGTTTATTCCCTATTTCTATTATTTCTGTTCAGAGTATTTCAAGGTTTATATATTTTAAAGATGGGTTGAAAGGCTATTTTGGTATTGTGCTAGCGAATCAAGTGACTCAAAAAAACTGGATGGGTTTTAGTCATCTAAAAAGGCACAAAAAAATCAAAATAAGGAGGGGAAAAAGGTAGAGGCAACTCAAAGTAAGAGGAAGAAAATGCTCTAATTGATACTTTTTTGGAGTGTATATAAATTTATCAGAAGATTTAAAATAATATATAAAATGAGGGAATCTTAATGAATTTCTTTTTTGGGCAAATTGTATAAAGACAAGTACAAAATAATACAATAAATTTTCAATGAGATTTCTTTCAATTTTTAAAAAAAAAAAATTGTAATTGCTGCCATAATTTAGTCATTTTAGAATTTGTTTTAACATACTGTTTTTATATTAAAAAGGTAAACCATTATAAAAAATATTTTAGGCATTTCATTCAATGAAGAACCATCATCTCCAATTTTACCATTAATTAAATCAAAACTTTTAAATGAGTTAAATAATTAAATCTTTAACTTTTGATAACTTTCTTGACTTGCAAGTGCGATATCGAAGTGGAATTTTCAATCCATGTTTAGAACATAGAGACAAAGATCTGTGCAAGTTTTCAGCTCTACCATTTTCATTTCACGGTTTAATCCTTTTTTGACTGGATTAGTATATCTTGAGAATCACATTAAAAAACATCAAAGATTAAAGAATGTGCATAAATTATATAAAATTTTATAAATACAATAGAGAATGAACTGAAAGGAATTGTTTTTCCTGGGCATCGTTTCTGAGTGCACCATCTTGTTTCAGGTGGTGGAGGAGGATGGGAAGACACGCCAAGATGGAAAAAAGACGAGTTTGGTGATTGGGATCCTGATCGAGGAGGAGGCGGAGGTGGTGGCGGTGGCAGTGGCGGTGGTGGGGGTGGTGGAAATGCGTGGTCTGGAGGTGGACGCCAGAGGGGTTTTGAAGATTCCAATAATAGGTGAAAAGCTCTTAAAGATATAATTTGGATGATATTAAATGTATTATTGAAAGTAGCAAATTACAGTAATGCAAATAAGTTGGTGTTAAGTAGAATAAATCTGGTCCTGCTAACTCAGATGTCAGCAGTTAACCAGCTACATATTTAATTAAACTAGTGGTTAACCAGTAGTAGTCATTATATTTTAAAATTTTAACTTTATTGAGTTTTTATTTACTTAATTAGGTAATTATTATACATGTATAATTGCAATATTTTTTAACTGTGTGGCTAGGCTGAAGGCCTTTAAGCCATTACAATACCAGCATCCTACCACATTCTAACATTTCGAATTTTGGCATTCACTCCAAATGGTCTCTTCCTCTCATCAAAGCTGCGGAAAAGAGATCATAAGGTATGGCTGAGGGAAAAAGTGCTGAAGGGGGAAAGAGTTAGTTTGTCAAAATATTCCTATAAAATTATTTGCCTACATTTTTTTTTTTATTGCATAAATTTTGTTCTATCAAGTCAACTGCAAGCACATACAAATACATTACTAGTTTGTGTTGTTTTACTTAATTCTGTGAATACCTATGAAATTTGAAAACCTATGAAAATGGAATCACTGGGCTTTGTGCCCCTCCTCCACGACTGAGAAATCCAAGTGAAACTGGTCAAATATACTGTGTTCAGTAATCCTGGTTTATGTGTAATGTTATATTTAATAAATTCCATAGTGGTAGCACAAACCTTGTGGTAATCCATAATGAGCGATTGGGATAATCATCCACAACAATCACAGTTATAATATTGATTATAACGTGTCCAAAGTTAACTGTGTATGTGTGCATGCACGCGCGCACTTGAGATAGCTGATTCTCACTTGAAGAGACATTAGCCCCGCATTTGCGAAATATTCCATTTGTACCTTATTGTTTAAATAGTAACAAAATTTCTTTTATGGTAGGTTGCGAGTAACAAAAAGCGATAAATTCCCATGTAAATATTTTTGGCTTATTATTGTTATTTCTTGGTTGATATCAACTTAGAATCGCATTTAAGAACAGTTCCATTTCCAGCATATTGTTTAAATTGTAACAAAATTAATTTTATGGTAAGTTGAGAGCGACAAAAAGCGACAAATTCTCATGTAATTATTTATTATTTATTTCTCTAATTTCTTTTTATTTTTGACATTGTGGTGGAAAACAGTGTTTTCGAGAAATTACATTTGTGGTTTTGTTTGAAGAGTAACAAAATTTGTTTTATGGTAAGTTTTGAGAGACAAAAAAGCGACAAATTCCCATGTAATTAATTTTTAATTGATCTGTGTAGTTTATTGGTTTTCTTGTTTTTGCGATGCTAAGTTGATATCAAGTTAGCAGCATTTGTTATAGCAGTGTCAAATGAAGAGTGACAAATTTTTTTTTGCGTAGCACATTAGCAACAAAAAAGCGATCAAATTTGGAGATTAATTTCAAATTTTTTGACAACTTTGTGATTCTAACTTTATGGAGCTCCGAAGGGTCTGGTGCCGCGCGGTGCCTCAGCTGCACGTAGCGAATTGGAAGAGGGGAGCCGCGGGCGAGCCGGGGATTCTTGGCGCCAGTTGGTCGCGTGACGGCTGTTTTGTAGTAGATTATTGTGACAAAAATACTGAAATTAACACTATCTAATCATACCGTATTCGATACACACACAAATAGTTTTTAAATTTTTTGTACTAATCAAATTTGGTATCAACATTACCATGAGTATTTATTAATTTGTTACGTATTTAATATGTTAAGGCCTTTTCTATTTTTGTTGACGAATATATGACAACATGATGTTCAAGAAGAGCTCCTTGAACATGAAGAACTAGGAACAAAGAACCTAGTCCATTTTCAAACACCTTAAAGAAGACGCAGTTTATGAAGCACCCTTCAGTGTACGGAGTCGCATGCCCCTGAAAAACTACGTCATTGGACGCTTGAAATTTCTTGAATCCAGTGCCAAAGAACGGAAAGAGATGATCGGTCTAATTGCTGTGGAGCTTGTGGCTTTATGGAGCAAAACATTGAACTTAACTCATGTATCTGATAAAGCCATTTGTGCAAAACTGGCAAACCTGAAAGAATATGAGCGATGCAGAAAGAAACAAAACTTTGATTCATTGAATGAACTGTTCGCCATGACTAAGGTGAAAGGCGAATGGCTTAGCAACGAGGATGAGAACCTTCACAAACTGCAAATTGGGAACAAGGGCTAGGACGGTTATTTCACTGGCAAACATGCTAGGGCAAAGACCAGCCACCCACCCAAGCGAAGGAAGACATTGGAAGAGACTTACCAGCTCAGCTCCACCTCATTGTTCTAAAAATTACACGGTTCATCCAACATTAGCAAAGACAGTCCTTGAGATGATGAAACAGAAGCATCAACGATCACAAGGAAGCATAACCCAACACGTGTTGCAAGACCCCTTGTTACAAGTTTAAAGCTGTTGTCCTATGGAGCACCAAATATATCCCGCCAGCTCTCTGGTGGGGGCATTAAAATCCCAACTCCATGTCAGTCAGCAATCTGCAAGGCTATCTAAACAAGACCTGCTCAGGTGAAGAAGCTCTTGATGAGCACTCTTTATCTGGGGAAGTGGAGCATATACTTTGACAACAAACGCAATGATGACTTTGAGTACCTTGTTATGGCCCTCAAGAATCAAGCAAAAAAATTAAGTTGTCTGTGATGAAATTGAAAGATGAGAAAGCTCAATCGCAGAAGGACTCCAGGATATATTAGAGAAGTTCAACCTGTGGGGATCAGTTGTGATGATTTTTGCCGACGCAACAAGCATGAATACCGGCAACAAGTCTGGTGTTGTTGTTCAGCTGTAGCAAATGTTTGAAGGGAAAGGTCACCTCAAACTTCATTAGTTGCTAGCACCATGTGCTTGGTTGTGTTCTTCCTGTTGTCATGGACAATGAACTCCTTGGGTCTACTAAATCACCAAAGATCGAGTACTTCTTTGTACAGGATTTAACAAGCAATTATTATAAATGGAAAGCAATCTTCAGCCACGATAAAACGGAGATTAAAGGAACAGGCTACTGGAGAGATGACATGACATGAAGTTTCTCTACCACCTCATTGGCGTCTTCTGTCACTTCACTGATGGAATGAGATTCTCTTTGTGAAATTTCAACAGATCCCAAATGTCAGCAATGCACGCTGTAACTTTCGTGCCATTCTAATCCTTCTTGCGTATATTCTGATGCCTGAAACCTGGAAATGGCTGCGTAAAATTTGTCCATTCATTTCCTTCTCCTGGGCTGACCATTGGTTAAGCAGTCAACTGTTTCACTTTAAAGATTTTGATGAACTATGTGCAGTTCTGAAGGACTAACCAACAGGTTAGAATCCTGACTTTCAAACAATTACATTATTTACTGCTAGTACTTGTTTACATAATTATTATTCATTAACACTCGTATTACACTTTTAATTACACTTAAACTAATTAAAAAAAATCTAAAATTGACATTTGTTTCCTTTTTTTCTGTAATCTTATTTCTTCAACTTGCTTCTCCACACTATACAATTCTTTGAATGAGTCTTCACCACTTGATTGACTCTCAATGTATTTTCTCAACACAGTGATAGCATCAATTGCTTCTTCCGTTGTTGGAACAGCAGGTTCTGGATCTGTGTCTTCACCAATTTCTTGATCTAGGTGGTTAGAAACTATCTCCTCCACAGTAGGTAATACTGAAGTTATAATTTCAGAATCCACATTAACGTAATCTTCAAATGAAGATCCTTCCATTTCTGACCAGTCATCAGGTTCCATCAAATGTTCCTGTTCACATTTCACTCCAGCCTAATGGAAGCAATTGGAAATTGTTTCGGGGGTTACACTTAACCAAGCTTTGGCTACAAAATGCATGGCATCAAGTACTGTTATGGTCATTTGCTTTGAGTCCATACCATTATCATTCATAAACAGAGCTTTTTCAACTAGCATTTTCCGATACTTCCATTTAAAAGAATGGATAATGCCCAGATCCAGTGGTTGTGTACAACACTAGTACAATTTGGGGGAAAGAACACTAATTTTATGTTCCTACAGATCTGCAGCTCAGGGTGTGCAGGACATCTGTCTAGCAGTAATTATATCTTCCTATTTTTTGCTCCCATTTTTGCATCCAGAGCGTGCATAGTAGAGGAGAAGATGCTGCTGGTCATCCATGCGTTACTGTTTGACTCATATTTAGTAAATTGTTGATGTTTTTAAAACACCTTCACCATTAACAAAACAGTTACCCTCTGTTTGTTGAGCTTCCCGCCATGGCACTTTTCTCCTTTGAAACACAATGTTTTACTTGGCAGAATGTTATAAAAAAGTCCTGTTTCATCAACATTGAAAATGTTTTTTCCTTCGTAGTTCTGTATAATTGAAGTCAGTTCAGGTTTCCACTCGGTGATGGTTTCTCCAACAACACTTCGACTTTCTCTGCACACTTGGTTGTAAACAATATTATGGCGGGTCTTGAAGCGATCCATTTGATGCTGTGAATTCAGTAATTCCTAACTTCGCTGCAAACATGAGGGCTTTCGCTCGCAAAAGGTTGCCATCAAGCGGAATACCCGATGCTCTCGTGGCAGTAATCCACTCCGCCACGAGTTTGTCCAACTCATCATAAGCTGATGACCTTATGTATTTTCTTTTTGTTGACATAGCACCACACTGTTTTGAATTAAATTCAATGGTGGTTCCGTTTTTAATTATAATGTTCAATGTGGAAACTGAGAGTTGAAGCTCCTTCGCTAACTGAACACGTGTTCCCACATGCGCATCAACACAACGCAAAATCTCCATCTTCTCTTTCAATGAAATGCATTTCCTGTCCTTCTTCTCCATATTATCACCTCCTCTACCTTAAAAACCACGTATCTTCACCAACCACCTCTCACACAAACACACCAAACACCACTAGCTGACTACAAGACATTACGAGAGAGGAGACGAGACGAGACTAGACTACGAACTTTATCACTGACTACATCTACAAAGCATGCGATATACTAACAGGAAACGGCTAACATCACCTGAAAACACGGGTTACATGTGACGACTTCTGCAGAAATGGATTCAAAAATAAGTTGAATAAGTTTGTGCCCCCCCCCCCAAGGCGTGAAAGACGGGAAGCACTTTTAATATTGAGTTGTAAATTGCAGGAAGAGAATGCATTGTAAATATAGGCTTTTTGACGGGACCAACGAAATATAACGTAAATGACAGGAAAATGTAAAATGCGGGAATGTAAAAACGGGGTTTTACTGTATGTGTACAGATCTCATTGGTAAATGAATAAGCCTTTTCAAAACAAAAACAAAAACAACAAAAAAATAATCAAAAACTCAAATGTTCTTTCAATTTCAGCTTACATATTGATTTTACATAATTATTCAATTATTATTCAATTCAATTTCAGGCATGTCATTTTAATCCAAATAACAATTTCTTTAAATTCTTAAGGCCTCCAGAATACCTCTAAAATATTTTTTTGCAAAGATTTTGTAATTTTGACTCCTATGTTTTCCAAGGTGTTCACAATTCTCAGGTGATGCAGCGCAGGTGATGCTCTGATTTTAAAATCAGAGCTCTCTTATTATCTCTTAAGAAAGTAAACTCTCTTAATTTCATAATCTAAAGTATTCCTCAATATCAGATCTTCAAAATATTTTCTTTTTTGAAAATATTTGTAGATTTTGGGTAATTTTAAGTTGAAACGAAAGATTTACTAGAACATGACAAAAATTTTATAGCCCAGGAAATGATAAAAGATGGTATCTAAATGGCTTGCACTCTAGCCTGGGCTTCTCACTTACACTGTTGTGGTTCGATGCCAGCCTGCATGATGTGTTGTTATTGTTTTTGTTTTTTTTTAAAAAACCCTCTGGTGCTTCTTGATCTGGAGTTTTTCAAGAGATAGCTTGTGTTAGTAGAATATTGTATTCCTTAACCATTATTAATAAAACAAGAAAGTATGTGCTGTTGTAGCTCCAGTAGGTTTTATTGTTTCAGTTGTAGGATAATACCTTCACTTTTGCAGATATATTTTAATTTGCATGCGAACTAGTTTTGAGAGAAACCCTTTTTTTTGTCATTACTAATTATAATTGTCTGACTTGTGCATAATAAATTCTGTTACAGTGATGATTGTGAAAGATACGACTCAGATACTGACAGTGGACCACAGAAATCAAAAGCCAGGGAGTATAAAGACAAAGATAGTGACAGCCTCGACTCCACAGATAAAAGAGAGAAAAGTAAACCAAGCACACCTTCCAAACACAAACCAGTAATTAAGAAGATTGACCTTGGTGCTGCAGCAAATTATGGGAAGGATTCTAATTCATCTGTAAGTATGCTTACAGACTCGTCATGACAAAACCTCAATATTAATAGAAGCTGTATTAATACTGATAAATCAATAATATTGCTGTATAAATATGGAAACTTTGTGATATTCAGAAATCTAGATTTTAAGAATATAATAAATATGTTATATTAATAACCTTTTTAGTATTTTTTACCTACCTTATTTAGCATTCCGTATGACTTAAGTGTGTAGAATAATCTAATATCACTATAAAATCAATTTCTTCATGATTAACTGCACCAACTAAGGTTTGTGGGGCATGTGTCTGTGCAATAACTGACTGACCTCTCCTGTGACTTTGAAAAAGTTTTTTGGAAGAATCAGTTTTCACAGAAGTTTGGAATCAAAATGTGCTAATTGTAAACTTAGTGTTCAAAAAAACCTCAGGGCTGGTTATAATATGCTATTCTTTTGTTGGAAAAAAAATTCATTCAGCTTTTCTATAGACAGTTAAAAAATGACTGGTAAACTATCCCATGGGATATTGTTCCAAATAATTATAACGATTATATAGATTATAATGTTTGGATAGAATTTGTGACCACTGGATGACAGAATTTCTCCGAACAGTTTACATGTAACCGTTTTTGTTCCACAGAATAGCAGTCCTTTGAAAAACAATTTGAATAATGTTCATCAACCAACTCCAACAAGTGGAAGCGAAGATTTATTTGGAGAAATTGTTGCTGGGAGAATGGCTGCTACAGAGGCGCCTGAAGGAGATGAAGATTTCAACCCTCGGGCCAGTGAAACTCCTGTTCCTGTATCAGCAGATTTTGGAGATTTTACTAGTGCATTTGGGAAAATTGCTGTTAATAAAACAAGGTAAATTTCTCCAATCACATAAAAAATCTATTAAATTTACTCATTTTCAAATTAAATTGAAGTGTTACTCTGTAGTTAATTCATTTGGGGCCAATTTTGTCACCTTTGATTATGTGATTAATGTTGTATATCTTTCAATCATCTATATGTAAGTAGCTCACTTGTTTCACCCTATGCTTTGGGTGTAATTACTGAAAGTTAACTAACACGTAGTTAAAGGCCCAAGAATTGCACTTTCAGAAGGGATAATTGCTGCTACAAGCTTGCTGTCGTCACATTTTGACAGTTGTGGTCTTGATTTATCTTGATAGAATGTTGAGACACTCAGTTGCGTAATGTTGAATGACAGCAATCTTGAGGAAAACTTCTGTCCAGGTGCGTTTGGTCCATGTCCTGACGGGGGGATGTGGAGAGGGCTCTCAAGTATTCCTTTCTTTCACCAGTCATCTTTCTTCTCCCCCATTGTTCATGTTCGTTCTTTTATAATATCCTATCTCTTTTCTTCTTCCACTTCTATTTCACTGGCCCCCCTGTATGCTGAATGCCACCCATGTGTTTGCCGTGCATGGCGACCCGTGTCGGAGGTGTTGTGGCAGTGTGTGTTTCCCCAACTTGTGCTCATGCTACTTTATGCCTTGCACTAAGGGGTACGTTATTTACGTACTTTGGGGAACATTCCTTGTAGGTTTCAACACACTCACTTTGGCCTTGGACTCTTCTAGATGGGAGGTCGGGACCTAACCTACTCCCGATCAGTCAGCTTGGACTAGGTCTTGTACGGAACTCCAGGGTGAGCTCCAGGGTATCCACAGCGGGGAAGCGCTTTGACATTCCCCTACTATATCTCCGTGTCAGCCCTGGCATCCCAGTGGGGTGTCCCCTTGTTGGACTCCATGGTGGGTGGGGAGTACAGAGACGAATTCTCTTCTATTGTATGGAGCATGAAACTAACCCCTTGTCCTCTTCCGCAAGTAAGAGGCGATGTGATTGGACCGTCGATTTGAATAGCTTCTTCCTTCGGGAGGAGGATAGACCAGAAAACCTTTGGTTTCTCTTGATGCCTTGTACTGAAGTCCAGAAAACCTTTAAAAGTTAATGTGGTCCACCACACATGAGCCATTGAGGTCAGTTTTGGATAGCTCCATACGATCGTGCAACAAAAAAATAGGTGGGGGAGGAGGAAAATTGAATCGTAAGGGAGTAGTCAATCACAAAGACTTTCCGTTAGAAAATGAGGATGAACTTCTCTCCTTTAAGAGTCACAGTGTTAAGTATGACAACATTTAAGCATGTCACAGCATGAAGGAGACCCTGTGGCCAACTCAAACACATGCCCCACATATTGGAGAGAGGGAGATCAAAAAGATTAGAGTGACAGAGAAAGTATATATCCCGGAAGCTGGAACGCCGATAGCTGGTGAAGAACCCTGTAGAACTCAGGCATTCTTTCTTTAGCACTCTGGCAAACAGTGAAAGCGACAAGTATTCAGACTTCACCTGCTACTCTCCCAGTAGCTCCCTTCTGTTGCCAGGTATCACCAATGGACTTTCCTGAGGGGACATCGCCTCTGCAAGGTGAGAAAATAATAATTCTCTCAAAATACAAAATGCCACTCAAGATAGCAACACAGGCAAAGTCAGACCAAGAATCCATTACTCAGCCGTGCAAGAAGTTTGATGTCACTCGGCCTTCTGGCCCGGACAAGCAAAAAACTGATAGATCCTCCAAACTCCGACCACCTACCCTGACTCCTGAGACTCGCCTCTGGGCAATCTCTCAGTCAGTCGAGCAGTAGTGAGGATGAGTCTGCCTTGGAGGAAACTTCAGCTGGGGTGGACACTCGCCCCTTTGGGCAGCAGAGGTGGAAAAGAGAGAAGGAGAAGAACAAATCCCCTTAACAACTCCTTAAACAATGGCTCTCCTATCCTGGAATCTCAATGGATTCTCTCTCTGACAGGACGAATTAAAACTCTTGTTGTCCTCTTATACACCCTCAATGTTTTGCTGACAGGATACGCATCTTGTTCCACCAGCCCCCCTATACTTTCATGGTTTTACTTCCTATAGGGTTGATGTCGATCATGGCCTCCATGCTCATGGCGTAGTTACTGCTTTGGTCCAGGATTCACTGCTTTCTGTAGAAGTCCCTGTTCAAACCGACCTTCAAACAGTCTCAGTGCAGG
This sequence comes from Acheta domesticus, assembly GCA_031308135.1. Taxonomy (NCBI): domain Eukaryota; kingdom Metazoa; phylum Arthropoda; class Insecta; order Orthoptera; family Gryllidae; genus Acheta; species Acheta domesticus. The sequence continues at coordinate 7,842,247 of JAHLJT010009419.1, read as the reverse complement.
TGTATCTCCCGTCCCTCTCACTCACTCTATGTAACATCTTTATCCCCCCCATGACAAATGGTGTCGGTTGATTACCTCCTAGGTCTAATAAACCAATTGTCCACACCTCTCTTGGTTGTTGGTGATGTAAACGCCCACAGCCTTCTTTGGGGTTCTTCTCGTACTTGTCAAAGAGGTGCGATTTTGGAATCTTCATCGACACCATGAATTTGGTGATTTTTTTTCAACACTGAGGAACCAACACATTTTGCGGTAGCTACGAATTCGAGCATGACTATTGATGTAGCCCTTTGCAGCTCTTCACTTGCTACTGCTATGCAGTAGACCATATTAGAAGATCTCTATGGAAGCAGCCATTTCCTCACTATTGTAACGGTACCTACCGGCGAGCGAGATGGCTCCTCGCCGAAGACAGATAATGTCCGCGACGTTATTATTTATTTTACCAAAGATTCAGGCTGCCGAGCCACCCCCGTACGTGATCTGTGGGTGAATGCCCGTTCCTACACGCCGGCACCACCATCGGGGTTATCACTGCCCACCTATTCATTCATAAACAATCGCCAATACATTCCTCCCCCCTCTCTCTTCCTCTCTCTACCAAGTTGGGAGCACCTGTGGGTTGTTCTACACTGGCGGATCTTCAACACATAATCATAAACACAAAGACAACAGAAACACACACTGAAAGGAAAAAAAACAACACTATATTCTGAACAAAGAAACATACAAACAAAATAGAACGGATAGTAATCATGCTCTGTCAGAGAACATATAGTCAATTTGAACTCCCTGCGATTGCATTGCGCTATGTTAAACCATAACATACTCTACGTCCCCCTCAGATGTCTGAATGAAAAAGAGGCCTTTGTACACACAGATGATTATTGTTCCCTCCCCCTCTGTTCACTTAGCCGTCTGTAGGGTTGTAGCCTTTGCTACACAGCTGACTCCTCCCAGGGTCCACCTACCACCTTCGTGATGACTCCGTCCACAAGGCTGCCTCGGACGCTAACTCTGATGACTGCTCCATCCACACACTCAGCACACTGGTCATAGATCCACTAGCTCACTTTTCCTTTCTGCTCTCTGTCAGACGTCCTACCCTCTCTGGCCTCTGCTCACAGTCTCCTCACAGCTCCGAACGACACTCGCCGAACCCCTCCGCTTTGCACTCCCCCCCCCTCTCTTGATCCAAACGACCAGCGCCAACTCTCCTAACTCGGCCACCTGTCCGTCCACCCGCTCGAACACTCCACAACTCCGATCCAGTACATTGTCCCCACTTGTGGTATACCCCGTATACCACTCTATTGTCCACATTGATCATCTTTGCCGTGCTTTTGCTCGTCCCCCTCAATGGATCGTGCAACAGGCTGCCTGGTCAACATTCCAAAATAATGTTAACCTGTCTGGTGGTCCCTTCAGAAATGTGGATAAAATGACTGAACATTTTAATAGCGCTATACTCTGCTGCGTCTATCGCAATTTCGAAATTATCTGGTAAACTGGAACACCCTTCCATCCCATGGTGGAATGTGAACTGCTCCAGAGCGGTCAGTGCTCAAAAAAAGGCACTGACATGTCTCAAACTTTATCCAACAGTGGATAATCTCAAGTATAAAAGATGTGGGGCAAAGGCTAGAAGAACACGTATAGAGAGCAAAAATGCATCATGGAGAGCCACCACACCTGGTAAGGAGAAGAATTTGGCAGATAAAAGGACACTCTTAACCAAATACAGTGCCAGGTTTCTCCAAAAATGGAGAAATGATCACATCTCTAGATATGATTGTAGAGGAATTCGCTGCGCACTATGAACATATGTCAAGTTTGGCGAACTACACTCCTGACTTTCTTTTGATCAAAGAGAGGATGTAGAGCCGTTTGTTGGATTTTTCTTGGAGAGTATCTTTCGATTACAATATCCCTTTCTCTATGTTGGAATTGCGCTCTGCTCTCGCATTGGCAAAAGAACTACCCCAGGTCCTGATGAAATACATAACCTTATGCTACACCTTCCTGATGTGCCGATGCTATTTCTCCTTCGCCTTTATAATTGCATCTGGGAAGAGCACACCATCCCTACTCTATGGCGACAAGCCATAGTTAACCCAGCTCTGAAGGACGGAAAGGATTGGACGTTGTCATCGAGCTACCGACCTCTCGCTCTCACCAGCTGCGTTTGCAAAGTTCTGGAACGGATGGTAAACCAGCGCTTGGTCTGGACCTTGTAGTGCAGAAACTTACTCACACCAATACTGTGCGGATTCAGGAAACACCGGTCAACCCTGGACAATCTCATTGTTTTTGCAACAGAAATTTCAACCTTGTTCGTCCTGAGAGAACACCTTGTGGCTGTACTATTCGATATAGAAAAGGCCCTACAACACCACTTGGAGGTATGACGTTCTGTGAACCTTGCACTCATGGGGATTGAGGGGCAAGCTCCCCTTATTCCTCCAAAAGTTCTTATCGAATAGATATTTCAAAGTTCGTATTGGTGACAAACTGTCTAGTAGTCACCCTCTTGAAAAAGCCATCCCCCAAGGCTTGGTGCTAGTGTCACTCTGTTTGCCATTGCCATAAATAGTATAGCGTCGGTCGTGAGGGAACATGTAAAGGCATCGCTGTTTGAAGATGATTTTGCCTTTTTTTTTTTTACTACAAATGGTGCTCAACGAGCTCCATGAATGGAGCATCACCTACTAAATCTGCTGATGTGCACTTCTGCAGAATATACACATAGCGATCCAATCCTTTACGTGGGAGGAAATCGGCTTCCATTTGCTGACTCTGCTAGGTTTCTGGGGCTCACTTTTGACAGGTCCCTTACATAGCATCCTCATATCTGCACACTGCAAACCAAAGGCGTCTCCCTCCTCAATCTTCTTCAAATGCTTACTGGCACCGTATGGGGAGTTGACCGCATTACCTTATTGCAGTTATATAGAGCACTCATTTGCTCAGAATTGGATTACGGTAGTGAAGTGTGTGGTTCTGGAGCTCCTTCCACCCTTTCGATCCATCTACAGCATACACCACGCTGGTATCCGCCTCTCAACAGGTGCATATCACACCAGCCAAATTGAGTGCATTCTAGCTGTTGCTGGGGAGCCATCTTTCAAAAAAAAAAAAAAAAAAAAAAAAAAAAAGAGGCAAGATATTTTATTATGGTGCTAAGTGTCAGGATTCTTTAACCATCAGTGTCGTTGAATAATCACTCACCCAAAATGCGTCCTCGTGTATTCTTTGAACATTACTACCACAGCCCCCAGATTGTAAAACCTTTTGCAGGAACCTAATGTCGATCTTCCCACTTCTGTGAAACCCCCAAATGACCCGATTCCCCCTAGGAAACTCCTTCTCCCCAATATTGACCTCGGAATCTCCAATCTTTCCAAACAAATACTAGTCCTTTGGTTTACCAGAAGCAGTTTCAGGGTATGAGGGAAGCCTATCTGGATCATTTATTCTTGTACACAGACTGTTCATCGCACAGTGATGCAATGGCATGTAGTTTTTATTGTATCAGGTCCACCAAATCATATCAGCTTCATTCTCAGTGCAGTACATTCACTGCCAAAAAGTAAAGAATTCTCAAAGCCCTAAAATACATAGAATCAAAGACTTTGCAGTGAGTAGTTCTGTTCTGATACTCTCAGTTCTCTTCAAGCTCTCTCCCATTCTTTGTCAGACTACCTGACAAAATCAATTCAAAACTTGATTCATTGTCTTCTGTCGTGCTACTGTGACCTGGTTCTTAGTTGGTTTCCAGGCCATGTGGGTTTCACAAGGAATGAGCTGGCCGACCAGGCAGTGAAATCAGCTTACTCTTTAAGATTCGTATTGACATTCCTGCTGTACCACTGTCCAACGTTAAGGCTTTCTTGAAACTATCCATGTTTAGGGCGTGGCAAACAGAGTGGCACAATACCACTTTTAAACTAAGTGCAATAAAGAATTCTGTAAATCCCTGGTGTTCCTCATCTTGTTCGTCTAGGTGTGAGGAAGTCATTTTAACCAGTCTTCCTATTGGACATTGCCACTTTTCTCATGGTTTCTCCTTCGAGGTGAAATTCCTCCCATTTGTGACTCTTACGGGACGGCTCTTTCTGTGGGACGTGTCCTTCTGTACTGTACAAAATTGGCAACTGACGAAGAAATGGCCTGGGCAACTCGCTACGAGATGTGCTTGGGGATGATGATTCCATGCTCTCAAAACTTTTTTGTTTTTTGAGGGAAAGCGGAATATATAATCTTATTTGAGAGATAGTATTTTATGCTTTTTGGCCCCTTTTACAGCCAATTTTAAGTTTTACGATAAATTTTACAGGTTTGTTTTATATTTTTCTGTTGCCAAATCTGCTTGAATACTTGATGTGGAATTCAAGCAAGGATTCAATTTTATGTACATGCTTTTAATCAGTGTGTAAGTTGCATTTGCAACACTTACTCAACCTATTTTCTTTTCAATACTTCGACATGGGGGTGCCAATGACCTTAGGAGTTGAAGCACCCTCTAAACCTTAATTAATCAATCAATTGAGCAAAACTGAATTTAGGATGAATATGAAAGAATTTTTGCAAGAACTGATTATTGTGATTAATAAGGCGGTTGAGTTTATCTAAACACTCTATTAGTATCGCATGGGGAAGCTTAGCAAAATTATTTGTTTGAAGGACATTGTAGTATTTTGCTTTAGTTTGTTAACAGGTGAGAGGGTCAAGAAAATTAGAATAAATTGATTTTAATCTCATGACACTGTTTTAGTTGTCCCTCTGTGTACACAGTATTTATGATATTTGTACTTGTATATTTTCTTAATGTAATTTATATATTGATAGTGTATTTAAACCTTTATCAAATATTTGTACTTGATCCTTGTTGTATTTTTTGTAATCGTTGTTTGTATTTGTCGTAATATTTGAACACATGCCTGTTAAGTTTGGATAAACTTTGCACCTAGCGATTTTAGCACTAAAAGCCTTCCAAAACAAATTTCTCCAAAGGCTTGTCAATGCTCCATGGTTTTAAACATAATAGTCAAATTCAGTATGAACTTCAAGTACCCCTAATTATGGATTATGTAATCAAGCTTTTCTCCAAATGTTTCACACATATCATGTCCAAGTTCAGCCCATTTTGAATTAGATCAACAAGGAAAATCCTCAAACAGAACCAAATCAAGATTCCGCAAACACTTCTTCAAACCTTAAAACAAAAGACTAGAAACTCCCAAATTCCAAAGAATCTACCTATTTCCCTCTCCTTACTTTGTATCAAACTTGTATCAGATTAAACTAAAATTTAATATACAGAACTTGCAGAGTAAGAATACTCGCAATAATTTCAGGAAGTTTCCAATACAATAATGTATTCGTGTTTCCCATGCCTGTAAGGTCTTTTGGGCCGATTGGATCAAAATAAATTAAAAAGATCCTAATCAAATAAACTATAGACTATCAGTAGTTTTGTGTACCAGGGGTGATCTCACCCAGTTACCTCAGGTACTTGCCAGTGTGTACAAAATAAGTTTTGATGAGATGTAAAATATTAATATTTTTTGTGCAAAATATGCTAAGCACATACTTTCTCACAGTTTCTAAATGCTTTGCAATATTATACTACTATATAAACCAGCAAAAGTTTTTACATCCAGCAACTGCCACTATGCCCACAAGCGCTTTATGGGTCGAACTTGGGCAGAGGCATAGAAAGGTAAATGCCCAGTTCATATAAAAAAACAACTACTCAACAATCAAAATAACCGTTAGAAACTCCCAAAGACTCAGTCTGTTCATATCAAATGGGGAATATCAGTTTTGGAGAAAATCGCCTGATTGGTTTAGGTGCTACAATTGTCCACAGACGGACTGATAGCTGATAGGTTGATTTTAATTCCGGGCATGTCAGCTGCTAAGGTCATTAGTCCCATAAGTGTGTTTTGCTTGGGAGGTAGCAGTGATCTTCCCCCTTGGATCGCTAAATCCGGCACCAACCTTCCGTCAGCTAGCAGAGTTTTCACCAACCAGGTACCTCCTGCCAGAGGGGCAGGAGGTAACGTGTTGTCTTCACTAATTAAGTGAAGACAACTCGTTTCTCAAAAAATTGTACATGACCTTTTTTGAAGATCTGATTTTTTTACAACGAGCTTTGTTTAAAGCAAATATCGCTATCTCCAACAGTCTTGTAGTTTTCAAATTTTTACTTTTTAGGATTTTTGAAAAAACCGAACAATAGCCAAAAATGGAACTAGCACCATGTTCTTTACCGGCTCTTATTGGTTTTTACATCCCTGAGCAAATTTAAAGAAAAAAATTTGGAGGGATTTTTGAGAAAAAAAAGGCTTATTTTTCACACAAATTATAGGGAAAATACTCATATTTTTGAAAAATTGATTATGAACTTATTTAAAGATCTGTGTGTAAGGAACAGATTTCATTAAGGAAAAAAATTTCAATCTTCAATATTATGATTGTAGGCAGACACCCTCCAAAAAAATTTGCGCTTTTTCAATATTCATAAAATTTGTGATGGCTCGGCAATGAGTTTTTCTGGCTGAAATTTCTCCATTTTCCAGCACATGATTACATAATTTCTCTTCTTACAAAGAACTTTGAAATGCAAGAAAGTTAAACATATTATTGATAAATGTTGAACAAAAATAAAATTACTTCCATGTAATGAACATTTCATAACATCATTTGTACAAGTGAGATATTTCAAGAAGAGCCTGCCATTCATAAAAACAAGAAATTTTTAAGCATCTAACTTTAAAAGGGTTAATTTTGCAACAAACCTTATATGAACTTTTTTGTAGGAAATTTTGTCTACTTTAATTTTGTAACAAGCTTCAAAACTCTGGGATTTTTTCCACATGATTTGTCTACATTGACTGGGCTATGTTGTGTATAAATGGTATTTTTGTCCTTTAGTGAATTGCAAGATGATTTTGCTGACTTCAACTCTGCCTTCACCGATTCTACAAGTAGTTATTCACCACAACATTTTAATCCTCCTTCCAAAAGTGGCTTAAGCAGTGTCCCTCAGGTGAATAATGGCAGTTTGGAAGGTAAGAACAAATTTTGTTGGCATTTTGCATCATTGAATAAAAAACAGTTATTGTATATAGACAACCCAAATATCCTTTTTTTGTGTGTTAGAATTTTGAATGCTTAGCTGTTGCCAGTCAGATTGGAGGTTCATGTGCAATCTTTCATTAGAAGTGCCTATCACTATTTCATGATTCAATGTTTTTGTTAATGTACTTTCTAGTTTTGCTTCTGCACTGTAGTAGAAATAACATTTCAACTAGAGGAAATACATAAAATGATAACAAGATGTTGAAAATTTTGTTGGTTTTTGAAAAGAGCTGCATTAGTTAGTGAAACAGCCTCAAAAACGTCATACACTAAAGCTGGGAAGTTCTGCAATTGCATGTCTTGTTAATGGTCATATCTGTCAGAAACTTAAACTCTGCTTCTCAGCAAAATATTGAATCTGTGATAGAAAATGTTTGGCATATAATGCTAATTTAGCATATTTTAGAGATTTTGGGCATTAAAATTTAGCAATTTGCATATTTTTGTGTTTTTTGATCTTATGAACACTCTTATTTTTAACTAAAAATTAATAATTAATGGAAAGTATAAATTTTTCTTATGATTCAAGTAGGCATAAACAAATGCCTTTAGATGGCTGATGGCTGGCCAAAACTGGCAAATTAGAATTTGAAGTATTGAGTAAATTTAGGATCGGGTAAATGACAAAATGGGAAGACAATTTACTAATGAGAAAATACATTCTCAGTGTACCTTCCTTTGCAGAGGTAGTATTTGGTGCAAATGTGTCAAAATGAAAATGTGGTGTGAATAGGTCATTTTCAAAGTATTTTGGCTGATAGGTGCTTCCTAAGAAAAGAAAATCTTAACAACATTTTTGTGGCAAGTTTGCATGTATATTTAGGAAATGCACTATTTTGAATCACATCTGTTGGATTAAATTTGCTTATTTTTTATGCATACTTGATGGAATATTTTTCTTATCTTATGACTGTCATCTGCTCTCGAATTGTTGAGAAAGTGCTGTATCATCTTATTGGAGGTTTGCTTTCACAATCATGAACTTGAATGTGTTGAAATTTTGGAATTTGTAATTATTGTATCCAAAAGAGAGGTTATCATTCTATTTTATAGCTATATTCTAGTTGTGATTAGTAGAAAGTATTTTCAAGTTCACATTATCTCAAAAAGATAACCCTTAAAACTGTGGGGTTATAACAACACATTCTTTTCATATTAATTGTATCAATTACGTTATAATATAATGTAATTGCTATTGTTGTTGTTTTTTGTCATCTTGTGAGTTGGGCTTTCTTATTTAGATTGCCCTTGCCTCTCCAGAGTGTAGATATTGCAAATGCTATTGAAAAGTGTAATTCACAAAATAAAGACCTTCACAGTAAGGGGATTCATTGACAAAAGGCAGATGAATGGAAAGAAAATAACTGATACTACGTAGTACATTTGAGACATCGAATATCATTGCTACTCAAAATGTCCTCAAAGGGTTAGGAGAAATTGAGAGGAAAGAGGAATGAGTGGGAGAATGGTGAGATGCATCTGTGATGGTGGCAGCTGCTTACCATGGTTTCCGGCTCTTCAATCGGTTTGGTGGTATTACTATTGACAGTGCTTATCTTGAGTTTGTCATAAATGGTCATGGCTTTTCACGGGCTAACAGTGTCTGTTATTCTATTGTTGTGTCTAGTACTGTCATTGCTGGTGCTTTGAGCATTTATTTATTGTTGGATGGTTTATCAAATTCATTGAAATGCTTCTAGAGCAGTGTCATGTTTTTCAGAATGTTGTGCAAGTTCAAAGCTTTTTTATGCTAAGATTTAAGGTCATCAGACGATGGATGTTCTGTATTTGCCATTCTAATCCACGCTGGCCTTTATTAACATAACTGCATTAGAGAGTCCGTTTATTATGTGTACAAAGAAGAAAGGAAATGAACCCAAAACTTTTGAGGTTTTTTGAAAATTCGTAAGAGATTTTGTATGTACACAATTGCATAAATTTATAAAATATATTTGTAATTTAAATACTAACATGTGACTATTTCCAAAAATTAATATGGTATATGTATGATGTTAGATCTGATTTTCATTGAAACTTCTTGAAAATTGCAAGGAATTAATTTGTTTAAAACAGTCCTACCACTTTGAAGATAGAGATTTTTTTTAACACAATCTATTTCTCCATATTAGATCTTCATAATAATTTCCTGTTCAGTTTTTTCAAAATTTACTTGATATAGAGTTAAATCATGACAATTTTTCCAAAACTGCCTCCACAAGGTCTTCTTGAAAACGACTTAAAATCTTTTCTTAAAGCTTTTTTTGTGATAATATACTGAATTATTTTGTGTAAATTACATTTTAATTGAAATTAAACATTTGTAACTTTCCCACTATTCTGCACGTTAATATTTACATTACTGTTAATGTTTACAAAAACACTACTTACTGAATGTACAATGTATTGAATGCATTATTCATTAAAAACTATTGAATTTTCAAGAATGAAAGATTGTTGTTTGTGTGTTTTGCATGTATGCAAACACATGGGTGGGCATGTGTTCCTCTGAGGTTTCATTGGTAGAGTTCTTGAAAAAATGGTGAAAATATAGTAGGATAGGGACAAATTGCAAAATTATAATACCATATTACCTTTGCAAATAATACGAGACAATATGTGATTTTGTAACACCTAGTTCCTCCTTACAAAGATCGATAAATACATAACATAAGATTTTTTTTATCCCTTCATGAACTGGTTATTAATTGTGGTGTGCTCCCTTAATTTAAATTTTTTAAACTGTATTTCTTAAAGAAAATTCAAACACTGGTAGGATAATTTGTTGATTTGTAATTATATCCGTATTTCCATTTTTAGAGAATTCTGATAAAACTATTGTTTTTTGAATTTAAAATTCTAATACTTTTGTAAATCAGAAATGGTGATCAGTAAGTTTGATAAAAAATAATTTCCCTGATAAATCTACAAAATTATAACCAGTCTTAATTCTTTCAATACTCTGCACAATGTCAAAATAATTTTCCTTCAATGTAGTCTTAAACACACCACTAAAGCATCTGCCCTAATCATGTTGGGATGTGTCATTGTGAGAAAAACATGGGCTGGAGTAGCACTCTTCGAAATATAAGGCCTATGCGCTATTTCAAAATGGCAGTCCTAATAAGCCAAAGAGCACACACAGATTCTACAGTACAGGAAGAAGTGACGCTAGTCCCTGTCGAATCAATAGGGTCAAGAGGGAAACAAATAACTTGAGTATTGCAGCTATTTATTTGTAAGGGCATATGCAGTTATGTTTAAAACGGCCTTGGGTAGTTAGCGTTTTGGGAATCTTATAAGGATATGCATCTTAAAAATCTTAAAGAATATGAGAATGACTTGCATGATGCTTTTTTAAGAAGTGATTTATTATCTATCTTTTAACTTCTCTACATTAATGAGATATTTTACTAAAAGCATTGTAGACCTCCACAATAATGTTGACATAACATTTTCTACAGTGTGATCTCTACATAAATCATCTCGGACAAGTGTAATACATGTAAATCATGTAATGGTTAAATCATATATTACTTTCCTCTGATTTCATACTTTTAAAAAATCATTCTCATCTTTACATAACTTTTTAACTAAATAATGATTTACAGTAATACTGATTTACAGTAATACAGGTTTACGGGGCTTGGTCAGTACTAGCAAATCTTTTTTCTTTCTTTCTTTTTTTTTCTTATTTTGTAAAGCTCTGATGATGGAAATACATTTTCTTTGGCAGACCATGTGTTTATAATTTTTGCTCCTACTGGCCAAGCCCTGTAAATCTGACTTCAGTATAATATTTATGGTCATTAATCCTTCGCACTCATAAGAAACGAGCATAATACATATCCTACAGCTTGTACGGCATGTTAGAGATGCCACAAGAATAATGGTTGCAAGCTTGTATCAGTATGTAATGTGACATGTCTACAACTCATAGGGCATGTCTTTTTTAAGATGCCACACCAAAATCCCTGTGGAGCATGTCACAGATGCCAACAAATTTTCCTAGTATGTAAAATAAATTTTTCAATGATGAATCGATGCAGCCTACTATTCTTCTTCCTCTTTCTCTTCTTCTTTCTCCTCTTTTTCCTTCTCTTCTTCCTTCTCCTCTTCTTCCTTCTCCTCATCTTCCTCCTCTTCTTCTTCCTTCTCCTCTTCTTCCTCCTTTGTTCTTTTTCTCTTCTTCTTCTTTTTTCTTTCTTTTTTTTTTTCCATTTCATTTCATTTTAGACATGCCTTTTATGAGTTGTAGGACCTCGCAGTGCTCAGAAACCTCCGACCGCAGAGTGAATTCATAATGACATGCCACTCATGCCGTACAAACGCAAAGGGTTAAGGATGCTCCAAGATATACAATAATATTCACATGTAGGTGTGGGTACATTAGCATTCCTCTATATTTTGAATCTAAAGGACTGTAAAGAGTCTCTTTTTCTTGTCTATAACATCATCTCTTTCTTGTCTACCATCTCTTGAAATAATATTCGTATAGTCTGAACACTGAATTCTTTTTAATTCTCTAAAACACCAATATCCACTGGTGTACACTAAAAGTGGCATGACATCTTTGAATTGCTCAGTCATTGTCAGCTATAACTAGACAACAATTAAACTTTTCAAGTCAGTCTAAATTTTCTTTTGGAAAATTCTATCTCACCTATAGCACCAATTTGATCAATCCCATTTGATTTCACTTAAGTGGCTAATGCAACTGCATTCTCAGTTTCTGTTTCAACATCAAACTTTGTGTGCAGTAGGGTTATGATGAGCCCCCGCCTGTCTGTAGTGGCCAAATCTAAACTAGCAATGCTCTCGTGCTCTGCCACTTGCAACCTTTCATTTTCTCTCCCCCTTCCTTTTCTATTGTTGAGATTCCCTGTAGAAGTTTTCTTTATTCAAGTATGCTGGGCAGTTATGAAGAATGGATGGAATAGCTCTCGATTCTAACTTTAGATTCTCCAAGAGCAATACTATTTGTTTCCGTTATCACTGACAAATACATTTGTTTGTCAGATGTTTTTAGGAATGAAATGCAAATCACTAACTCGCAAAGAAATATTTAAAGTAAATAAGGCAATTTTTCTACCATTTTTAAATATACTCTCAATATATTTAATTCACTATACCACTTATTACATTAGCAAAAACAAGAAAATATCATTTGCATGCTCTTAAATTTTTAAAATATGCATGAACAATGATAGTAAAGAGCACCAAAAAACTACATTTTGCAATCTGTGATCACCAAATATTTGTTAACTAATTGGAACACTTTGCACAAAGTTTTATTGACATAACTATTTTTTATAACTTAAGTTATTTTTACTTCCTCATGTATGTACATATATACAGAGTTACGTATGTAGTATAGAGAAAGTTATGTAATGCTGCGGAAAATACATTTCGGGATTCCAAGAGAAATACAAATTTTGGAGTTGGAGCTGTTGTGGAGTAGGGTAGGTAAGGGGAGGATCTGCTATGTCCCTGTGCTTCTTTCCAAGGTGAAAGGCTTAAATAGACTGTGTCTGGGGAGAATCCATTTGACCTCCAGGCCAAGAATAACCTCCCTGTCTGGTCACGTTAGGTGATGATTTAAGATCATTGTAGGCCATAGGTGGTGGTTAGTAGAACTATGAAGTTATATAACTTCTCCCCTTTTTTCCTGTCCTTTGTCCCCCCCCCCTTAGAACTACCTCATCATCACATAATTGATGGAAGGTAAGACTAAAAGTATCTTTGGTCTGAGACTAAATCTTGTAGTGGCCTTTGAGATGAGGGTCAAAAGCACCCCAGCAAGGAAGAGGAGGCAGGGCAGAACCAAAATTGCTGTCATTTTTTTTCTGCCCAGTTTTCAACAGATTTGGGTTTAATTATTTAATTTGTTAGCTGAATGAATATTTCTGCTTTACTGAACTACATCTTTTGTTTGTTGTTCCATTAATCATCCAATGTATAAAACCTATTTTTTAATCTGGTTGCAGTATTGCATTTGTTAGTGAACATCCCTGGCATGTTTAGTTTATTTGTTTTGTATCAACATTACATTCAGGTAACCATTGCACAAATTCTCCAAACCTCCTGAAGGAATGTGAAGATAACTCAAATTCATTTTACTATTATTATTATTATTATTATTATTATTATTATTATTATTATTATTATTAAATATTAATTTTAACTTGTTTATTTGTATCTACCTTTAGTCATGTATTCAAAATCAATTATTTTCTTTTTCTTCGTGATAACTGTGGTAAATGAAATTAAAGAAGAAAATTGCATAGCAATGTTTCCTCTGGAGTCCTAATAATACACTAAAGGAAAAGAATTAATGATAAATTATAAAATGAATTATCAGGATCGAGTTGACGATTCCTGAAATGAATTGACTAAGTCATTTTGATCTTCCTAATTACTTCTACCTTGACCTTTTAATTGCATTTTATCAACAAATATTTGAAATGAATAATGATTAATGTCCAACAGGTGGCCAACAATCGAATGCTGATTTATTATCTGGACTGGGATCTTTTCCATCTGTATCAAATTCAAATAACTTAAATGCAAGTGTACTGGACACCAACATCAATTCTACAGGTACTAATTTTTTGTAATGTCACATTCCTTACATAACTTGTTATCAAGTGTTCATAACCCTTCAGAGTGATAGACTAATTCACTTTAATACTTCATAAAAATATTTTTTTCTTATATTTTTTATTTATTTACATCAAATATGGTTTCTAAATCAAATGTCACCATATATTTAGGATATTTTTCTGTAGTTATATTTGCTTTTAATTTTTCACTCTTTTGTTTCATTATTGATATTAGGGACTTTTTGCAGGGTACACCATACAGCATTTGACAGCAATGTTAACAACTGCGCATGTGCAACATGAATTGCTCATGAGCAGAAGGGTGAGATTGCTATCGATTGCTGTATGCTGTGCAGTGCCTAAAGACCTGTTATGTCCCCCTCTAACAATAAGGCTGTATCGAATACATGCACATAATATTTTGAGTACTGTCTTTACCAAAATTTTAAAGACACTCCCTAAATTGCGCATTATTTCTTCCTGTCCTTCAACCTTTTCTATACCATTCAGTCCTACATAGTATCCAAATAGTTCTTAAAATGAAATCTTTTGTTATAAATTCATTCTCTTTATTTGTTGTAAAATGGAGTTTTATTACTTTGGAATGGTTCAGGTAGAGCCCTGTTAAATTTTGATGTGTATATGGGTTTGCAGGAAAGGCGTATTTGGCTGGTCTTGTTGTCTAAACAAAGTGCAGTGATATGACACAGGCTTAAACTCCTCTTTTCCAGATCTTTTTGCACAAAAGAGTTGCTTTCCTAATTTTGATTGTGTTCATAATTAGCACCATTTTAATGTCACATCAACACAGGCATTTACTTAGGATCTTAGAAGTTGGGAGCACTGGTTAAACAGTTGATTCCCACTACATTTCAGTTATTTGTCAATCTGACTTGAAGCGTGTTTTATATTACTTTCTTTGCTTAAAAATCTGGAAGTGGTTTGAAAATCCTGTGACGGATACCGCAGGTGTTTTATTTAGAAAACAAGACGTGCCTTTTAATTTTTCATACTTTTCTGTTTCATTATTGATATTAGGGACTTTTTGCAGGGCATACCATACAGCATTTGACAGCAATTTTTGCATCTCAGAAACCCATGCACGTTGCAAAATTCACATTCATTTGGTGTAATTGAATAATTTCAAAGTAACAAATTTTTAAAATTAAAATTTGACCTGATCATTGTCGATCATGGAACATTTCGTAAATTGTTTTACTTGATGTAAAATCAATTCTTATGCTTAAATAACATTACTAAAATTCATGAAGTGTTATATATAAATTGGCCTTGTAAAATGTGTCCGAGAACCCCACCTTGTGGAGAAAGGTTACAACATTTTTAGTTATATTTTGAGTTATATATTGGAAAACTGTGTTTTTTATTTTATTTATGAAATATTGCAACCTCAGAATTGGAATAAGTTGTATAATCAAGAATATATATATTTCTTTACTGAATTCGAATCCAAAATTTGGGTAAAACATACTTTATAACTGCATTGAATTCACTTAACTTTAGAAATACAGTAAAACTTTCGCTTATACATTTTTCAGTGGACTGAAGGGAAAAAATGTATAAGTGATAAAAACGCATAACTGACATATGAGTGAAACAAAAACTCAATATTTTTAGATTGGCATGCTCCGTTCCTGGACTTGCTTGCAGGAACTGTCAATGTTACCTTTGATTTATTTAGTCAAAGAACAGTAAAAACTGTGTGTGACATTTAGAGGAGAAGTACCATCTGCTTGTTTTCTTGAGCTCCAGAATATCTTCCTAACATGTTAACTATTAATAGTTGAATGATGAATAGAAGTTTCAAAAAAGGGAAGTTTGTAACTTTTGAAAACTAGACATTTTTGTTCCTGAGTTATAGAAAACTTACTTGAATCAGTAAACAAATTGCAATTTTTTAATTATTTTTTTAATTGCTAACAAAAAAAATATATTCCTCCCCTCCCTCTACTCCACCCTCTACTAGCAAAAAGTAAGCTCAACAAAACGTATGCATAGCAAAGCTGCATTTATGTCCAGAAACAAAACAAGGGGCCATTTCAACTTTCGCTCAATAGATCAGGGAAACAGGAATCTGATAGACCAGAAGCTGAAACAAAGTACTGGTTATCGGACATTGACCCTTAAGCTAAAGTGCATTACTTGTTTCTTGGAAGAAATGCAGGCCAGGCACACCCAGTGGAAAAGATAGCACTGCTGCTGTTTCGTATAAGATGCAGTGTTAATCTAAGACTGCATTAAGTGACTCTTGTGTGCAGGCATCAACATGCATTGACCCAGTTGATGTCATCAGCATTAGGTGGTGTGTGTCAATGCAACACTCTTTTGATACAGGCCTAACTGTCATTATAAATTTTTGATTTCCTGGAATTACAATATTTCCTTTAAAAGGGCTGAATTTTTATCATGTGAAGTTGGTGATCATTATGCAAAGCTGCACCAGACGACACTATTGTGCCCCTATTTTTTCATCCTTCGGTATTGTCCAAAATTCCAAAATGGAGAGTCAAAACTAGATAAAACACCCTGCGTAACAAAATTAAACAACCTTAATACTGCATTTAATACAAAAATCCATGGGCACCTCTATGATAATGTAAACATTCTCACTTACTGGTCATTTAGACCGTTATCATTTGAACGTTAAATGGTCTTAAAGGGACTTTCATTATGACCGTATGAGCATGAAATGCATATCTGAAATAATTTAGCATGAGAAGTATAGGATTTGATCTGGGACTTTCAAAAAACAATTTATAAATGTGAAAAAAGTATAAGTTCAAAATGTATTAATGGAGTTCCACTGTATGTGAATACAAAATATTTTGAAACTCTTCAGCCAATATAATCTAATGATTTAATTTTCTTAAGCAACTTTATTTTTTGTAATTGATCTCGCTAAGGTGAATCAAATAATAAAATATCGGAATCATACTGGTACATTTCATGTAGTCTTTTTTAATATTTTGTGTATAATTCAACAAAAAAATTATTAATTCAACAGCGAATTACAATTAAATGTCAAATAAGTTGGCAATATTTCTTTCTTAAATAATAAGAATTATTATTATTGAAACATTTAGTGATTGTTACTCAATTCTAAACGGCAATAATTTGGGACCAGATTTGTTGACTTCTATACTCTCTTGAACCATAGTTGCCTTATCTAATTCCCCATATTTTTTATTAGAAGCAGATAAAATAAATAACTACATGTATTCAGATAGTTCAAATGCACAAACTCAAAATAGTATCAGGAATGGCCACAGATACCCAATTTGCAGTAAAGCTCCACCAAATTAGAATCATTTGAAAAACTGTCTGGAGATATTTTCATTATTTAAGTCGCATACCAATCCAAATGGATTCTTTGGGCTCGACTTGAAACATCAAAACTCTTCTAATTTTGAAGATTTCTTTGATTCTTTTTATATTTAATAGCAGAAAATCAGTTCTTGTTCCTAAACTTTAAATTATTATAGAAAATGCGTATTATCAATAATAAATTTGTGCAGCCCGCGACTTTTGGATCTTTTTGTGCAGCCCGCGACTGCTTTGAAACATTTTATTGTGCCAACCAAATACAATACAATTGTGCAATTCATCTTATTTTTATTTAAGGATGTATTAATTTTCTCGTATGTACATTAATCATTAAGTTGAATAAAAGTCATATCTAGTATATATTTGTTTCAGTATAATCTCTGTATTTAGGGTAAAAACCATCCAACCATCAAATTACGGTGCAGCCCGTGGCTTAACTAGAATTTGATACGTGGCCCATAAGCCCTTCTAAGTTGGACAGCCCTGCACTAAAGTATAATGCAAATAAAAATCTTAAAAAAGAATGGTCAAAACATGTTTAATGTTCCGTGAGTTATGATGTCACAAATTGTGCTCTTGTTTTTGGAAGGAAAGGGGCATATTGGATGAAATACAGTAAACCCTCGAGCTTGAACTCAAATAACACGAATTTCCCCATAACACAAACAAAACTTCTATCCCGGCAAGGGATTACAGTAATGCGGACCTTTATAATACTCGGATAACACAAATTCTTTTAACACTAACTCCGAGTATTTCAGTCCCTTGGAATTTGTGTTAATGAGGGTTTGCTGTAGTTAATACAAATTAAAGACGTCAATTTTGACTGTTAATTTTGACTTGTTCATGCCTAATCCTAAGAGTAAGCATGTTTAAATTCAGATATGCATCACAAATAACATTTGATAACTCAAGTAGTACAAGTACCTTAATGATTGAAATTTGTGCTTATTATGTGAGTGGTGACTTTATCTGACTGAGTGGTAGTGGTATCTTTCAAGTATTGTTAGATTTCAATTGTTAATATTTCTGGTTTCAATTTTGTTTTAATTTCTTGAGGTTTTGATTCTCCAAACTCTATTTTAGTTGTTTGTACGTTCCATGCACCTCTTATATTGGAAAAATGGCATTTATATTTTAATTTTAATTTATTTTAGAAGCATTTGTCCCACTGAATGTAACCTAGTGGTAGTTTGCTTTATGCTGTTGTCCTTTTTTGAGATGATTGGTGCAAGCACAATTTTTTGTATCATAATTGTTAGTAGTATTAAATTGTATATTATTAGATTGAATGTGTTCAAATTACACACCCTTCATCAAATGGGATCTGGGCATGTTGGTTGAGAATGAGTACTTTTGTCAGGTGTCATCTAGGAGAAGTTGATGTAAGAGATAAACATAATGCAAGTAGTTGTATTAACTTATGCCTGGGTGCACCTCTGTGACACTTGGCGTAGAAGTTCATAGTGTGACGTCATGGGTACTCACAGCGAACACAGATAAGAGCTTGCATGTATAAGTTATATTTACAAAACAAATATGTACATTTAAATGGTTACACTTCATACAATAGCTCTAATAGACCTACTATCCCCTGATCATGGGAGCAATCCCAAATCCATTTGAGAATCGGTTTAACTAGTGTCACTCACCACTCCTAAATTCGAAGTGCGCACAAAGCCAAGCTTCCGTGATTGGATGTCACACTCGGACACAAAGTCCTTACAGGCGCATCAATCCGTGATGTGCCTTGATCGCAGGAGCGATCTTAACCGATTGATGTGTGAGTGGTGGATTTCAACCACACCTCACTAGGAGCTCGCACACAGCATCACTTCGTGACCGCAGTCACATCTGCGACGCAAAGTCTCCACAGGCACATCAACACGCAACTTGCCTCATGAGCCCTGCTTGCCACTGCACCACCCTGGTGCAAATTTGAGCATCAGCACGAGGTCCTCACCCTTTCTCTAGAACCCACCTGTTGGCCTGTTGCGTTTCCTTATATACTTGTGGCTCACGTGACCTCTGACGTCACGCAGCCTCCCCCACTATGCCTTTGCCCATGGCCCTTTGGTTCAGCCTTTAGATGCTTTCTCTAGGGAACCTTTCTCTTTCTGCTGTGGCGAGGCGATTTCCTGTTGTTAATCCCTTTCCACCTTTTCTCAAATAGCTACCATGAGGTTCGCTTGCCAATACATTACAATAGCTTAGCCAGCCATGACATAAGTATGTGATACAGGATACATGTAATTTTGGATCTGGAAGGCCTCAACCTTAGATTGTAGTATGGAGTTAAATGGAGCTCATTCTCTCACTTTCACATGCATTTTCTCTGACAGGTGCACAATTACCAATTTTATATCCAAAACCAAAACTCTTGTCTTTATAATTTGACAATTCAAATGACAGTTGTAAACTTATCTTGTAAAATATTTGTATGCCAATTTGTAGTATGCTACACAATATTTATACTACTGTATCTTCTAAACTACATGACATATAAAAATATATATATTTACAAATCTCTCATTTATACTTCAATTAAAACAAGTTCATTGATAGTTCATCAGCTGTGTCAGTGTAATCCAATCAGGAGCTTGAATCTCACTATAGTGATGTCACTGCAGTAATATTCAAGCTCCCAATATTCAAGCGTCACAGCTGGTAAAGTGTCAATCGACTTCATGTTTTAATCAAAGTTTGGCGGATTCTATGTTTAAAGTGCCTGTGAAATTGAATGAGTAATAGCAGAGAAATAAACAAAATATTCACATAGGATACAGAATATTTACAGGAAGTACATTACAAAATGAGATAAGCCATAAACATTTATCCTTGCAACATTTTGGGGGAAGTAAAAACCAACCAAACAATTTTGAAAAGGTTGAAATTTATTTTTTTAAATGATTGTATGTCACAGACTCTTTCTTCCAGAGGGCAGTAGATTTCATGATGCAATGATGTATGTCAGCAAGGTTGAGATTTGTAACCGTATTCTCTAGGATGGTCCCTAAAAAGGGAGAAGTAGAAAAAAAAATTTAAACCACCAGTTACTGATACTTCTTGTCTGCACTGTGAAGAGACTGTTCTGAATATTTCTTCAGTGTAGTGCAACAAGTTGTGTGTGGTGATTTGTGTTGTGCATTGCTGTTGCCCCTGCAAAAATGGCTGTGTGAAGTGAATTTAGTAAGGGAAAATGAACCGAAAGGAATGCACACATTTCCAAAATTTCAATGAAACTGCTGGTTCTTTTAGGTTCATTTTCCATTACTAAATTCACTTCACATGGCTGTTTTTTTTTGCATATGCAATGACATACGTACCCCTATAAATGATTGCAAAATCCCGGTAAATAAACAGTGACTCTTAGCTTCTAAAACAATGGCAAGTTAGCATTTGGTCTCTGACAGTGACACTGATATTTCCCATCTTCTTCATTGCGTGTTATTATTAACATGTTTTTTCTAATTGTTAATTTCTTAAAAATTATTTAAGCATTTTCTTATTGTGAACAAATGTATATTTATATAAGTTGCTAGTTTGTTTCAAGAAATATAATTTATATTTCATTAAGTTTTTCATGAATTTTGTTCATGTAGTTTTGTGAATAAAACATTCATTTTGTGTAATATTGTAATATAGGTTGATGTTTTGAAGGTTCATGGAGTTATTTATTTTTGTAAGGTGCTGCTGTGTCAGTATGAACTATGAATTCAATTGTATTATCTACGTGGTAGCAGAAATTTGAAAACTGCTTGCTCCGTTTACTGCATACTGTTTATCTCAGGTTGAGACGCACCATAGTGCTTCAATTCATTCATGCTATCCTTGAACATTTTTCATATTTTACAATGTGATTATATTCATTGTGTACATGACAGCCTTTAGAAATTATTTCAGACTCTACTTTTCCATTACTCTTTCTAAGAGGGAAACATTCCCTTTGTCTTGAAAAAAAATAATCAATTCTTTTAAAGATCTTGATATACACACAGTGTGAATATATACATACATGATGAGTTTCAATTTTAAGTAAATTTGGTAATGAAAGTAAATTCTGTAAACAAAGTGTAAAAAACAAAATATTCAGAAACTTAATGTAGGTCTTCTTGACAGCTGAAAGGAAAGCAATTTATGAAAATAAAGGGGCCCACGATATATACATGTACATACACACACACACGCACACACACAGGGAATCTGTAAACAATGTATCATTAACAGGAAAAATAAGGGAAACCAGTGTTCTCAAGGAGTTCAATAAAAATTAATTTTTATTAGAAACAAATGGTAATTTTTAAGAGTTCATATTGCTCCCAAATTTGTTGGGAATATTAAAATTGCTGTAAAGGAAATTTGGTAATTAAGTGCATGTTTCAAAATAGTAATGTAAGTAGAAAAAAATTGGAATATCAAGATGCAATCCTTGAATTGTAGTTGGCAGTACCTGAATTAGATCAGTATTATTTATGACAGCTTCATTAATTAATGCAGTCGGATAATACTGGTTCTGTATGAATTTCTACAGTTGTAGTATGTACATATATTTTTCAAGTCATGTGAAATGTTAATGGGAGTGAAGAAATCAATCTGTATTAGAGATGTAATGAGGCTAAGGTATTACAGTCAGACCTCCATTATCTTATTTCACTAGATTGAATTGATTTCTAGGCCTGTGATACATCAGTAGTTGATTTAACATCTGGGTTTGAATAGACAGTTTTATTGAACTTGATTTTAAATATAAATAATTAAGATTAATAAAACTGTGTTCTTTCAATTCAAATAATTTCATATTTCTTTTATTGTCTGCCATGATATCATCCATAATTTGTACGTGTTGTTCATCCCCTTCATCACTGGCTTCTATTGATGTGCCAGCATTGCTGCTCATTTTAATTCAAAAATCTCTCACCTTCTGACTCCCACTGCTATAGTTGATAGAGGAGTCTTTGCTTCCCATATTTTTTTCGGGAGGGAAGGAAGAGTTCTCTCTCCCCCCCCCCCCGCCTGTTCCATAAATTTCCTGTGCTTCTAAGAGGAAATAGTTTGTTGTTTACAGAGACAAATTGGATCTTGGGAGTTTCTTTTAACTCTCCTCTGAAAAAAGAAACTCACTTCATCTTTAGCTCGTTTTTCATGATTAAATTCAAAATAGAACAACAAATTATTGCCATTTGGTTTATTGTTTGAAGCACTCTTATTTCCTAACTGGATGGTGAAAGAAGCATTTAAGTATGTTCTATATTTCACTATTGAAGTTTTGCGATTGACAGTACCAACTACCCAGTTCCTCGCAGAAGAAAAGTAATTGCCTGAAAGTTTGCATTTGTCACATAAACAAGCATGTTGCCTAGACGATGGTTTTGCTTATTTTCTCAGCTCGAGATCTGTTGCTCAAAATTACACACACTTGTGGCCACTTGTTTTGTGTGATTATTTTAGATACAGCCTCTACATACATAGGACTTCATACATCATGTATTTTTTTTCTCTATGATTTACTCTTTTGTACTCATAGATGTTTGCAGAGCACTTTCAGGCCCATTTAAAAGAAAGTGAGATGGAACAAAAGAACACTTTTTATGTATTTGATTTCATAAACGAAATTTGTTTCCATATTTATGGAGGTCCAGCTGTACCATTTGGTTGTTTGTGTGATTGTGCTGTAAATAACTTTATACAAAAGGATGTTAATGTAGTCTAATGGACTTTGTTACCTTTTGAAATAATTTATTGAAATATGGAATTTTATTGTATTTTTTAAATTTCTCTCTTTGTTTGGTTTTAAGTACTATTTACTATAATTTTTGTATTGTATTATTTTTACCTCAGCAAGTTCCTTTATTTCTTTGCAATTCTCTCTTTAAAAATTTACAAGTGCCCCGAACGCAAACTTTATCACCTTGCAGTTCCGTGCAGTCCTGAGACTCAGGGAGCTGTGGTTTCTTCATCACCATCGTCATCACAAGATTTGGCCTATGGATGCAATGGGATCAACAATGTGCCAGAAGTCAGGGATTATGAAAGCAAGAAAGAAGCAGCCAGGAATGTGAAAAGACCTCAAGAAATGGGCGAAGAAATACTGTTGATTCTGACTTCTGTAAATGGGTCAAGTAGTTGTGAGGTCTTAGAAACATTGGAAGAATTGCTAGAGTCTCTGCTTGAGTATTTTCCTGGGCCTCTAACTCCTCAGAGATTTAGTGGCATTGATGTCGGTATATATGATACAATTGAGAACACTTTATATGTTTCTATATTTGAAGAATTATTGAATAAATATAGTAACAGTTGGTCATTACGATTGAGAAAGTTGGTGGGACGTGCTCTGGTAGAAAGTAATGATGTTACTCTTTTTGCTGAATCTTTAGCTCTTCTGTCAACTTTTGTCAAAGAGGCAAGTGGGATCAGTGGGAAATTACTCTTTGTTGTTGACTTGTTGACAAAGTTAATTAAAAGCTGACAATTTTTCTTGTTCTTTTGTTATGTTGTGCAAAATGATCAGTTGCAATGCTGATGATAAAGATTATACATTAATTGTAAATGATTTCGTTCAGAATATTTTCTCATTGCCTAGTAAAGTAGCTAATAAGTTGCGTGAAAATACACCATCGATATTTATGGTGAACACATATGTTAAGATTCTTTGTTGTCATTTAGGACGGTGCATACAATTCTTATCTAATGCTCGTAAACACAATGTGAAATTTTGTATTTTGCCTTTAACTGCTTTGCTAGAGAAAGTAGTGAATTACATTGATTTAAACAATGCCGGTAGCCTTTCATTCTTATTATTGGTATTTGATTGCTGGTCAAGAGATGTTGATTTTATGTTTGTTGTTCAGTCAATGTTTGAATGTATGAGAAGACCTTTCATAGAGAAATTGGCTGTCACAATTTTAAGAATATGTCAAAATCCTTTGTCTGTTAGTAGAATATTAGGAAGTATAATTTACAAATCAAAGGATTGGAAATATTATTTGTGTGTGAAAATTCCTCTCTTATCTTGTTATGATTGGAAAGATCCTTTGATGCTCCAAAATTTGTTTGGATACTTGGAAATTGTACCTTGCTCTCATGAGCAGAAGTGTTCTAAGTGTAAAAGAGAGGTGTTAGGTGAACTTGCTGTAAAACTAGCCAATGTATGGGGAGACAGAAGTGCTATCAATCATTCTTCATTAGAGCAACACATTTACATCTCACAAGCTTTCATTTTGTGTGTGAAAAGCTGTTGCTCATTAAGCAATCATAGTAATTATAAATTTCAAATCCAAACCAAGCTCTTCTCTGGAGTTCCGGTTCATCTTGCATCACCCCATGAGGTTGTAAGAGCTATTGGTATGGTTACTATAGAAATTGCTGCAAATCTCTTGTATACTGAAGCAGCCTCTGATAAGCCAACTTTAGATTTTGACTATTCAGGAATGGCTGATGACTCATTAAATGTGGTTTCAAACTTAAGGCAGTTATGCAGCATGCAACTTGAGAATCAGAGAAATTCCACTGATGAAATGAAAACAAAATTTGTTGATTCAGAAAAGAGTGTTCATGAAAATGAATTGAGCAAAGGAAATGATCTGTTAACACAATTAGAAAAAGAGTGCCAGCTTGTAGGGGAAGATAATGTAATGGACGATAGGGTAGATGTTGGTGAGGAGACAGTTTCTAAGTTGAAGACAAATCGTTTAAAGCTAATTTCGAAACAATGCAATGAAACAAAACTCGATCTTTCAAAAAAAAAGTGTTCTAGCAAAATTCCTGTTACTGATTTGGATAGTGATGATGATGCAGAGGAAAGTGACGACTGTAATGATTATTCTAATGTAAACACTTCTAAGCAACCTAAATATCTTCGTGATTTGTTGGAAGGTTTGTTAGAAACTAATGATGCTGATAAATTTACACAGAGTTTAGAGACTTGTGAGAAGTTGGTTCTCTCTCAATTGGCTGACGATGATGAGTCACTTGGTATAGAATTAATAGATGTGCTAATTTCTATTGAGGAAAAGTTTTATGTAGAAAATTTTGAAACTTTGAGAATATCAGCTCTTATTGCAGTTGTGACTGTCTATCCAGCTGTAAGTGCTGAGTATATTTGCTCACAATTCAATCATGGTTTTGGTAAATACACAATCTCCCAGAGAATTTTGATGCTAGATGTTCTTATGGGTGCAGCAAGAAATCTCTCTAAGCTTGCTAATCCAAAGCCAGAGAAGCCAACAGAACCACCTGCATTAACGGCAGATATTGTTAAAACTAGAATAGAGAAAAATACAAGGAGGTTTGGGTCAGCTACAAAACATTCTCAAATAACTCATGAGAACAGATTTTCGGGTGTAGTAGGATCTTTTTTCTTCCCATTGTTACATGATTTTGGACGTTCTAAAGGTAGTTTCTGGTATAACGATGATCACTCAATTGCTGATAAGGATTATTTGATTTTAACTCATATTTTACGGACATTACATGTTATTACAATATGTGCTGTTAACGCCCCTTCTAGTGTACAAAGAGGAAAAGAGTTGCTGAATATTGTATGGAGTTTGAGATATCATTGTGAAGCTAAAGTTCGCCTAGAGTTAATGTGTTGTATGAGAAGTGTGGTGTTGTCTGTGCCAAAAGTGCTATTGCAAACAGAGCTCCAGGATCAGATTCTGGAGTGCTCTTTGTGGCTAAGGGACTCTGCTAGTACAATACCTGGAAAAGGTGATCCCGATGCTAACTGCCGGGAATTATCAGCACAAATTTTAATTCTTATTGGCAGTATTTTGCAGAGCGAGTGATCATTTCTGTTATGTTGACTTGTATTATTCTTTCCTCTGTCTGTATTGTTGTTATCAAAGGAGCTTATTTTTTGAGTTTTGATAGGAAGACTGTATGTGTTATTTGAAATACTGCTTATGTGTTGAAGATTAATCATGTATTAAAGATATTGTGTTTATACCAAATTTAAGAAAATAAAAGAAACTGTTTGATATAAAATGTGGCAACAATCATATACTATTTATTCAATCCATTTTTTAAAATTGTCTGATTTTTGGAATTTCCTTCTGTTAAGAAATCTATGTAAAGCTGTATTTTAACACTGACATTACTACACATTTTACCACCATTTGAAAAGTATTTTCATTAATTGGTGCTAACAGGGAGAGATGGCTCATGGCATCAACTGATGTCACTGCAGTCCCCTGACCAGGAGGTCCTAGGTTTGAGTCCCGACGGTGGCGGGATTTTCGACACTAGATCAAATTCAGTTACTGTGTGGTGGAGAATTCTAGCGGTCGACTGCTCTGATCAATAGTTTTTCTTGGTTTCTCCGATCAACATTTGGCAAATTCCAGAGCAGTACCCTAACAAACAGGCCATGGACTGCACAGTCTTTTCCACCTTGTCCTTGTCCTTGTCCTATCCTCTCCCCTTACACACACTTACACTAACAATCACAGCACTACCACACTTGCTGGGAAATTGGTTGGGAGCTTAGAACTTGTCCTAGCTGGAGTGGTGCTCTGCTGTTGGGAGATACTTGGTTGGGAAAACACTACTAGAAAACACTACTAGCTGGCGGTAGGTCAGCGCCAGATCTCGCCATCCAGCAGGGGAAGACCACTGCCACCTGAGCAAAAACACGCACCACACAGGACTAGTGACCGTAGTAGTTGACACACCTGGAATCACTAACAATCAATCAATAATTGGTGTTAGCACTTAATTTTGTTATGGTGAATTTTCTTTCTTGTGCTGAAGGTTGGTTTTTGTTTTTGATGATTATGTTTTGCCGTTACAGATACGTTGATGAACAGTGCCATAATAGCGCCAAGCTTGGTGCCTCTTACACCAGCCTCAGCAAATGCAACTCAGCTGCCTCCGAGCTCGTCTTCCAATACCAATATTGCTGCTCCTCCTGTAAGGACACTGTTTTTAATAAAATCATTTTATTGCAGTGCTAAAACTATTCCTCTAGGCACATGAGAAAGCAACCTGTTTCATTAATGTTTCTTAGTGATAAGAATTGAGTATATTTCTCTAATGCC
The DNA here is from genome assembly GCA_031308135.1 of Acheta domesticus. Lineage (NCBI taxonomy): Eukaryota > Metazoa > Arthropoda > Insecta > Orthoptera > Gryllidae > Acheta > Acheta domesticus. The sequence continues at coordinate 7,815,123 of JAHLJT010009419.1, read as the reverse complement.
CCAACATCAGAAACAAAATAAATGTTCATAGTTTCATATCTACACACTGTTTACAAAAGGAGAGATAAAAACCACTAATCATGTAAATGCTACATCTTTTTTAATATCGGGGCTATCACTTTACCTATTTGTGAGGGTTGCATTTCTTTATTGAATTATTGCCAAGATCTAGTTTCTTTTCTTTCAAGACTGGCATATTATGTTCCAAATATTTTTGCATAGTTTCCCCTAATGCAGTAATCTGTATACATTTATAATCCATAAGTTACTGAAATAATAAATGTGTATTTTTTATTAATTAAAAAACTAAGTCCTAATTTTAATTTGGTTACCTTTGCAGATTGGAAGTACCTGGACCAATTCTGGAAACCTGAATATCAACATTGACAATCTAAGCATTACTGGAAATAAAAATGCAAGATCTGGAAATGCTCCTTCAATGAACCAGATGGCATTTAGTAGTCCTACATCTCCAATGCACATCCAGCATTCCTTACCGCCACAGCCACAAATCCAAGGTAAGAAGTTGGAAATGGTAACTTACTTTGGCATCTTTATTTTCTTCAACACAACACAAACTTTTTGTATTTCCTGTAAGTTAATAGTTGATTTCTTAAGGAAAGCAAAATTCTCTTATAGTTTTCTTCATTTGCGAGTACATTTAAATCTGATTACAATAAAATTATAAACGAAGTATCAGTGTTGTCTAATTTTGAAAGAGAATTTGTTCAGGTTAAATCTGTGGATTAAAAATATTTCACATTTTGGGGGGGAATGTCGGCCTGTCTTGTATTGATAACTATCTGATAACGCAGCATTGCTCAAGTATAATATTCATCTTTTAAACCATCCCCCCCCCCCCACGCTCCTGTCCCTCCTACTGTGCCCATCCCACTGTTCTACCCTACTCTACTCTTCAGTGCCTTACCTCACTCTGTCCCGTCCCGCCCTGCCCTGCCCCCACCATTCAGTTCTTTGTTCTTATTTGATTCTTTGAACTAATACTTCTTTTGTTTATTCATGTGCCTTGACATTTGTATGTGTTCGTGTCTGAACCTATTGGAATTATGGATAGATGCAATGGATGTCTTTAGAGTGAGAGGGAATAGTTTGCGATGTGAATTACATTATAAATTCATATTCATTGCAATTAATACATAATTGATAATGATATTACATCATCTATAATAAAAAAATTCCTCTCAGCTTTTAGCATCTCGTTCTTAGTATTGCTCTGTTAATTTTTCTATTAAAAATCCTTCAGTGTGGGTGCTTGCATGCACTTGGCAAAACTGACATCATTGTGTGCTGGTGGAGAATAATTTCTGTGTTTCAACTTGTTTTTCTCTTTGTAGGTTTCATGCCTACAGCTGTGCCTGTGGCAAATTCTGTGGGCCTCGGAATAATACCACCTACTCATCGACAAATGCAGCCCATGTTACATGGGATACAACATCCTGCAGCTCCTTTGCCAGGACAGGCACCTCTCGTCAACCAACAAACCTTTTTTCCTGCATTCAAATGAGGGTAGCTGCTGTTATAGAACTTGTGAATCAAATAAGGAAAGTGTTAAAAGCAGGAATTTTATTTGGACGTTTCATTTCAAGATGTATCAGCTGCCTTGTGATAGAAAGTTCTGCTTCACGATTGCTTCGGCATTCAATAGCAACTTTTTGGCAAGTTTGATTTGCCCCAAGGTTAGCGGCACTTGTTTTGCCGGCACTTGTGTATATCCGTAAGCTCTAGATTTATTTTCTGGTGTTGGTGACATTCATAACTGCCCTTTTTTTTATCTGCATTTGAAGTATCAGTGTAAATCTAAATGATCATTGTTTGGTGCTGTTGGTTTGGATTGCTTGTTTATGTTTTTGTGGATTTTTTATGAACTGTACTATGTGGATATGTAAATTTTCAACACCACACTTCTGGTGCAGATTGATTTACAAATGCACAAGAAAAATTATGTTTATCATTTATTTGTACAAATATCTCTGAGCTACAGCAGCTGTTATGAATTTCTAAGTTGTGTAAAAAAAATTTCATATTAAAATTTACATCTACCCAGCACAGTAGTTTAAACACAATTACAACAATTGGTGTTGATTTAATTTGCAGCTATGTATTACTAGAGTTGTGTACTATTGATTTACATATTGCTGTTCCAAGTATCTACAATACTGACATAATTTAATTGTTAATTCATTTCAGAAATAAGTAAAGCTGTAAGATAAAATTTCCTCCCCTCCCTTTTTAAAGAATTCATGATTGAAGTCAGCAAAATGAAATTATTTCATTGAATGAAATTGAAATTATTTTGAAGATTTCAGCAACAGTTGTAAAAGAACATCACATTACAGTATAAATTGTCTATTGCAAAGATGTAAATGTTCCAATCCAGAAACATAATTGAACCAGTATTCTAAATGCTTACTAGCTTGTGAAGGCCACACCATAGCTTATTTTTATTATTTGCTCAATGGAAACAAGTTTATTTGCAATATCATTTATATTCCCAAAGTCTTCCATTCTGTACTAGTTGCACCTCAAGCTATTCCTTGAGCAGTGTTTTAGAAATACATTATAGTGTGTATAAATAAAATTGGCCTTTTCACAAACTAGGAAGTGGAAAATAACATGAGCCAATGAATATTGTTACAGATTTAACACTATTTTTTTGTGAAAGAATGCTCTGTTAAAATGAATTGTATGTTTCATACTGTCATGATGGCAATATTGTTTAAGTGTTACATCTTTCTAATTGCATGATTTTTGCTAAGGTTTTATACATTATCTGCAACAAAGCCTCTTTTGCAGTGATATTGAAAACTGCACAGTTGGACAATTATCGACAATATTGAAAGTAACCTCCCATAGAGGCAATTCTCTACATGGTCTTTAAAAAATTGCATCATTTATCCCTGTTAATATCAAATTCCATTTTTCTGGGTCATGTATTAGTAGTCATTGATGTAAAATCACATGTTTTGTAGTTTGGTCCAGAGCAAGATTTGATATTTGTTCACTCTGTGAGATGTAGGGTAAATGAATTATATCACATGTTTTGGAACATTTCTTTTTGGTCATTATCATTTAGAATATTAATTGCATGGAGAACCTTTATATGTAAAATTAGTTTGTATTTGTCATTTCCTATTGCAGGATATATTTGTTCAACTAAAACAACTTTGTATATCAACTGTATTATATGATGTATATATTCCTTACAGGGAAGTATTATATTGCTCATGGTGCTTGGGGGGAGACCTAATTTTGTACAGTTAAAAATATAGCACAAATGGGTAAAATAAAAATATTGACGTTTGAAAAAATAAAGGAGTTTCATTTGGGTCAGCAATTGCAGTTCATTAAAGGGGAAGAAAATGTTAATAAGTTATTATCAAGTTGATTTTCTTAAACGTTATTATTATTATTATTATTATTATTATTATTATTATTATTATTCCTCTAAATCACGACTTAAGATGTTATGTGTCGGCTGAATATAAAATCTACTCCAGGTTGCAACCAGCTACCTAAGGAGCAGATCTAGGGACTGTCGGTGCCTCTACAATACTTTGCGCAAAATGTGGGCTATTCCAAATAAAGCTATTTCTTGCACTTCCCAGTCTTTTGGATTACCTGGGAGTTTAGACAAGTTCTTACACAAATTTTGCGGAACAAATCTCAGAGCTCCGATAACTATCGGTACGACCTGTGCTTTTACGCCCCACATTCGGCTGATCTCGATTTCCAAACTCTTGTATTTAAGACGTTTCTCTGCCTCCTTGGTAACGACGTTTTGATTGCAAGGTACAGCAACATCCACAAGTAAACACGATTTGTTCTCCAAATCCCGGATGACTATATCCGGTTTGTTTGCCAATATCATGCAATCAGTTTGAATTTGTTGGTCGTACAATATCGTACACAATCCAACAGACGTCACCGGTTTCGGTGAGTGTTCGTACTACTTGGGGCTTGTGTTCGGAACTTCGAGGGCGGTACAGATCTGCCAGTGGAGGTAGCTACACACCCTGTCGTGTCTTTTCAGGTATTCGGTCTTTGCTAAGATTGGACAAGCTGAGACAATATGATCGATGGTTTCTATGTGTTCCCGACAAATGCGGCATTTATCATCTTGGGAAATTTTGAGAACCGCTTTATCATAATGTCGTGTTCTCAAGGCCTGATCTTGGGCAGCTATTACAAGTGCTTACGATTCTGGCTTCATTCTTCCCCTTTTAAGCCACATAAATGATTGATCTTTATTGATCTGCACCTTGTCCATTCTTTTTAGATATTGTCCGTGGAGTGGTTTGTCTCTCCACGATTTCTTTAACATTTTCTGTGTCTCAAATTTCATGTTAAGTAGCATCAGAAGTTCAGTGTCTCTGTCATTCTGGTTGTCTTGCATAGTCTTGTTCGCAATGCTTCTTGCTACACTTACAATGCCTCTGTTTCCCATTCTTCGGTCAGATTTCATGACCTGCCTCATAAGTGGGTCATCTTGATGGCTGACTACATACTTTCGCATCCCGGTTATTGCATTGTGCCAGGAGGCTTCAATTTGTCTCAGGCCTCTTCCTCCTTCCTTACGCGACTCATAAAGTCTATGTACATCAGCTCGGGGGTGGGCAACATGATGCATTGTAAGCAATTTTCTGGGTTTTCGATCCATGATATGATTTCGATCCATATTATTATTATTATTATTATTATTATTATTATTATACTGCGATTTTCGTAACTTTGTCCCTGACAGGAATCAGCTGTTTCGCTACCATCCAATCAGGAGCTTATATTTCACGACAGTGATGTCACTATGGTGACGAAGCTTCTGATTGGATGAAACTATGAACAGCTGATTTCTGTCAGGGACATAGTTATGAAAATCGCAGTATATTATTCATTAAATTTAATTTTTCTTTGCAACACACACACACAACTGATGTGAATCATATGGTCTTCTATAATAATTACATAATGAATGTACCAATCCAGATGTTGCTTCATCAATGGATCAAAGTGAAGTGCCTATTGGAATACTTTTAGATCTTTTGAAAGCTTTTGACTTCATTGACCATATCATTTTGCTTTCAAAATTACCTTCACAAGGAATTCGTGGGATTAACTTAGATTTGATATTTTCTTATCTTAAACATTGAATGCGAAGAGTAGAAATACCTTACTGATATGAAAGACATTTACTCTGCTTTCCAATTCTTTGCCAATTGAGCATAGAGTTCTGGAGGGTTTGATCTTAGATTTAAATGTATGATTTCAGAAGTTTGAAATTGGTTTTGTAATAAGTTAAATAAGTAAAATTTCTATTGTATGTTTTTCATGGGACTGAAGAAAAAAACCCATAACTGAAATTGAATGTTATGAGCAAAACAAAAACTTTTTTTTTATTGACACTCTTGGACCTGTTCGCAGGAACTGCTACCAATGTTACTTTTTATTTAGTCAAAGAGCAAAACTATGTGATGTATGGGGGAGAAGTTCCATCTACACATGATTTCTTGAGCTCCAGAATCTCTTCCTATAATTTTAACTAAATAATTAAATGATAAATAAAAGTTTCAAAAATGCGAAGTTAAAACCTTTTTAAAACTATACATTTTCGCTCCAGAATTATAGGAACACACCCTGGCTGTATTTCTACCATTACTAGCAAAAGGTGAGCTCAACAAAACGTGTACATAGTGAAGCTACATGTATGCCCAGAAGAGAAGCAAGGGGCCATCTTGACCCTTGCTCAATAGATCAGGGAATCTAGACAAAAACCTGATTGAGACTGGAAGCTGAAGTACATTACTTGGTACCAGTCATTGACCCGAAAGCTGAAGTACATTACTTCTTACTAATAGCTTCATGATTGGTCATTTCATGAAAAAACTTCTTAGTTCACCAATATTTTGGAACTTAATTGTTCCCTCTCAGGGCAGTGTAGTAGTGCTCCCACTGCATCTGTTATGTTGTCTTCACAGTCGTATCTAATAGCTCTTACTTGTTACTGTCTTGAAAATTACTCTTCTGTGTTTTTGAAAAGACTTTGCAGTTTGATATTGTTGAAGGTTCTTAAGCATGATGCTAATTTCTTTTAGAGGTTAACTAGATATTGATGTGATGAAAGAATAATGCCATAAATGAAAATTTGGACAAAGTGGACCTTAGTGTTTGCTTTCAGAGCAACGAATCACAATCTCACACATTACATTAACGAAATTGTTGCTATTACAAGGTAGTGGCTTTGTTGAAGTGACCGATTATTTCTTGTACTTGTGGATTTTCTGCGTTTTCATTAGGATGACGTTCTTGGCAATTACGTGGATTGAGAACATTAGTTTGATTTTCAATAAAACCTTTGGAATTTGGAACTTTGAAAACGTTCAAAATTTCCCAATACCCACAACTTTACTATTATACATTGTACACATTTCTTGATTACATATATACAGATCAAATAGATCGAAGACATCGTTTAATTCTCTATCGTTGTTACTGGTTTGTACTTGCTACCATGTAAGCACTAGAGAGAAAGTTATGCAATGCGCGAAAAAACGGCGAATTTTTGGTGCAAACCCTCTCATCACAGGGCCCTGATAACGAAAACGAGGATAAATCCAGTTGCTAAATTTAGAAAAAAATCCTGTAACACGTGTTGTAGCCAAAATCCAGGTTGTGGGTCCTTGATACCGAAAAATCGAATGACGGCGAAACGTCTGTCCGTTCGTCTGTGAACAACACTAGTGGCTAAACAGTTTAGCGAATTTTCTCCAAAATTGATATTCCCCAATCATTTTGGCTGATGTCGCGGTCCCTTGAACTTGAAACCGGTATTAAATTTTGGGGTTTCGTTGCATGAAGGCTCTGGGACATCGTCTCCAGTATTTCAGTATACCTTCCCCTCGCGGCTCTCACGCGAGTAAAATACGTCGATGGCAAGTCGACGGTTCTCCAGACGGACTTGGTGAAATGAAACTCAGAGAGTGAGAACACACTGAGTTTATTACAGAAGTGAACAAAATACAGGTTATACAAATTTCTATTACAAAGTCGAAAATGGTTGTGAACGCTTTACAATGTTTCCTTACGAACTATATAGACTACATCCCCACTCCTGTTTGTAAGTACATGGTGGAGGGGGAGATACTTGTTATGGTCAGAGACGCGAGTGCGCTCTGGGTGGCCCTTATCACGGGCGGAGGGGGAACTCCGAAGCGAGGGTCTTGGTATCACGAGGACTGTGCCCCGAAGTGATCTTTCATGATTACATGGAGGTTAAGGGGCAGGCGTTAGTTATTGGAGCCTTCGACGTCTTATCTGAGCGCAGGGCGCAACTGAGATGAAATTTATTAGTATTTATTAGGTGCTTAAGATAGAAGTGCGTTAAAATTATCGGGGACACGAAAAGACGCCTTCTTTCTGGTTCCAAGATATCGGTTATCGGGCCTCGTGCTTTAATTAAATTCATAAGCCCTGCCTTGCTCCGGAGTACATTGCGTAATGCTATGTACAGCCTGTACGCTCCGTACGTGGGGATATAAGTCGCGCAACCAATAAATGAGGTTTCTAATGAAAGAGAATTTCGCGGACACGTGGCGAATTGCACTTTGACTTCAAAAATATGAAGGATTTGTTTAAAAAATAATCTAAATATTCGTGTAAAATGCAACCCGCAACGCACGCCAGGATTGTTGAATCTATATCGTTAAATAATTCCTAAACGAAGCGTTCTAGGTCGTTATTAACTAAAATGTTGAGGCCAAAGGCCTGAAGTAAACGTTCCTTGCCGTAATCTACATGATGAGATCATCTTGACCATTCTATTACGTTTTTGCTGGTTGGTCGCTTCTCAATTCTATTCTACCGGTTCAGAGCCTGTAGAATCTGCAACCGTATGTGAAATTACTAATTACTTGATATTCTATGCGATTGAATTACACGGGTGTACCTCTTTGCTCGAAAACAAAGTTAAATAAGAATAATTCGTATTGACAAGGGTGTATTATATTGCTATCGATTACAAGCTGACATATAGAACAAGTGGCAGAAGATAAGAGGGTATTGAAGAAAAATATATATTACAGGCTTAATATGGAAATGGAAAATAAGGAAGAGCCGATCCCTGGTGGCCGAGATCGCTAAGTCAGTAGTGTCGTAGCGAACTCGGACCCAAGGATCGCGGGTTCGAGCCCCGCCTCGGACATGGTTGTATTTGTGTTCTTCCTTTCACCTTTACCACCATATCATCTTCAGGTACATAACGTTAAACCCAATGACCTTGATGCTGATGCGACCTTAAATAAAACTGGTGGTGCTACAGAATGGCACAGACTTTCCCGTATTAATTTCCTGTTTCGTTTCGTCTCGGCTAGCTATTCGGACTAGCCCATACTCTTGACAGCTGTGATCTATCGCCACCCAAACTACATTTTTTGACATTTTATTAATTTTTCGGTTTCCTAATAGAACAAAAATATAATTTTAAGAATATTAAAAAAGTTAAACCTTGTCCTAAATGGCAATTTTCCTTGAAAAATTTGGAGCCGTTTTCAAAAAATGGCGTTTAAGCGCTACTGTAAATACGAAATTTGAAGCTCTTTTTCACAGAAAATTTTTGAGTTTTCGAAAAACTTCATTAGAAGTCATTTGAAGCACTTACACAAATTCAATAATGTTTACAAATTGCTGGAAATATGCATTTTAACGGTATGAGAGAACTTAAAAAAAATTATATTTGTGTAATTTTTGAAAAAACGAAAAAATACTCCAAAATTAACTTTACACCACATTAAAGATTGCAATTAGCACTATCTGTTCGAAAAGTTGGAACAAAAAATTTGAAGTCATTTTTGAGAAAATGGCGTTTGAACGTTTCTGAAAATGCGGAATTTTGAGCTAGTTTTCACTGAAAACTATTCAATATTCCAGAAACTTTATTTGACATTATTTAAAGCACATGTACTCAATAATATAATAATGTGAACAAATCGCCGCTAATGTAAATATTAGTAACGTGAGAGACAAGTAAAAAAATACATTTTCGTAAGTTTTGAGAAAACAAAAAAAAACAAAAGAATAGAGCAATATGGCGTTAATGTCATGTCACAGAGCACATTTAGCATTATCCCTACAAAAACTTTAAAGCAAAAATTTGGAGCCGTTTATGAGAAAATCTGGTTTTTGTAATTTTTCAAAATTTCAAATATTGCATGCAATATTGCGCAAAAACTACTAAAATTTTTAAAAAATGTACATGGCCTTAATGAAAAAACTTACTTTGGACAACACATTTTATTGGAAGGAAAAATCTCTATCTTCAATTTTATAGTTCTAGGAAGACGCCGAAAAAATTTCAAACTTTGGCAATTTTCGAAAATATAAAGCTAATCGTGAAAATGGGACCTGTGCCACCTTTATAAGTGTATTTTACTCTATTCTTACAAGAAATTTAAAGAAAAAGTTTGGAGCTGTTTTTGAGAAAATTTTGAAAATGTCTAGCGGGCTTCATGTAAAGTACCCCCAAAATTTGAAGAAAGATTTTCCAAATTGCGGCGCATTGAGCGGACGCAGATCGACCGGAGAATATTCATTTTCGAAGAAATCGCACGTATTGTTTAGGCGCTAGTGTTGTTCACAAACTGACGGACGGACGTTTTGGAAGGAGAAAAAAACAAAAACTTTTTCGGTATCAGGGGACCTCAAAACGTGTATTTCCATTAAAATCTCGAAATGGATTTTTCGCAGAATTCCATAACTTTCCCTATACTACGTATATTAGTCCGTATATACGTACATATACGGGAAAGTAAAAATAAAAGGAAGAGGGTGGGGTATAATATACGAGAGTTCTCGCAAAGGTATGCTAGTTTTCCAATTTTTTTAAAGGCTCCAATGTTTTTTATTAAATTTGTTGTCGGATAGTGTGAAAGACGTTTAAGAGAATGGTGCAGGTCTCACGTTCGTTGAACTACAACTAAGATATTAAAGACAGAGAGACCTTTCTCTTAATGAAATCTGTTCCTTAAAGACATTTTGAATTAAGGACATGTACAATTTTTCGAAAATTTGAGTATTTTTCGCGTAATTTTGCGTGAAATAGACAATTTTTAATTTTGTTAAAACTTTTTTCTCAAAAAACGGCATCAACAATTAGGATTAAATTTTGACTTCTGTTAGTGTATAGGAAACTAAAGTGAATAGTATGGGTGTTATTCTGATTTTTGAAAATTAAAAAATTCCAAATTGTTTTCGGCGTTTTCCTACAACTACAGTTATTAAGATAAACATGTCTTTCTTAATAAAATGTGTTCATCAAAAACAGATCTTCAAATAATGTCATGTTCTATATTTCTAAAATAAGTTTGTTTTTTTTTTGCGAAAGTTTATATCAAACGTAGGTAATTTTTACATAAACCTATTTTCCTTAAAAACATCCAAAATTGTTTCATTAAATTTGTACCTTAGATAGCGTAAAGCACGCTTAAGAGATTTACGCCTAAACCTCTCGTAGGATTTTTTTCCAAATAGAAGAAACCCCTGTCCATCTGACTCGAGTCGAAGCTTTGAGATTTTGAAAAATATTCTTTAAAATTTGGGGGTACTTTATATAAAGCTTCCAGGACATTTTCAAAATTTTCTCAAAAACGACTCTAATTTTTACTTTCCCGTATACTATACGTACGTATGTAATGCTGCGCGAAAAACTGCGGTTTTTCGGCAGAAAATCTCTTATTACAGGGCCCTGGTAAGGAAAAAGTCGATAAATCCAGTTGCTAAATTAAGGGGGAAAAATCTAACAGGTGGTGCGGCCAGAATCCATATTTTGTGGGTTCTTGACACCGAAAAACTAATTGAAAATAAAACGTCTGACCGTCCGTCTGTCTGTGAACAACGCTAGCGACTAAACCGTTCAGCCAATTTTCTCCAAAATTGATATTCCCCGATCGATCTGAATATTCTCGCGGCTCCTTGAATTTGGAACGGATATTTAATTTTGGAGGGTACTTTACATGAAGCCCCTGGGACATTTTCAAAAAAATGGCGCCGACAATTTTGACTAAATTTTGTTGTTGGATAGTCTGAAGTTCATTTAAGAGAATGGGGTAGGCCTCATGTTGATTGAAAACTCTGATTTTTCGAAAATTGAAAAAAATTCAAAATTTTTTCGGCATCTTCCTTCAACTACAATTATGAAGATACAATATTTGTTCTTAATGATATATGTTCATAAAAAACAGGTTTTGAAATAAGGGCATGTTCAATTTTTCAAAAACATTTTTTTCGAAAAATTGTGTCAATTTTTCAAAAATAAAATTTTTTTGTGTCAAGACAATTTTTTATTTTCTTTCAACCATTTTTTCTTAAAAACCGCACAAGGGCTTTTTGTTTAAATTGGAACCTGAGATTGCATAAAGGAAGCTTAAGAGAATGGTGCAGGTTTCATATTCGTTGAAATGCCTGATTCTGCAAAAAATTTTAAAAAATGTTAAAAAAAATGTTGGCGTCTTTCTGCAACTACAATTGTGAAGACACGAATGTTTTTCTTAATGAAATATGCTCCTCAAAAACATCTTCAAATAAAGTCATGTTGAATTTTTTGAATATATGAGTAGTTTTCCTATAATTTCCTGACAAACATAATAGCCAGCTCGGAATTGACTGCGCTTCGTTTTCGTTGTTTTCTTCCAACTACAATTTTAAAAATACAATTGTCTCAATTACATGTATTTATCAAAACTACGTCTTCAAATAAGGTCATACTTAATAATAATAATAATAATAATAATAATAATAATAATAATAATAATAATAATAGAAACAAAACACAACGCGCTCGTCAACAAAAAACACTGAATTAATAATTTGTATGTATTAGGGATTATATTTAAAATAAAGTACATTTTAAATCAGGAAAATCTAAGTAGGTATTGTGCATTTTAAGCAAATACTATAGAGACAATACAGGACAGTTCCCCGTTCTTCCACGCAACCGATGGGAACAAGTTCCCACTAGCGATCCTAGTGTCAGAACCTGGTAATGTAGCGATAAATAGAAATGTCAATGTGATTCTTACGGAAGAAACATAATATTTTTTAATCTATCTAACGTAATCAGACTTATTTTTACCTACTCTCGCTGTGATTTAATTATATTGAAGGGCTCAAATTACGGAAAATTAGAATGTACAATGTGTTATAATGGACATGAGAACATTGAACATTTAATGAACATACAATGAAAATTATTTTCACGAATAAAGTTGTTACAAATGCAAGATTTTTTCTTGCCTAAACACTTCCACTGATACATTTGGCTTTTTTCCATTTGCTTCCTTTAAAAAGCACTGTATCAATACATTGATACCTCTGCCTTCATACAGATTTTTACACCCCTTACATAAAATATTCTGCAAGTGAATATTAATGATTTGCATTAATTGATTTTTTACGTCAAGTTTACTTTGACGTAAACAATTTAAAAAGTGTTTATTGAAAACATATTCAGACTTAGAGAACTAATAGCGAATTCATTTGGGTAGCGGGGCATTCATATACTGTTTAATCAGAATATGCGATTTTCGTAATTTATACTTTTCATCCAAATTCTGTTAAGCATTTCTACAACCATCATATGGCACGGTACTACACAACCAGCCACATACATATAGGACGCAGCATTTTCCTGTACGAAACTTGTAGGAATATCTTCAGTGTTATTCATTTCTGCAATGTTCGTTACACATGGCATTGGGAATGTCAATGTGCAATAGTCTCCCAATTAAGTTATGTTATAGTTTTTAATCCATTTTATTACAAAGAGAAGTCAAATTGTATTAAACTAGCTTCATTCATGTTAAACATTCTTTCAATTTTTACCTGTTTTTATCACGAGGAAATGTGAAGAACGAACACGAGTTCTGCTGTATTTTATAATAAAGCCAAAAACTACAGAATTGTTTCCTGCCATACGTAGAATGATGTAAAGAACAGTATTGTAAAATATGTTTTCCAGAAATCGACCAGAAAGACAATCAAATGAAAAGAAATCAAGCAGACAACAAACACCAACAGAGCACTGAGGTTAGGGTGTATGAGTTATTACCAGGTTCTGCCACCAGATGGATGTTTCTCGATATATCGCGAAGTGTCCTGTATTGTCTTTATAGTATTTGTTTTAAGTAAAGATTACCATGTGAACGCACTGCAGTCCCATGTTTAAACTTGCACTATCTGTTTGGAAACACGTACGGATAATTTTAGAATTTTTTCAATTTTTTTGAAGATGAGCATTTTCAAAAAACTCAAAATCACAATTTTAAATTTAAATTTGAATTTTTTTTAACCCAACCCCTATTGAGTTGTATATCATATAAAGTGCCATAAAGAGAGCTGCAAAATGACACCTGTTCCAACTCTCTATCTTAATTCCTTATCTTTCTAAATCAATTTGAAAAATTTCGGGAACCCAATTTTGTAAATTTTACATGGCAGTATTTCACAAACGGGTGGAAATATTTTACTCGAAATTTGTACTTTTTTAATTCTTCATTCATAATATCTAAGTGTCTAATTTCATCTGAATCTAAAATGGTGAGGTACAATTTTAATTACAACTATGTTGATTTAATATGAATGACCCAACTGGATTTATCGACTTTTTCGTTACCAGGGCTCTGTAATAAGAGTTTTTTTCTGCCGAAAATCCGCCATTTTTTCGCGCAGCATTACGTAGCTTTCCCTATACAGTAATCCCTCAACATTCGAGAGATTCTCGAAAATTCAACCGTTTCCTGTGAAAACTAGCTCAAATTTCCACATTTTCAGAAACGCTCAAACGCCATTTTCTCATAAATGGCTAAAACAATTTCTTCAAACTTTTCGATCGGATAATGCTAATTGCACTCTTTAATATAACGTAAAGTTTATTTTGAGTTTGTTTTTTTTTCTTCAAAAATTACACAAATGTAATTTTTTGAAAGATCTCTAACTACTTCATATTCAAATTACCAGCAATTTGTAAACACTATTATATTTGTGAGCGCAAATGCTTCAAATAACTTCAAATGAAATATATTGAAAACTCAAACATTTTCTGTGAAAAAGCTTCAAATTTCGCATTTTTAGTACTGTTAAAACGCCATTTTCTTTAAAACGGCTACAAATTTTTAAAAGAAAATTGCCATTTAAGACTAGGTTTTTGTGATCTTTAATATTCTAAAATGAATATTTCCGGCCTATCATAAGGAAACCGAAAAATTAAGAAAATGTCAAAAAATGTAAATTGGGCAGCGATAGATGGCAGCTGGCAAGAGTACGTGGCAATACCGAATAGGTAGCGCAGACTAAAGGAAATAGAAAGGAGCACTACTAGCGTATATATAACTATTTTGTTTTTTATCGATTTCGACTAATAAGTCATTTGTACTTATTTATGTCATTTTAATGGATTTTTCGCTGATTTCATCGATTTTTATATCATTTTAATGGTACTTGTTCCAAACAATATTTACGAGATGCAACGAATGTTCACCACAGAATTCCTGAGTAGCCTATTCGATTTCTTCGCTCGTATATTGTAATGTCAGTCGATTGAATTCTATGAAGTCTAACGTAACTGTGCCGCCTATCGGCGCCATTGTCAGTTCGGCTGATTTCCCGAAAAATGAAGGCAGAGATTTTCTTTTAAAGAACAGTTCAAACCAAAAGTTTGCAAGCTAAGTTTACTTTACTCTCAGCTTGAAGCAAAGGAAGAAGCCTCGATTACATCAGTAACAAATCCAACAGCTTGAGTTGTTCATCTGAAGTGGTTTTGATCCAAACTTTTTTACGTCATTTTTCTTTGTTTTGAGGGCATTTTAAAAACATTTTTAAGAGCATTTTAATGACAATTTTTGGCAATGTTTAGGTCATCAAAATCCGCCCTTAGTTATCACTATTTAAGTGAGTTTGAACGTGATGTTATAGTCGGTGCAAGAGAGATGGGGCATAGCATCTCTGAGGTCGCGTGAAATTTGGATTTTCTCATACGACCATTCCACGACTATGTCGTGAATCTGGTAAAACATCAAACCTCCGGCATCGCTACGGCCTAATAAAGATCGGGCAAGAGCGGGACCGACGACGACTGAGGAGAATCATTACAAATCCTGACGAA
>JAHLJT010009419.1:7729766-7798960 GCA_031308135.1 Acheta domesticus | reverse complement strand
TCCTTTATTATTTCGAAAATATTCATGGAAGGGGGCTCCGAACTGAAATTCCGCTCCCTGAAATAATATCCAGACCCACTCCTGCTCGTGTTTGGATAAGGTGAGGGTATGTAAAAGTTGCCTTGGGTCCCAACGATGCTCACGAGAAACATTTCAACTTCAATGAGACGCATGGATAATATAATAATATTTTATTTATATTTGAACTACATGAAATGTTACAGACAATAAAGTTAAGTAAGTACACAGTAAGTACATTGAAGTTAAGTAATAAGACGTTCATAAAATGTTAACAGAAAATTACGAAGAAAATGCTAGTTCCCAAATTCGATTTCCCATCGGGATCTGCAAATAAAAATCAATAGAAATAGCATATATTTATAAAATATAATGGTTTAATATTGCTAATTTATTAGCTTTTCTGCAGCCATTCTATTTTAT
This sequence comes from Acheta domesticus, assembly GCA_031308135.1. Classification (NCBI taxonomy): domain Eukaryota; kingdom Metazoa; phylum Arthropoda; class Insecta; order Orthoptera; family Gryllidae; genus Acheta; species Acheta domesticus. The sequence continues at coordinate 7,798,519 of JAHLJT010009419.1, read as the reverse complement.
TGAAAAACAAGTTTTTCGAAGACCTATGTCATTTTTATGTCTTCGTATTTTTATCCCAAAAATTATAAAGTTATTGCTTGATCATGTGATAAATTGAAACTTCTGTTACGTAACAAATGAGTACTCTGAAAATAATATTAGAAAGGGGTTCCAAAGAGTTTTCGTCGTGTGTTTATTGATAACGATCTCGTTAAATCTGTGAAAGACGTGTTTCTCTTGTGAACACATGAACGGTGTTAACATTATTTTCTTCTTCGCTTTTGATTACTTTTACGCTTCCGTAAATGTAGTAATAGTGGAGAAAACAGTGTAGGTACTCAAGAGCAAAACATTTTATCCACTTTTATTATCTAAAGTCAAACTTTACGAAACTGAAATTAGTGTTGTAATAAGAGTATTAAGATATAAGCATTGTAATAATAACGGCTCACTATTAACAATGTGTGTGGCGTACTATGTGGAGAAGTGTATTCTGTGAAGGTTTTCTTAAATTCTGGGATCTCTGCCCTAATCCATATACAGTTGAATTGTAAATACAGGTGGAAACGAGCGTCTTGGGCAAAAATTGATAAGAAAATATTAGCTTCTGTGGAATAAGAGCTATTTACAAAGCAAATCATCCCTCATCGTGCCCTTCGTGAAGGAATCGACTTACTGCCGCGAGAACGTAGAGAACATTAATTAGAATAACTAGGTTATAATCCCCATGAACTCTAGAGAAAGTGCGTAGATAATGAAGTTACAGTTATGTCCAGAAGCAAAATAAGGGACTATCTCATCGTTCGCTCAAAGGATCAGGGAAGCCGAACGAAAAACCCGATCCAAATGGGGGTCATCGACCTAGAAGGTGAGGTATACTTGTTACAGGCATATTAGTTGTTCAGAAATATACAGTCCGTGAGGTAACTAATACTTAAATATTATTATTAAAATCAATACTACTTTCCTTAATATTGAAATTTATTAATAATTTCTTAAATTACTCGTGTAAAAATTGAAAATAATGAGAAAAATAATTCCGTTGAAACCATTTTGTTTCTTATAAATGTTGAATGGAATTCAGCAAAATAAGAAAAAAAATTAGAGTTCACGAGTGCGATTGTCTGTGAGTAATTAATATGAATGTTTGTACTGACCTTTTCAGTTCTTGTAACGTCTTCATGAAATGAAAGTCGCAAAATTGGATATCGTCTTTGAAGAAGATAATAAAGAAGGCATGATACACATATAAGAGACAGAGGTAATCCAAACGTTAATCGATAAACGAGAGGAAAATCTGGAGGAAGTGGTCTTTCTTTTTCCAAGAATTCTTTCCTAAAATACACGAAGAAAATTTGTAACTCTTATTTTGAAGTAATGAGTTATTACATATTAAATGACAGAATCAATAAAGCTCAACCCACGCTTTTTTTTTCAAAAGTGTTTGCAACTATATTTGATTTTCATATTTTTATTATAAGTTTGTTTATGAAAGATATGAAATCGAACAGGTTTGTAAAAAAATTACACTGTTTATTATTTTCATATTTATATCTATTTTGTTCACATAATTTTTGTCCGAGTATAATAAACGAATAACTTACTGACAATTTCAGATATTGTTGAATCACAAATATTCTAGCCATTTTTACAACGTAGATGTTTTCTTGGAATTTTCAGAATATTTAAGAACCGAAATAAATAGAAAATTAAATTTATATCTACGTCGTATCGACTCCGTTATCTAACATGAATGCAATGTCGCTATCATCATGGATCACCTGTTCATTTTACTGCACGTGGGTTGAAATGTAATAAAGTAATTCACGAAGACCTGCGAGATTGTTGAAATGGGCGTACCCGATGCTCTCCAGATCGGCCGCCGTTAGTATCTGCGGCCTGAGCTCGTACAAGACCTCGATGGTGGCGCGGTGCCCAGCCTGCACAGCTCCGTTCATGTATCCGGCCCACCGATTCGCCGTTTCAGTGCCTGCCCAATGGATTCTTCATAAGAAAGAAAAACGAATCGGTGCATTGCGGACTCCTGCATGGTTTACAGAGGAGTTACTCTAAGAAGGGACAGGTCGAGAAACAAATGAATGTCGTGCAGGACGATGACATTCCAAGAGATAGTGATAAAACCTCTTACAAATGAGTTAATTGTAAATTAACACACTGACAAAATGAGAGCGTGAACAGAACCTGCCCTTATGTTGCCAGCAGTGGCCAAGTAGTAGCTGTCAAAACAGCCCCTTCTTATAGTAATCTCGTTATACACAATATTCAGCAAATTGAGAGGCGAATCAATGGTAGTGGAGGTAATTAAGAAGTGCGCTGGAAAACGTTACCGTAGGAAGGGCTTTCGGATGAAGTGGTGCCACGCCATCATCCCCGGACCGAGGAAGTGTCTCGGGCAGCCGCCCACGTACTTCTCCTCGCTCCAGTTCTTCTCGCAGAAATCGAGAGGTCTCATCACCCAGGGACCCCAGAGGTCGACCATGCTTTTCAGAACAGCCTCCCTCCTTGCGGAAGACTGTAAATGATGGGTGGAATGCAAGTGGTGCCGCAGCAACACATGCGTTCTCATTTCACTGGTAACGGTTGTTAAGTATTAGAGAGTTTTTGCACATCCACGCTTAAAGATAAGCGGTCCCTGCTATTGTTACGTGACGTCTGAAACACCAATTACGGTCTCTGAAGCAAACATAAGCGTTAACCGGGCTCGGTTCGGTAAGTGAGGCTTCATAACATGTAGCGAATCGGTTGCCAGTTATAGTCCTTGTTTTGGGGGTCGGTTTTCTGCAACACATGATATATGCCATTGAAAGAAGTTTTGGCTTCTACTCTATTAGAGGATGGAAGCCAGTAAGGAGGAATATTGAAATTCTTGTGGTTTTGCAATCGAGTTGAGCCAGATCGATAGTGAAATATTTTTTTGAGAAAAATACTATGTTTCGATGCTAGTATTCACATACACATATATGGCCAGACAGTCAGGCGGACAGACAGACGTTTTGCCGAAAATAAATATTTCGTTATAAAGGACTCACGGATTTTGGCTTATGACTACACTACGTATTTGAAAATGGCATCTACCACATCTAGAAACAAGAGAAATCCACTTTTACAGTATCAGGTACCCGCAAAAAGATATTATCTGTCGACAATCGGGGCTTTTTTTTCAGCAGCATTACAATACTTTATTCTACATAGTACTGCAAGTGAAAGTAAAGAATCCGATTTGCAGGGAAATAAACGATAAAATTCTACTTTTTTCGTCTTGTCACGCAAGTCTACGAAGGATACGAGTATCAGCAATAATCGCATTTAGAGCACTTTCTGAAAGCATTAAACGAAGGAACATTTCTCATTTTTTTGGAAAGGGCAAAGATGTCGAGAAATAAGTGAAAAACTTATGTTTTGAGGGACGTGCTAAAAGTAATTTTTAATTTCTTGCATACTTCATACATAGTTTAGAAACAGTTATGTATTGTTACGGCGAAAAACGGCGATTTATTTGCATAAAAATTAGTATTGAAGGCCCCTGTTACCGAAAAAAGTGGATAGTACCTGTTTCTGTATGTTGCAAATTGGCATATTGTCATAATATTTTCGTCCTCATCCTGCAACTTCATAATTGAAGAAAAATAATTTCCCCCAAAATACTATCTGTTCTTCAAAATTATATATTTAAATGACGATATAATTGTTTCCAAAATATGAATACTTTTGTGTAATTTTACGTGGAATAAAGACATTTTAAAAAACAAGATCTTAAACTGTTCTAAATTTTTCCTTCAAACTTTTTTTACGGGTGTTGCTACAAGTATTGAATGAGATGAAACCCATTCTGGTATATTCTTTTGTTTTTACTCAAAATAACACAAATATATATTTTTTGAAATATCTTTCACGTCATTAATATTAACGTTACTGGATATTTGTTTATCCTTATTTCATTGGTGAGTACAAGTGTTTAGAACGATGTTTATACAGTTTCTCGAAAACTCCATACTCAATCCAATCAAAACTCAATACTCAAACTGGAATACTCAATGAGCTCCAAGATCCGTATTTTCAGAAATATTTAAACAAAATTTTCTCAAAAAGGCTCCAATTTTTTCTTTAATGTTTTAAATGGATAGTGCTAAATGTACTGAAAATAATATTAACGCCATTTTGATTTATTTCTTCGTTTTTCATTTACACAAATGTATTTTTTAAAATATCTCTCACGTCAAAAACATTTACTTTACGGGGATTTTCTATATTTTATTGCATTTGTGAAGATAAGTGCTTCAAAGTTCTGATGAAGTTTCTCGAAAACGCAAAAAATTTCACGGACCTTCTCAGGAACTAAATGACTTTATCGACTTCTGCAAACCAGAACACCACACAATAGTTCGACTTATCGGAAGTCAATATATGCGACTATATAATTTGAATCTTATAGGAAATTTTTTTCCTTGCAAAAATGTGACAATATTAACTTAAAATGACAGATTAGCAAACTAATATACATAAACTTCGGAATTACTTTCAGAAGCAAGTATCACTTAATACATTTTTTGGTACTGTTTCTATTGTATTACCTTCTTTTCACTCCACTCCAATCCTGGTATACTTGTCAACTGTCCCATCAAAGCTGCTCCTCCATTTTGTGTTGTCACATCACACATCATTGTTAGAGGACCTGCACTGCAGTCATGATCTGTGGTTGTCCCTCCGTAGTCTAGTATTTGGCCTGAATAGCCTTCTTGTCTCCAGAATGGCTGTATGCAAATTTATGTTTGTATTTGCAAATCAAATTCTTGGTAAAGTAAGCTAAATAATGTTCGTAAATTGGGAAGGATTATCAGCTTTTATTGATAAAGATTTAAATAACTAGTGGGAATCTCTCAGTATTATTACTCAAACAGTACACAGTGTGGACGTTTACCTTAAAAAAGTGCGTGACATCATTTAAAGATTTACAATGAATGATGTTACGGATAAAATATCCAAGCCTAAGAATCAATAAAATGAAGGTTGAAAATGGCTTAGAAAGTTGGGACATATCTTAAAATTTCTAGCAACGAGGATGCACACCGAAATTCAGATATGTGTGGGATATTGCTGTAGAAAACTTAGAAAAATGTTCACAGATTCTATATGGACAGTAGAAAAACTTGAACATATTGTTTCATGTCGTTCAATATTAAATTTCAGAGAGTTATGAAATGAGGAAGGTTTACACATTCTTCAACAATACGTTCAATTTTGATTGAACAGAGTTAAACATGATTCTGACAATGTAATTGAAATTTTATATTTAGCAAGAACTGTTCATGTTGTAATTAGGAAACTATTGCAAAGAAATACCGCAGTTTACCTGAACTTAAAAGCGTAATACATCACATATAATGATAATCGCTTAAATTTCTCATGTCTAGCATATGGCTGGACATTGCCTTGCGACTTCATTAGTCGTTGCATTTGAAAAAACTCAATCTTCGATCTTAAAATATTCGTTATCTTCGATTCACAAACTCTAACCTCATTCTCACATTCGCTTGCTGGCAGTAACCCAAGGCCTTCTTGATGAAGTTCTTGGCACAACCGAAGAACGCTTTCAACAAATGGCACAAGAGAAGCATTTGTTCTTTTAATTTTACGATTTTATTTCAATTAAATGTTTATATTATATTAAACCTCTTAATAATACTAAGCAATCAGACATTTTATACTTTTCATAATACTTTTCATTTAAAGGAAAAATCTCGAAATTTGGTTGAATAAAAAGCTCAAACTTCTTTCTGAACAAAACCCTTAGTGTATAATTTAAATAGTTTTGCAATTTTCTAAATATCAGAGCTTTGTAAGAAAATCGGAACTATACCATACTTATAAATGGACTTTATTCTACTTGAGCAAAGAAAAAAATCATCCATTTTCCAGAAAATTTTTAAATTGTCACAGGGGCTTCATGTACAGAACATTCCGAGATGAAAACATTGTAATTATCTCCGGAGCGAAATATAAATAGATTTCAATCCGCGCCTATTTACCAAGTTTCAGCAAAAATATTCTAATCTGACAGAGTTATTCGTGACCCATTCGTTCATCTACACACAAAGACATCCCAATTTTCGAATGCAAAATTGCATGTATCTCCTCTCCACCGGCACCAATCTTAATCATCCTTGGAGCATCGTTAATGGACCTTTACCCTGATGTGTGTGCAGCGTTAGAACTAGAAATAACCTTAATGCCGATTTTATAACTGAAACTTCTAAATGTATTATTGAGGTGATTCCAATACTTTTCCTGAGTTATTTCCTCAACCATTTTACCTCTATTATTTACCATTATCCTATTTCTGCAGAACGGCAACTGGCAGTAAAGGGGCGCGGGCGACGGTGGAGGAATATTGAAGAACGACGCAAACTGTTTACTTTCTTAATGATGTAATACTGTTATTATACATTTACACACAGGTGTACAAAGTCTTTTTGGTCCCATTTCGACGCAGTCTGTCTTGTTTTAATTGGTTCTGTTGTTCTCGTTCTCTTTGCGAAACATTTTTGGGAAAATAAAGGAACGTTATCTTATATTGATGTTAACTCCCACAGTTTTCAAACACTCAAAAAAGAGAGAATAAATATGCACTAACTTTTTGCACTGAATGTATATTATAAAGAGAGATTATTTCTTGAGCTCGAAACTTTATTGATTCTGAGAATAGGCGTCTGATTTTTCTCGTAGATATAATGGCATCATCACAAGTTTGGCAGCTTTAAAAATACACTCTCCCAGGAAATATTGTCGGAAGTATATTTGTGGATGTGTTACTTACTTGCTCATAAGTAACCACGAACTGGGTCACGTGCCCTGGCAAAAATCTCTGAAGCAAATGCCTAAACCGCGTCGGTAGAGGAGGCTGGAAGTCAATGCGGAGAATTTCACAAGGAGGTATCGCTACTATAATTCTTTCGCCTCTGAAACAAGCGAATATGTTTATCACAAGGCAAGTAAACGTTCAACGCTTAGTTAAATGAACGGAAAACGAAACATATATTTACCGGTATAATTTACTGCCTACAGTTGAAACATAAACGAAATTATCGTCTTGAGTGATTTCCACCACAGGATCATCCAACATAATTAGTTGTCTACCAATTTTGTCAACCAATTTCTGTGAAATTTGCTGCGCACCTCCCTGAAAATAAATTATTTTAATGTATTAAAAGTTAACTAACAACCTTTTCTTTCAGTGTTCACAAGAGAAAGTTTACTTTCTTTGAAAATCCTCCACTATAGAATGTGCATTAGCGTATGAAACTGATTTACATTGAATGTCTCTAAAACCTTCTAGCAAACGACGCTTTTGAATAAATTCTAAGGATGCGTACAGTTTGTTGTTGTTACAACCTCTTGGTACTGGGTACTTTATTTCAGTTAATATTTTATGAACAAAAATAAATGAACAACAAAGTCTCGAAGTATTATAGTGACATTAATAGTAACGACACACAGAACAAAAGTTCCTACGATCTAGGATGTCGAGCGCAATAGTAAAAATAAAGTAGTATCAGATTTGGGTCTTGTCTTTATGCTCCAACATCTGCTTCTACCTATTTCTGAGAAAGCTCAAAGTTAGTTGGTGCGGCTAGCGTATTTGAAACTGATTGGTTAGTTGATATGACTAGCATATTTTACAGATTTTACTCGTAAAAGAACTTACTCTGTATAACTCTATCGTATCGTAAATTACCTTAATTCTAAACTCACGTATTCCTTTTGTTGAACTCATGAACTGGTTCAAAAAGCCATAAGATGATTGACTGTGGACTAAGAAGAACAATACAGACACATCCGTAGATTCAGCACCTAAGCGCAAAAAAGTAGTAGTTTTAAAATATCGTGTGAATGTTTTTAGTTTTCTCTAAGATAAAAAAAATATATTCGAATAGCAATAACTTTTCTCTTGCAAAGGGAGAAAATGAGTACCTATACATAACTATAGAGTTGTCAATTATTTCTATAGTCGAATGTGTGTCAAACCTTCATTTACCAAACAGCATTCGAACAATCGTTCTAATTATATCTCGGGCTGCGAGAGTGTACAGATTGCGTGTCAAGAATGTCTCCATCGTCATACCGTCCAATTCATCAGCATCTTTGTGGGACATTGGGTCCGTACTGTCTATTTCCTTCACAAGCTCTTCTATCTGCAAAATTACTCAACTTTTATACTTCCATCACATTTTACGTTGTTCTTTAGTTTCATGTACACTGTTTTACCTTCTGAATTAATCGGTATACTTCGTAACGGGCGTACCAGGGTCCAAACAAGGGGAAATACTCAAATGTCCTCCATACAGGTATTCCTGCTTTCCCTGCCATACGACCTTGACTATATTGCGGATATATCTCAAGATCCAGTTTGGCCAGCAATCTCAGCAGGTGACTATGAAGAGAACTCACCCATGTTCCACCAAGATCGAACATTTCGGATCGTCCTTCTCCCGTTTTTAGAGGCACTGTGTATGTTCTACCTCCGACACGATCTGGAGTTGTTTACTGTATAAGCTTCGTGCAAAGCGTTCTAATTATTAAGTGAAAGAAAATGTGTACTACCTTTTGCCTCCAGAATTAAGATTCGCAGACCTGAGTCTCGCTGCAGTAATTCAAACGCCGCAGTCAACCCAGAGATTCCAGCACCAATTATAAGCACATTTGTATCATCAACACTGTTAATACTGCCATCGGAAATACGCTGGGTCATGTATTTTCGAGGGCAAACATTTTTGGAATAACAATCTCGTGGTAAATAGCCTGAATTAGACATATAAACCTATGGTCTTCATGAACGTTCTTCATTGCCTTGAAGCGTTCTTTTGTTTTTGAAATTGGGAACAATATTTGGTATTACTCGCGCAAGTTTTCTTGACCGATGGATTGGAGAAATGCGGGTAGAGTGGGGGTATCAGTTACGACATCGGCCACTAGATTATATGAAGCAATGCCAATCTCTGAAATATTAGTCATGCCTTCGCAACTTTCTCAGTAATTTGAGTTCTAACTTTCTCAGATGTTCAAAGTACCTCCTGTGATGAGCTGCATCTGCTTTGGCCATTTCTTTAGCGTTTGTTTAGAAAAATATGACCAGGACTTCTCTGTTATAACAGTAAATATGCTTTATTCCGCACCAATGAAGATGTGTTTGGAATGTTGTCATCAGTGCCCGCTGCGAGCTTTTGTCATCAACTGTTTAATGTTCAAGGGAGGGGGAAGCAAGGTCATCGGTCAAGAAAAGTTGCGCGGGTAATATGGAATAACATCACATTCGTGAAAGTGATGTTGTTTCGTGAAAGTGATGTTATTCCCATGTATTCTTAGCTCCATGTGTTGTTCCATACCAAGAAAAGACCACGTAATATCTTGCTCTAAGAAAAACGGAAATTGTAACAATTCCTTAGATGTGTATACGTAAGTAACGTTTTATAAAAACTCTAACGTAAAAAAGCCCACATATTGTAAAATTTGCTAAGAAATTAAGCAAAACACAAGAATTTAAAGAACATATTAAAATTTGATCAACTTAACTTTTTACTTTCCCGCATACGTACGTATATATACAGAGTAATATATTTAGTATAGGGAAAGTTATGTAATGCTGAGCGAAAAAATGACGAATTTTCGGCAGAAAAAATTCGTTGCCGGACCGTGACAACGAAAACGTGGATAAATCCAGTTGCTAAATTAAGAAAAAAATCTCTAACACGTGGTGTACCCAGAACCCCTGTTTTGTAAGTCCTTGATACCGAAAAACCAACTGAAAGCAAAACGTCCGTCCGTCTGTCCTTCCGTCTGTCCGGTGTATGTGAACAACACTAGCGCCTAAACTATGCGTTCGATTTGTTCCAAATTGAAGAAGCCTCTGTCCATCTGTCCCTGGGTCAAATCTTTGCGATTTTGAAAAACATTTATTAATTTTTGGTGGTACTTTACATGAAGCTCCCCCAACACTTTAAACGTTTTCTCAAAAAACCGCTCCATTTTTTTTAAAAAATTTCTTGTAAGAATAGAGTGGAATACACTTATTAAGGTGGCATAGGTCCGATTTTCACGGTTCACTCTGAATTCAGTAATTCAGTTCTGAACTCAGTAAGAAAACTCAAAAATTTTCTGTGACAAAGAGCTTCAAATTTCGTATTTTTAGTAGTGCTTAAACGCCATTTTCTTAAAAACGCTCCAATTTTTTAAAAAGAAAATTGCCGTTTAGAACGACGTTTTAATTTTCTTTAATATTCTAAAATTAATATTTCCGTTCTACTATTAGGAAACCGAAAAAGTAAGAAAATGTCAAAACAAATGTACTTTGGGCGGCGATTGATGGCAGCTGGTACGAGTATGTGGTAATTCTGAATAGCTAGCCCAGATCCCAAAAAATACAAAATCTAATACGGGAAAGTCTGTGCTATTCTGTAGCACAACTAGTTTAAATTGTCATGCTCGTAACCTTTGGCTTGGGTTTTCATTTGGTGATCTGTAGGCATTTCTTAATGTACAATATAATCTACAACGTAATGTTCTGCGTACCGGAGATTATTTCGAAAAAATTGAACATCTAAGGAAGATATATAATATGTTATATTTATCACGCCTGTTAAATGTATTGTATTAAATATGTATTAATTATAAACATTCAATTTCAAGTAAAACGTTTTATTGATTGGCACGTTTTACAGACGGATTTGTCTGCTTTTTTCAGGTGCATCACTTACCTTACGTTGATAGTTTTTAATTCTTATTAATATTGCATCATAAACTGTAGTAAAAATATTGCATTGCACATTCGAATTTGTTTTATTACTTTTTATAAATAATGATTCGGAAATGATCCTTCATTTTATATTTTCCCGGTCAAGAATTTTAGGATTTTAATAGAATTCCATCCTATTTCTTGCCTTTAAAATATTCTTGTATTTTTATATTTGACAAGAAAGTAAGAAGGCACACGGAGAGTACAGAAGTTTATTTGAAAACAGAAAGTACAGAAGAGATACACCGGAAGAGGTGGCTCAGGGCATCATCTGATGTCACTGCAGTGCCTCTGACCGAGAGGTCCTAGGTTCAACTGCCGAAAGTGGCAGGATTTTCGACACTAGCTAGAGAGCTAGGTCGAATTCAGTCGGTGTCTGGAGGAGAATTGCTGTGGCCGGCAGACCTCTTCCATGGTTTCTCCGATCAATTCCAGGCATACGCTGGAGCAGTATCGTAATAAATGGGCATCGGACCGTGCGCGATCTTTCCTTCCTCATCCTTATCCCGTCCTCACCCTTACTTACACACACTTTCGCTTACATGCATTACACTAACACACGTGCCGAGAGACCTGTCGGGAACTTAGAGCTTGTCCCGGCTGGGGCGGTGCCCCGTTGGTAGGAGATACCAGGTTGCGGAAACCCTGCCCATCCGGCCGACGCAAGGTCGGTGCCGGATCTCACCATCCAGCGGAGAAATATCACCGCCACCTGTCGCGATAAAACATGCATTACACTTACGGGACTAGTGACCTCAGCAGTTGACGCGCCCGGAATCACTAAACAATCAATCAATCAATCAGAAGAGATAGTGCGTTGGTTTCAGCGCTACGCACGGGATGCTAGTGCTCATAATTGTCGGCAATGTTCTGATTACTAAACACTGTTACATATTTGTAAATTTTCCACTCCCAGCAAATTTAATATTGAAGTACGAAATAAACTAATTTTACCGCATATAGTCTCTAATTAACTTTAGAAATATTAAATTTTATAGAAATTGCTATAGGAATTCTTACTTTTAGTAGTTCGTTTCAAATCAGTGCTTGTAGTATTCGTTACTCAAATTTCGTAAATCTGGTCTGGTAAATCTCACTCATTTCTCATTTCACTCTCCTCTTTCTCTCTTTCTTTCTCGCTCGCTCGCTTGTGTGCTCACCCTAACCAACCAACACACAAACACACACGGACATATAAAATATATATAAACACACACGGCACGCCCCGCACATCCACATACCTCAATTCTTCTACTCGCTTTCCACAGTTGTCAGTCGTTCTCTATCTTATGCAATGATCCTATCGGTTACTTTTCAGTTCTCCACTCGCATACATTATTCACTTGCCAACGTTTCATATTACCACTCCTAGGAAGTATTCTGTCTCATACAACTCTCTTCCCATGTCAGCTCTCCATTTGTCTATCGTGTTATTCAATTTCGGCACTTTATTGTTCACTTATTATCTCTCTTGTACAATCTCTCTTTCGCCCACTTTTCTTGGTTCACTTGCCTTCCGATATTTGTAAACTTTTTTTACACTGTACTCATCCTCTTCTGTGAAAATCTCTTTCTCTCACCTTTACCCATTCTTTCATATTGCTCTACTCGCATACACTCATTCATTCGCCGACCTTGTTGAAAACTCATTATCTTTCGTGCATTTTCTCTCCTTGTATCATTCTCTTTCCTTCACCCACTCTTTCTCTGTTATACATTCGCACATAACGTTTCTCGTTCGTTCGCTGTCTTATTCACGCATTCTCTGTCTCCGTCTGTGCCTTGCTGACGCCGAGAGGCCTTAAGGAGGGGGGACGGCGCGTAAGCGGCCCTGCACTCAGCGTCCCCGCGCGCCTCCCTCTGCTCTGCCAAATGGCATTTTAAGCGGAAGAGCGGAGAAGGGAGAGGTTGGGGGGGGGGGAGATTTGCGTTTTCTTTCGCGTTTAAGAGAAAGCGCGATTGCCGACCAGTTGACTGAAGGCCACTTCGCGTCGTTGTGGACTGAGAAGGGACCAACGGCGAGCAGAGGACCGGTACAACACGTCAATTAATAGTTATTTGTGAACTAAGGGCGTTATGAGGGATATAATGATCAAGCGGTGACAAAATGCTCGAGGGTCTTTGTACCGAGGGCTCTTTGTCGCCCGAGATCATCAGAACTCATTAACGCCCGTGCTACATACATGATTTTATTTTCTAATTTTATTGATTTAGATTTTCTTATTTACTAATTAAATAGAGATTATCTTGACTACATTTCTCCCCCATCATTCCTTTTCACAATCCCCTCCATAAAAGAACATGTGGTATTATTCAACTGTTTTCGTACTTGCCTCGTGACCACGATCCTCTCGTTCCTAGTAACTTATGTAATGAATTCGAGCTGCGAATCGAAGGCAATAACAAGCAATACTGTACAAATAAAAAAGAAACAAATGTTTACGATACAGTAGCTATATCGATAGACTACAGTGAGTGAATCATTCCATTTCGTTCATCGCCTTCCGTCATGCTATTTGTGTATATTAGCTATTTGTGTTGATAGCTAAAAGATCATTAAAACGTCACGTCACGATACTAGGTTTGATTCCATAGATGGTTCATTAGAGCACCTGTCTCGTTATCAAGAGGTCCCAGTCTCGGATCCCGGTGGGATAAATTATTTGCATTTCCTGACAATCCCATTTCAGAGCAAAACAAGTTGATCCGTGGCATAAATAAGTTGATATGTGAACTTAATAAAACAGATATATAAACATCCCTAAACATTTGTTAGGATGGTTCGGTCAAATGATTGCAACATACAAAGTATATTCGAGCTGAAAAAATAAGTTTCTACGAATGCTGTGCTATTACTTAGGCATCACGCAATCAATTACAGGAACGAAAAGCCACTCTTAGCGGTCGGCATTCGTTACGGATTTTAACTGTCCACCGTACGTTAAACTGCATAACATAACATAAAAAAGGATCGAGAGCATTTCCGGAGACAAGAAAAACATGAAAACAGTTGAATGATGCTACATGTTCTTTTACAGAGGGAGTTATGAAAGCGAATTATGGAAGGAAAATATGAAATTGCAAACCGACTCAAGTTAACAACTAGTTAATTAGTAAATATGTAAATATGAACAATTAAAATTAAGGAAAAAATAAAATTATGTACGTACCACGGGCGTGATCTGATTCTATTGATCTCGGACGCTATAAAGTCCTCGGTCTTTTTGTCGCTGCTCGATCATTAGAACCCGTATAACGACCTTGGTGCGTAAATACCTATTATTACTGAATGGAAAATACTTGAGAAAGTTAAAATAAAATGAAACCCAAATAACTGCAATACCCCATCATAACGACAGTGCAAATAAAAAAAAAGTCTTAACCCCCAATGCACTTAAATGTTTAGGTAAATGATTTTTAAAATGTCTTCTACTAAACTTTATTACAAAAAGATTTTGTGGCAAAATATTTTAAATATTCTAATGATAATACAAGCCTTAAAAATATTTGTATGTTCAGAAATATCAAAAATCACTAAAAACTAGTGCCATTTTTCCACTTTGTGTATCATACAGAATGTCATATTAATCTCTCAGGGAAGGTACCGAAGAGACGAAAGTTGATTTTATGGGCGGTGACACCTTAATAACAACGACGAAAACACGATTGACGTGCCCGCTGTGTCAAATGGAAACTTTATATTAGGCTAGCGGTGTCAAGGTCTACTACTGGTGGCAGTGGCACGCGTCTTGGCACCGTATCATGCCGCGAGCTTCGCTGCGCAACTAGCGTCGCGAAAGGTAACTATTAGTAACCCCACCGTTTTACAATAGGGATGGCCTTATCTCTACTGGCGGGGCAATGAACTGCTTGGAGGGGCGATTTCGTCGTGGCACTCGTGCCATGGACTCCCGCTGGTGCATCTGCCTTGTATTAGGCTGTACTCAGTCAGGGTGGTTGGCTTGCCGTGCCTGGGCACCGGGTGTGTTAACGAAACACTACATTTTCGAGGAGAACCCTCAACGTGCACTTTGACGGCGGAGCTCCCACCGCTTCACCTTGCGGCAGTCCTCACCGCCGCACCGGAACATTGAGGCACCGTAAGTGCGACGATGCATTGCGGCGATGCGTGCCTGCTCTGTTGTCATAAGCGCGGGGGGGGGGGCGAGGCGCATTTTAAGCATTTGATCTACAGTGCGATTTTTATAACTTTGCCTCTCGAGCCTCTATGGCCACGATGGAATATTAATTGGCATATCACACGGCATTTCGCGTCTTTCTCGCTCGTGCCGCTAGATGTCGCGTGATCGCAAACACTGCTTGATACGGTCGTGACCATGCGATATCTAGCAGCACGACTGAGAAAGACGCGAAATGCCGTGACATATTTAATCGTGAAAACGGGCCTTGAGGGAAAATGTTATAAAAATCGCACTATAAAGGCGGCTCTACACAGCATTGGCCGAGTAGTGAGCAACTGCTCGCCCAATACCGAACAGCTGATGTGCTCGGCGAATGTTCTCTTCCTTTGAAGTGACCAAAAGACCAACACGCAGTGGATAGGGTGAGCACTGAGTGGTTCGTCGATCGGCAAATAACGAGCAACCCATTCACACTACTCGGTATTCGGCGAATATACTCTCGTTACTCGCCAGATACCGAATGTGCCGCCCCTAACATCTGAGCCGCCGGAACATTAGTTTGATGCAGCGAATGTAGTTGTGCTAGCAATAATGGATGCTGTGATGTAAGTTGGATTTTGTTTTTTCATGACATTCGGTTTTCCGTCTAGGAATCCGTTTGTTCTTCACCCAACCACGCGTTTCAGGATTTTCACTTCTTCATTATCCGACGCCGTCGTTCTCCGGTTCAGTTGTCATTACAAAAGACGATTGGTCCCCTAGCAGCTGAGCTAGAAACCTACATTATCCTTATTGTTCACTGGGCAATTGTTTTCAAACGGCGTACATCGCACTAGCCGGCGGAAGGGGCCCTTTCAGGAATTACCTTGACAGAAGTTCGCGTGGCATGTCGCAAGGCGAACAGTTAAAAATTGATTTTCTATAACTCGGGAAAAAACATTTTTCAAATATCTTTATTTTTCTAAAATAATTATTTCTAAATTAATTTTTTCGTTTTCGTTTTTTTTTTAAAATAAAATTCTGGCCCTCAAGAAAATGTGCGCAGATAAATTTCTTTCCCCACACGTCATATACAGTTTTTACTGTTTTTTTGACAAAATAAATAAATAAATAAAAACATTCTTCCTATTTGTGTCACTTGGAAATCAGCCATGTGCAGTTTTCGTTGTCATAATGTTTTCCACTCCATCCAATAACTGCGGTACTCTACGTGCGTAGTCAAAAATGATACACTAAGAATATTTTAAACGGGTGCTATTTTTGAAGTGGCAGCTTGGGCTAATTGATTTTAATCTCAAAAAATTACTATTGATTTTATAACACGCAACAGCCTTACCGAAGTCAAAGTTTATTTAAATAAAACAAATTACCGTTCGGCAGAATAATTGTACGTCATTTAATTAATTCAAGAACAATATAAAATATTCATATAAAAGTGAAAATACATTTTACAAGCCTCAAAATTAGTTAAAATTAACACAAAAAATGATGAAAACTTTATTAGACAAAAAGTATCACACGCCAAACGTCAGAGTATGATTTCTGCTAGCGGGCAAGATCTTTACGCCAAAACGGCCGTATTCGAGCGAAATGTTTAACTATCGAGCAGTCTTTTAGGCGTTATCAATTAACAATATATTTATAGTTTTTTGATTTTTTGAGTTTCTAGAAATGATATTAATCAGCTGATTACCCATTATTACCCTGGTTTTCATCACTATGATCTATTTGTATTAAGCAGTCCCATTCCGCTTACTCCGCACAGTCCAACTGATTTCCCTCTCCTTTCGACGCGACTAGGTTTCGTGTAAATGGAAATTTACCCACTGATTCAGTGGAATTCGAATCTACACACCTTTCACTTCCCACCAGCAGACTATTCTATCATAACCTTCTATTTCTCGTTTCAGTACAATGTATCACCAACATTAGTAGCACCTCGTGCTGGCTAATGTCAGCTTCATCCGGGTGACGTACGAAGTATGATTTGAAGCAGTTACTACATTTGAATTTATCCAACCATTTTGAAAAATGTAAACATTAACCTGCTAAAGCTGTAGTTAGTCAGATTTTTCTGTTATTTATTTGTAACATTTACTTATCTTGCTGCTCTATTTACACATATTGTCCTTCTATGGTCACGTTTGCAAATAATGTTTTTTAGAGATATTATGAGACGTTTATTTTGGATGCATTTGAAATGAAGGTTTGTCGTTTCCTTGCCCTGATCCCTTCAATAGATTTCAAGAGCATTTGCCTAAAATATGATGTCAAAATCCTGGGTAAGATATTATTACATGTTGTCCCTCTAAAGTTTCAAGACTAGAATGAAGACAATTTAAAAATTCGTCTCATCTCTTGTTTTACGGATCATCCCCAAGAGGTGAGGGAGATAATTTTTGCCGACCTCAGAAGGCAGGTGCTGCTGCGCGCCGCCCCTTGAGCCGCCCCGGCCTCCTTCAGGTGGCCTCCGCCAGCTCCTTCCTCGGCGCGGCCCAGACAAACGAGCGGACATCGGTGCTGAAACCGCTCGCCTTGTAATGGATTATGAGCGGGTCGCGGCGACCAGCCTTCGGATCGCGTCAAAACGGCTCCGTCTCGCTCAGGCCCGCGCGCGGGGGCTTTTCCCGCTCTTAGAAAGGAACGGGCGAGGGTCTTTTGGACCTCTCCTCGATTGATGGTAATCGTCGACTTCTACGGATATAAAGCGTTTTCGTCTATGAAATGTGACCGTTTCATTTAAGTGACGCTATTCAATTTCAAGGTTCCGTGCTTTTGCCTTTCTCCTGCCCCTCCCTACACTCATTACGTGCCCCATTAGCTACGTAAGAAACAAATGACTACAAAATGGCGAAGAAGAGAATGGAGAGAGAGGTATATAGCAGTGGTAGGTGGTGCTTCTGGCGTTGCTCTTTTTTTATCTGGGATGGTCGGTCGCTCGCGCCTCCACTCGGCCGGAAAATGAAACTTCACTCCTCCTGCTCCTGCTCCTCCTCCGGTTCCGGGGCTGGCGCCGCCGCCGCCGCCGCCGGCTCCTCCTCCTGTTCGGGCTCCTCCGCCGCCGCGCCGCTCGCTCTCCCTTTCGCTGTGGTCTTGCGGCGGGAAAAGACCGCTTCATCATTTCCGGGCTAATGGCGGCCATTACTGTCACTGGATTGCTCGGGGAAGCGTTCTCCCTCCTTCGCCCCCTTCGGACCGACCGACCTGCCGGGCGGGCGGGCGCGTGGGCGGGCGTCACGGTGCGCGGGCGGGGCGGGGCGGGGCGGGCGGGAAGGGGTGGTGGGTGTGGGTGGGGTAGGGACTGGAGGGGGGGCGGACGGACTGTGACTGGACAGGAAGGGGGTGGGTCGGGGAGGGAGTGAAGGGCTTGGCGTTCACTGGGCGGGGTGGGTTCAAAGGATGGGGTGACGCGTGGGCGGGGGCAGGAGCGGGTGTTGGGGGTGAGGCGTGGGAGGGGGCGTGCCGGGGGCGGGGCCGTCTGGAAGGACGCGCGCGACCACCGTAGCGCCTCTCCCCTCCCGTGATGCCTCGTCCCTTCTGATAGCCCCCCGCATTCGGACCGTTACCCGAAATCGAAAAGGACGGATCCTTTTGCTTACCAAGATCACGCTGGATACGTGCATGCGTTCATTTTCTGGCTTTTTGATGAAAAACCGAACACGTGCCGGTTTGTTTCCCAAAATACTTCAGCAGAAAAGTAATAATTTTCTTCAGCCCTTCATTGCGATACTTGGTAAAAAAATATCTCCTTGAATATTTATAAAGATGTGACTTCCTGTTCTAAATATGAATTTTGCAACATAATCATAATGTTATTTTGATAAGATTGTTTTAAAAAGGTTAGTTTTTATGTATGTATGTACTTGCCCATCTGGGTAGCAGAGATCGCTAAAGCTGTAGTGCCGTCGCGATCTTGGACCGAAGGATCATGGGTTCGAAACCCGCCTCGGGCACGGCTGTGTGTGATGTGTGATTATGTGTGTTTATGTGCAATGTGCTTGTGTGTCCCCTCTGGTTGGCAACAGGAAGGGCATCCGGCCGTAAAACGAAACAAAATCTGTAAAAATGGAATGTGCGAAAATTAATACAAAATAAGCAAGTATCCATTAGCGCCGACTCCCGTAGTAACGGGAAAAAGCAAAATAATAATAATAATAATAATAATAATAATAATAATAATAATAATATATTATTATATAATAAATGGTCGGATCACTAAGGCAGTAGTGCTGTGGCGATCTCGAGCCACAGGGTCGCGGGATTCGAAGTCCCACCTCGGAGCATGGGTGAATTTGTGTTTGTCTATGTGTGTCGTCCTCTCACCCCTCATAATCATCATCAATTTATCTTCCATACCCCCACGACTAACAACTCGAGGGTGTAAAAATGGACTCAGCAGAAATGCTGATCCCTTACAATGTTTTGCGGGCTAAATGCACATTCACGTTATCCATAGAGGCCAATTCGCGAAATAATAATAATAATAATAATAATAATAATAATAATAATAATAATAATAATAATAATAAATGTATGTACTCGTATTGGGCATTTTAGGGATCGGATTAACCCGACTTTTGCAACTAGCGGTGTTCGCAGGCCTGGGCCCTGTTGTATCAATTATCCGCGCTCGCAGGTAAGGGAGACATGTCGAACAATGATCCTTCACCGTATGTAGCATACCTTATGTACATTGTATGTTGCCTGTAGTTTTTTGTTACACAGCTATATAAACTGAGACGATTGTATTAGAAAGCTACAACTTTACTTTGCTCTGACCAGGAATCGACCCCTCGATCACACCTCGGATAGGTAACAACGTTGTCCATGAGACACCCGAATGCTATTATCATTTTTGTATTGACAAATACATTGCGAATGTTTAGATATTACCTCTCTCCAATGATTTTGTGTGAAAACACGCAGTTTATTAAAACAAAATCTTTTTCGAAACGTAGCACATATTTTCATTTACTTCTCAACATCAACGAAGAGTAGTAAGAAGTAAACTTCCGTAGAGGACTGCAACATACCACCACGATTCACGTTAAGCTGTTGGAGGATGATTGCTTGAGACACTTGTTGTCTGATTCTTGAAAGAATGGGTCGAATCGATTTGTGCAAGTTGATCGATGGAGGGGTGCTATGTTCATCCGGCGCCTTAGAGATAATGCCAGGATCTCCTGGTGCCTTTGCGTGCAATAAACGCTGTCCGTTGATGACCTCCGACCCTCTTTGAGTTTCGCCTTCCCCTTCAGATCGAGCGATTACCATTAGCAATAAATCATTGGGGATGGCATGACAAAGAGACTTGTTTTCTGTCTTTCACGCGAATTCAGTAGAGAAAGAAAGTCTGTCCCTCCGTCTGTTTGAAGATAATTTTACTATGCTGCATTACCTGGTCAAATATTTTGAAGGTTGTTTTAAAGATGATTTGCATTCTGAAAGAGAAACCAATGTCGCCTCTACTGATTTGTGAATCAGAATCCATCGTCAATGTTACAGTACCAAAACACTGTTATCCACTACCCTCGTCATCATGAGACAACGAATTCTGAAACCTTTTGGAATGCTAATAATATTATTAATGACATGAGTGGTAATAGTGTAATTTATTTTGCGAGTATGAAATATTGCGACATGAGGCCGACAGGCGCAAACCTACGAGGAAAATAAACTCATTTTTACGACGTGTCTCATACACTATTTTTTATGCAGCCTTACTGACTAGAATTTTATTTTAATTCTTGTATACAAATTACGTAATGATACATTAAGTTCAGTTGTACCTGATGCGGTCAGACAAACGTGTTTTGTTTTCTTTGTTGCACAAATTGATCTGAATACTTGAGCAACGTCTCACTTTAGCACTAGTTCCAAATATTAAACTTTTAGCACGCTATGCATACTTTCAAAGAACCACTTTACTAATGGATGTTTAAAAAATGATTTCATTATTGAAAATTAATTTTAAAAATTATGTATTTGAAATGTAATTATAAAAATACTCCATTACCACAGTTCTTTATTGAGATGACAGTTTCTAAGCGTTATAGGCATACTGAGAGCTTTCGAATGACATTGAAGATCTGGTGGTTATAATGGTATGATAATGAAGACCATTGGTGGAATGAGAGGCAGAGAAAACCTGCTGCAAACTTGCTTTATTCACCACAAATTTTACATGAACTGACCGGGATTTGAACTCCAGAACTGGAGAGCCAGGACTCCGCCCATTCCATTCAGTTTCTATAGCCTACTATGACTCAAAAATATTCATTGAATGAAATTTTACGACTGTGATGCATAGTGCAATCGCTATTCATGACTACGCTACAACATTTTGGCTACGGTAACGTATCTAATTTATTTACAATGGTTTCTGCTTATGAAGGCGTTAAGAATATAGTTGCTCCAAGCACTTCCGTTAAAATATTTGAAGAAATATAACATAGAGTTATTCATCAAAAGGTTAAAGGACTCATCTACAGGCTTCGCATTTTTACGTTCTAGAACGCCCCAGTAAGGAGAAAATAGGTATTATTATTATTTTGATGAAATACCTTTTAAGGAAACACTTCAAGATGTTTTATTGATATTTTTATTATCACTATTATTTTACAATTAATTGGCGCTGTTAATAAAATGGAACTTCCTGTCACAGGAAACCAGGACGTAATGAGAAACGCAGGGTACATATTATCGAAACTCATACCAGTAAGTTACAATTTACAGTGATCTGACTAGGACTACATGCTACTCAAGTTTATTGAAAGTAATGCTTGTTTATGCATTGCCGCACTAAAAAAAGGAGAGTGCACCACTTCATGCAATTCCCGTAGAAATTTTCATTCTTAGAATATTACTTCTTAGATTTTTGTTCGGCAAGGCGTGTTTCCTTCTTTGATACGTTTCTTCATAGACACGTTTTATATAGTATTATTTTGTTTTCGTCGGTGTCAACTGGTACGGTCATCCCGTAAGTGTAATTCAAGATATATCTAGTGATGTGAAGGTGAAGGTAAAGTTGAGAAAATAGGAGGCTGTGAAAAATTACAGAAATTTTATAACAGAACATACCTTATTGTTTCGACTAAATAACATAAAAAAGAATGTTATGAGCATTTTATTCAGTTCCATTTTGATATGAAAGAAATATTATAAAATAATGAATAACAACAACTTAAACAAAGAACAAATTTGTAAAAGACCCTGATGATGAAGGCCAATGACCTTCGAAACGTTGGTCAAAGAATGTTATATTGTTAAATAAATGTTGTTATAATGTGCGGAGAATTAATGGACCTTACAAGAAATTAATAATCAACTGAAAAACGGCAGTCTTCAAATAATAACATTTGAAATTATTCTATGCAAAGAAGGCTTTCCTCCCTTGCTAGAAGTTGAGTTCCGGCGCCCACCCATACGCCCGAAGGCGGGGACTTCCCCGTCCAGGTATCTTCGCCACCATTGCCTCAGCCGGAACAAGCTCCTTGCTCCGCAGTGATGATCTCTCGATGCGTGTGGAAGTGTAGTGATTGAAAGTGTAAATGTATGTGCAAGGGCAAAAGAGAGGACGTAGATAATGAAGGAAAGATCGCGCACGGATCGTGGTCCTTTCGTTCGCCTGGGATTGATCGGAGAGGTAATAGGAAATTACCGATAGAGAAGTCGTCTGCAAGAATTCATCTATAGACAAGAGCTGAATTCAACCAGTGGTTAATGTCGAAAATCCGCCACCGTCGGGACTCGAAACCCAGGGCTTTCACGAAGAGGCAGTGGCAAAAGTTGTTGCCGTGTGCCAGCCGATATGCAAGTTTTCCTGTGCAATAAGAGGCCCATTACGTGGCAGAGAGGAGCAGCAGTGACTTTCTTTCGCGCATCGACTCGGGCGGCGGGCGTAGGTGAGGAAGGCGAGAGGGGACTGCGACCGCAGGCCGCCCTCCCCCACCCCACCCCACCCCACCCCACCGCGCCACGGCGCCGCGCCGTGTCTCAATCAGGCGCTAGGCAGTGGGCCGTGGCGAGAGGCGGTCGCCCCTCCACGACCAGCTTCTCCCTGGCCTGCTACTCTGCACTCTTCCCTACCCCTCCGAGCCCCGTCTCACCCCAACACCCCCCACTTCTTCACTCCACTCCCCTCCACATCCACCTTTTTCCCGGTCTGCTACTCTGCTCTCTTCTCTACCCCTCCGAGCCCCGTCTCACCTTAACCCAATCGCCCTCCCCCGCTCTTTCACTCCCCTCCACATCCTTCATTCTCCCGGTCTGCTACTCCTCAACCCACCCACACCAGTCCCACCTCAACCCACCCATACATCCCTCCCCGCTTCTTCACTCCACTCCACGTCCACCTTCTTCCCGGTCTGCTACTCTGCACTCTTCTCTATCCCTCCAAGCTCCGTCTCTCCCCAACACACCCACGCCCCCCCCGCTTCTTCACTCCCCTCCCCTTCGCGCCCACCTTTACCTCGGTCTGCTACTTTGCTCTCTTCTCTACCCCTCCAAGCCCCGCCCCACCCCAACCCACCCTCCCGCCCTTGCCCGCTTCTTCACGCCTTCACTCCCCTCCACATCCGGCTTTTTCCCCGCCTGGCCCTTTCCACAGTTTCCTCCGCCTCACCACTCCCCGTCACAGTCACCTCTACCCCGCCACGAATCCTCGCGCCACTGGGTTGAAAGGCGAATGTAGAAAAATCGATTGCATTTTTTAAACTTTTAGTTTCATTACTTCATTACAAAAGTAGTTTTAATTACCATCAATCTGATTAATCAAATCGTAAAGGCGTTATGCCAAAGAGGCAGTGTAGAAAATCTTAATATTTCACCAACTGAATGCCATTGTGCATTGAAACCTCAACAGGTATTATTTTAGAATGCTTCCAGAAAATTCGGGAGGGATCCGTCTTGTCCATGTGTTTTAACTTTCCACAACTGCGCTTAGTTTCTCAATTTCCCCCCAAATGTATTACCATCATAATGAGGTTTCTCTTCATGTATAAAACTGGAACATTCATCACCATTTTCCTCTTTTTCCCAATCATATAAGTAAAGCGTCAGTTACATCTATTAATAAGTATCGTCTGAAATTCTGCCCATTCCAGTTCCTCTTCTTCTTTCAAAACGTTCACCCTTTCTGTTGTCCACCACATTTGTCTCTCATATCGGTATCACTCTTATCCATATACTATAAGGAATAAGTTCTGTAATTCGAGAAAACCTGTCTTCAGAAGGTTTATTTAATTTTATCTTTACCATTGTACAAATATTATTTTATTTTTACGATTGTGTACATGATAGTAACGTTTTTAAACGTTATGTCCGATTAAATTTAGAAATACTAAATCACAAGAGCGTATGGTTGGACAACACAATAATAATTGAGAACCTATTCCGCTGTACCAATCAACTGGAACTGAACTGACTAGATAAGTGACCTATTAGACAGGAGGTGCCATGAGACAGAGAGAGGCCCAGGCTGTTTCTGTTTATTTTCCCAGTGTAAAATTGTAACAAAGATGAAATCCGCCAGTCGCCAGCCCGCCGCCGCGCCGCCCCGGATACTGCGCCATCTGAGGACGTCCACCGCAGTCGAGGACGAAACGGTTGGCTCTTCAACAGAAACCGAACCACGGCCTACCAGCTCGGAACCTTTCTCTCAGATAAGATGGAATCGTTAATAAGTAATGTTAATGGTCCCATAAACATCTAGGTCTTGAGCGACCACAAGCTTGTAATACAGAATCACATGTATTTACAAAGTATTTCTGCAGTAAGTTACTATATGACAGATACAGTAGGTTATTATACATACTATACATTATTTTGGACAGGTCAGACACATAACCAAGGTATCAAATATTCTTTTATTGACAGTTGACCCGGATTTGAAATAGTAATAGTAGTATAAACCATCGAGAATAAGAAAGATAATATGCATAAGCATATTGCATAAGAAAATTAAATGTAAACAATAAGCATCTCGAGAACAATAATTCATGTAGTGAGAGAGATTAACTCTGCTGCAGTATTTTGCAGAGATTGGGTGATATACATTATTGTGTAAGTACTGTTTATATATTTACACATATAGTATGACACATATATTTATACAGAGTTCTACCAAGGGGGATAGGTATCTAATGGATTTTATTTACTTTTTTTAAAAATTTTGTTGTAACATGTACCAGATATGGCTGAGGTGATATCATTGAAACAATTCAATCTCACCATTTATATTGAAATTCTTGGAGTGTGTTATAATAAATAGTATTATCTTTAAACTTACATGAACACCTATGGTACTTTACAGATATTTACGAAGGTTGAGCTACGTCATCATTGGGAGCTGTTTCGGAAGGTCGTGCGCCTCTCATTGTCAGTCCTGGTTCGAAGTACGTGTCCTCAAGAGGAATTCACTCGCGAGTTGTGGAGAATGCGCGGCGGAGGAGGAGGAGGAGGGGAGGAGGAGGGGAGGAGGAGAGGGCAAAAGCGACGTGAGAGGGAGAGCCAGTGAGCGCACGAGGCGCTAGGAAGAATACGCAACGACTGAGGCCACATGCAGAAATGCGGGCAGTGTGACCCCAATCTCCGGAGAACTAAGAAGGTGATTCTGACATATTGATCTACTTCGTTAATGATTTCATCTTAATTACAATTTTATATCTTTAAACACTGGGAAAATGAACAGAAATGGCAAGTCTTTCGCTGATTCACTGCATCTGCTGTCCAATAGGTCACTGGCTAGTTCAGACGCTAGCGTACTAGTTGAATGAAATAGGTTGCCACATTTTATTGTAGTGTCCAATAGCGCGGCCGTGTGAGTTGGTTTGTGGTAAATTTAACCTAAAGAAAACAACCTTGAAGGCGGAGCTTGCGTCTCGGGTTGCAAGGGAATCTTATCCATCCCTTCCAGCAACTACGCTTCGGCGTAGGTGGATCAATCGTTTCGGCGTAGATAAATATTTTCGGCGAATAAAATTTTTGGGTGAAACAAGCTTTGGGATGACTTTTTGGGATCGCGAACCCCCTCTGTTTTTTCTCTACTGCTCAAAAACGTTCGTGCAAAATTTGAGACCAATCAATTTGACGGTGTTAACAATTTTATGGAACATACAAACGCACACCTCCATTTTTATATCTTAAAGCAGTGGTGTCAAGGTCTTCTACTGGTGGCAGTGGCCCGCATCGTGGCATCGTAGCACGCCACGAGCTACTCTGCTCAACTAGCGTCGGGAAGGAAAACTATTAGTAACCCCGCCGTTTTACAACAGGGATGGCGTTGTCTGTGGTGGCGGGGTGACGAACTGCGTGAAGGGGAGATTTCGTCGTGGCACTCGTGCTCCGGACTCCCGCTCGTGGCATCGACCTTGACAACACTGCCTTAAGGTAAAACATTCTCCTACATTTTGTTCCATCACTACCACTTACAGATTTAATCCCACTCCCGTCTTTTTTCTTGTCCTCCAGTCCCTCTTTCCCCCCATCCCCCGCATCGGCCCTTGCTGCCCGCATTCTCTGGCGTCCCGCGCCGCCCCGTCCGCCCCGCTCGTCGTGCGCCGGGCCGCCCCCGCGCGGTCGTCGACGGAGGGAGCGGAGGCGCTATCTGTCGATCTCCGCGGAGCGGCGCAGGCCAAGGGCCACTGGGCGCGGCCGCCGTTTCACTGAGCCTCGGCCGAGGAGAGCGCCGGGCCCGAATGTGCAACCTCTGTGGCTACGTTGGCGCTCGCCATCGGAGCGCCCCCGCCCCGCCCTCCCTCCGAAACTAGTGGCGCTCCGCTCCAGCGCGCACTTTCTCTCGGTGCATTGAACAGCTGCATCAATCTTTTCTAATTATACTGAGAGATATATACAGTAGAAACTAGGTTTTCCTCACTAATTCATTCGAAATAGTTTGACGAAAACTAAATGTACGTAAACTAAAGGAAGATTTCCCATATCAAATAAGCTAAATTCCTTTAATCAGATTCAGACTAAAAAATAGCAAAAAATATACCTATTGTAGAGAATAGTAACTGTGGTGTTATTTAATGAAACAATGAGAAATAAATATAAACAGCTTCTGAAATGGATAAATGAACATTCAATATTTTTGTATCTTTATTCCACTCTAGTGGACATTGGGGTGAGGGAGTGATAGAGGACGAAGAAAAGAAGATTTTTCGAAAGAATGGGTGAACTCAACAAAAAACAATATAGCAGTCTGAGCTACGTACGCATTACATGCTATGTTTCGGCACTTGATTTTCGTAAATAAGTGGTCGGGTGAGGTGGGTAGGTCGGCAGGTGGACGAGATTGGTTCGGACCATTTTAAAATACATCAACTGTATTCTTCAGGAATATTAATCGCATGTTTTTGTGGTTTTTCATTCCACTCACTACTTCGTCGTTCAACATATTCAAAGAAAAAAAATGTGGTCACTTTTGGAAAAAGTTTGAAACTACATGTGAGGTTCCATTCAAGAATTCCTCAGTTCTTTATCAAAATAGAGGGTCGAGAATAATAGCTTGAGAAACCTGTATGAGTTTAGAACTTTTGTTTTACACATACGAACCTAAAGATCGATCGATGGACGGGCAGACAGAGATGTAGATGCATTTGAGAAATCGCTTGTTCTGTTGTGATGGATACACTGGACTTTACCGACTTAGGTGGCTCAGTGCATCAACTGGGTGTCACTGCAGTGCCGCTGACCAGGAGGTCCTACGGTTCGAGTTCCGACGTTGGGAGGATTTCCGACACTAGCTACATAGCTGGGTCGAATTCAGCCGCTGTCTGGCGGAGAATTCTAGCGGCTGGCTGTTCTGATCGGTAGTTTTCCGTGGTTTCTAAAATCAACACCAGACGAATGGCGGAGAAGTACCCTAACAAACGGGCCACATGTCGCGCACAATCTTTCTTCATCTTCATTTTCCTGTTCCTTCCCCCCGCTGATGGGAGAAACATAGTTCGAAAAAAACCAGTAAAAACAACCGGTAACCACCGTGTAGGTCGGCGCCAGATCTCATCATCCAGCGGGGGAAGATCATCGCCACCTCCCACGGAAAAAACATTCACTACACTAACTGGACTAATGACCTTACCAGTTGTCGCCCCGGAATCACTAATCAATCAATCGACTGGCCTTTAAACTCCAGTGGCCCAGAGGTGGAAGTTAGCAGTCTGACCGCTACACCGCAGGTCGCGGGCGGAGTGGACCGATGCGCATCGTGGCGGAGAACTGCAGGAAGTAGCGGACCGGGATGAATGGAACTGAAGAATTTTTGAAGGGCTCGGAAAAAAACATGGTAACACACGTGGAACGTTTACGAGATATAAGCAAGTGAACATTTTTAATGGAAGGGGCTTAAATGGGGTACATAAAGATGACAACAGCATGGGGACAACTATTTGCCATCATTTGGGACTCTGAGCATCACAGCGTGTAGATAGAAGATGGAAGCTTACGAAAATGTTCATATCAGAAAACTATAACTTTGAGGATTATCATCTTGTTCTCCCGAGCCCTTCATTTATTTTACAACTTCTTAAATATACAATAGTTGGATTTGCCAGATATACATACAGTAATAGACTACATACGATCTTTTCTGTAGCGCTCGTACTTTTCACCTTTGTACTCTAATATCCACCTCAACTTATCGTGAACAGTCCATTATTACCACCTTCTTCCTTCGTCGAAAATCCGACATCTATAAAATATGAAACCCCAATTGTCCTCAGTGAATCTCACAAAGGGTAAATTTTTCCTCACTATTTAACCAGGTGAGGGGAGGAGGAAAGAGGAGGAGAAGAAAAGGGAGGGGAGAGAAGAGAGAGGGAAAAAGGGAATGGAGAGATAAAAGAGTAGAAAAAGGAGGATGAGGAGATGGGAGGAGAGGAAGAGGGGGAGATGAAAATGAAGAGAGAAAGAGAGGAGAGGAAAAGGGAGGAGAGGAGAAGGGTGGAGAGGAGAAGGGAGGAAGGAGAAGGGAGGAGAGGAGATGGGAGGAGAGAAAGGAGGAGAAGGAGTAGAGAAGAGGCGGCAAGGAGAAGGGAGGCGATAAAAAGGATGGGGAGGGGAGGAGTGGCGAGGACGAGTGGGGAGTAGCGGGGCTTCGTTTGGTGGGCGATCGGGCGGACGCGCAGATTATCTGCTCTCTTCCTCCGGAGCCCCTTCCGCTGGGGCTGGTGCGTATCGCGCCGACATCTATTGCATCACGAGGAATGGCCGCCGCTCGCTACCCCCCCCCCCGGGACCGAAAGTCCACTTCAGCCGTGCCAAACGCTCCAGGAAACGTATCACCAAGAGGAAGATTTTAAGCGAAGAGTTTGCAAACTTGAAGCCCCCCCCCATAATTAGGAGGCCCTAATAACAATGAAATGTTGCACTTATTAAGAAGTGATTTGAATGAGAAATAAACTATAACTTTTCTATTTAAAAATGAATCCTTAATCGAGAACCTGCGTCCGTCCGTCGTCTTTGTCACACAGTTAGACCACTTCCGATTGGCACAAATGAGGTGATCTTCGGCGTGTCTCGGTCTCTTGATGGGGAAATTATCATTTTTTGTGAAATAATTCAGAAAATTGTAAGAAATTTCTCAAAAAATGTTTTTTTTTTGTTTTTTAAGCAATTTATGTTTTTAATGACTTACGACGACTACGAAAGTGGTCAGTAGTTTACTTGTTTCTTCTCGACAAAACAAATTGATTCGGGAAATTCTTAGACAGTTCCCTCAAGAATAATCTGAAAGAATTATAGAAACCACGTCTCTTTGATGGTTTCAATGCACCATCGAGTACACTAGAGAAACGCTGTGAATTACTCTACCTTTACTTAAACGAATTGTTACTTGATTCACTAGATTGTAAAAATTTAAGCCTAATTTTGTAATGAAACAGAACTTTAAACAAATATTTTTAGTTATACTTTTTCATACATTTTTCTGTGTCCAGAAATAGACGAACCGCGAAAATGTGTTGTGTTCAAAATTTATTTTGAACACAACACATTTGTCACATTAACCTTGTCACCATAAAGTGCAGATGCCCATTCCTTTCGATTTTAATCGTCCAGAGAACCCAATGCGTTGACCACGTCAATGATCACATAGACCACAGCCTCGGGTACTTTAGTTAATACTCGTAAATGTTTTGCGTTTGAAGTTGATCTAAGTCTTCTACCGTGTTTGCAACCACTAAACCACATATTGACACGGGCGGGTCCGAAGTCGCTGACTCGGGGCTCAAACTAGAAACTTTCCATGGAAAAATGTTTAAGATAAGTCACAATTGTTATCGGGTTCTGTCTTTCAAACATCAGTCAAATAATGTGAAGATTACTAGAGCAGAAGTTTCGGAATGGCCGCATACACGAAGTGATCAAAAGTATCCGGACACGTGACTGAAAAATACTTACCAGTTCGTGGCGCCCTCCACCGGTAATGTTGGAATTCATTGGGGTGTTGGCCCACCCTTAGCCTTGATGATAGCTTCCACTCTCGCAGGCACACTTTAAATCAGGTGCTGGAAGGTTTCTTGGGGAATGGCAGCCAATTCTTCACGGAGTACTGCACTGAGGAGAGGTATCGATGTAGGTCGGAGGGCCCTGGCACGAAGTCGGCGTTTCAAAACAACCAAAAGGTGTTCTATAGGATTCAAGTCAGGACTGGGCAGGCCAGCCCATTACAGGGAAGTTATTGTCGTGTAACCACGCCGCCACATGCCGTGCAGTGTGAACGTATGCCGTGTTCGATCGTGTTGAAAATTGCAATTCCCGAATTGCTCTTCAACAGTGAGAAGCAAGAAGTGTTTAAAACAGCAACGTAGTGCCACGCAAAACAACAAGGGGTGCAAGCCCCCTCCATGAAAAACACGACCACACCGTAACACCACTGCCTCCGTGTCAAGATACTTTTGATCACATAGTGTATTATTACATTTGATTGTCGAACAATACCACTCATGAATAGCACTTTCAAAATACCATTCTAACTTCGTGAATAAGATGAAGATAACTTCTTAAAACTCGAATTTTGCTTCAGTGAGATCCTTGCTTCAAAACATTTGGCATGACAGGACCAGGATATTGAACCGTGCTTCAATGTAAATACCAATGAATCAAAAACTAAATATCAATTAGCAAACCTTATTGCTCACAAATATGAAACTTTTCAGGAAACAAAAAACAGAACATAACATTTTCCAAATGTAAAGACCAAATATTACGGGAAGAAAACCCAAATATTTTAAAACAATGAGAAAAAATGTTTCAATGATTTTTTAAATTATAAAATAAGGTTACCATGTATATCTTAACTCCAAACCTTCGAAAAAATCAGAAATTCTATGAAAGTATAATTTATATAGTTGAAAAATGTAATATACACACATAAGAAATATCACTTCATTCTCACTTGATATTGTTGCTATTATTCTCTTTATTCAGCGCATGAAAACTCCGTAAATCAAGTGATTTGTAAATCAGTGTAATGTGGTTTCAAGTTGGCTTGTGCAAGTACTAAGCATGTATAAATGTAAAAATATTAGAGTAAGCATTTTACAAATGTAAAAAAAATATAAACGTCAGTTGTACTTGCCCTTTCTAAACGTATGCAAGCAAAACCTCTTCTGAATCAGACGCGACTCACTTTTTCCTTTTAAAAATTAATAAATAGTATATTTTCTCTCATTATGTATCTTCACTTTTGCTAGGAAGTAATGTTGAAAATGTTTTCTCAGTTTCATATAATATTTGATTTGGAATTTGATCAATATCTTCCATTGTAATATCATTTTCTTGTCCTCTAAGCCACTAAGGTTATCATAAGTACACAATGCAAGGCCCTATAATGGGGCTTGTTCAGAACGTTTGCCATGTTCAGATCGAATACGTCATCGAATATATACATCGACTAGTAAAGATATTCTTGTACTATCTCAGAATTATTCTTAAATGTAATCGAAAAAATATGATGTAACTATGGTTAAAGAGGCATAACTGCACCCATGGTAAAGAAGAAACCTCGCTCATATGTTCGTTCGTTTTCTTTAAAGTAGCACTAGTGAAATTATGCCTCTATCTACTGGTTTCCTTATTAACCTACAACATACTGCAATAAACACTTCAGCTCTCCCACTGTTAAACATTTTCCTGGTTTATTTAAATATCAGAAAAAATCTCTTCTAGTTACGAAGCATGACTTAAGGAATAGTATTTACTATTTTAGCAACTTTTAACTAAAACATTTCTTGAAGTCATGAAGGGGGAAAGGGTTTTCTCGTGTGGAATTGTTTGGTCCGAGGGTTATTTTAAGGGGAATAAAGTTGATTTCTGGTATAAAATAGAATACATTGCAATATTAGTTGCAACAATGTTCTCTCAATGATTTTGAGTTTGTAAACAACCTTTCTTTAAGACTTAGAGAACTACAAAAGACAGTGGGAATGCGTGGCTGTACCGAAGCTTTTACTCCTTTTAGTTTCCCTATAGGGAAACTCCTATAGTTTTTACTCAACTACTCATGTTTGAAAGAAAATGTGTTTGACATACTTTAAAAAATCTAACATTTAGGGATAAACTGAATTAAGATCTCTGGCTATAATATTGAAGTGTAGGACAAGTTAGAAAATTTTGAACTTTGCAATTTCCAACATTCCAAAGGATTTAATGAAAATTGAAACTATATCATTTTTATAAATGCACCTTCTTCTATCCCAGAAGAAAAGAAAAAATCAGAAAAGTTTGAAAATGTCACAAGGGCTTCATGTAAAGTACCAGAAAAAATGAAAATATGGTAATGATCTCCAGAACGAGACAACTAGATCGTACTTCTGTCATATTTTCAGCTCAAAAGCTTCTAATCTGATACAGGTATGCGTGACACAAACTTATTACATCATCCATACAGGCAGAAAGACACCCAGATTTCTCGTATGTATATCCTCGCCATCTCTACTAATCTAAACATCTTTGAAAAAGCACTAATGAATCTTAATCCAGGCGTGAATGCGAAGTTAGAGCTCAAAAGAAATGTAAACACCCGTTTTACGGTCGATATTTCGAGATCGTTATCGCCTGAGGTGATTTCAATGTTTTTCGTCCCTAAACGATAGAACAGTAAGAACTAGTAAGTACACGAAAGAAAATTAGCTTCAACCTAGTAACAGTGTAATTAGTATTTGGTATAGTATCATTGTAATATATAACATTGCTTAATTATTTTAAATTGCTATTTGCAACTAGTGAAAATGTGCACCATATCGAAACCTTTATTCCTCTTATTGTTATTTCTCGTCAATTAATCATATTTTAAAAAAATGTGCCGAACATCATTTAAAGATCTACAGTTAAATGGATTTAATTCGAAAACACTAGCCACAAGAATCAATATGGTTGAAAATGGCTTGGAAAGTTGGGAGATATCTTAAAATTTCGAACAGTAAGAATGCAAGCGGAAAAATTATGTATGTGAAGGATGTGGTAGTAGAAAGGTTAGAAAAGTTCTATATATTCACTTTATGAAAAATAGAAAGCCCTCAAAACATTGTTTCATTTCGTTCAGTACGAGTATTCGTATTCGTTCAGTACGAGTATTCGAGAGTTCGTATTAAGTCTCGAAAACTAATGAAATAAGGGTGGTTTACACATTCTGAAATATAATTCCATTCACTGTAAACCCAGAGTTGAACATCTTCCTGAAAATGTAATGGAATTATATAATATGACGAAGAAATCATTCTGTCCACCTTACCTTAAAAACGTAATGCACCACATAATTATAAACAATGATTTTTTTGGTGAGAGAACACTTGAATCAGACGATTGATAGACATTGTGTTTAAAAACACTCTTCAAACTTGAGACAACTCGCTATAGCTTCTCCAACAACCTTACACTCACACTCAACAACCTTTCTCTTCAACATCCTTTCACTTTCCGCGAGGAGGAAACGCCGAATGCTTTCAATTGATCGATTACAACTCGTACAATAACATGTGCGACGTCGTGACATTGTGTGATGTCAGAGGAATGTTCATTCTATTAACTTTATGGTTTTATTAAAAATTAATGTTTATACTCTAAAACCGGTTAATAATAGCGAAAGATAAAATAACTGGAGCCCACTACATTTCCTGTAAAGAAAAAATCACGAAATTTGGTTGAGTGAAATACTCAAACTTGTTTCTGAACGAAAATCCTTAGTGTTTTAAATATAAAGATTTTTGAAATTTCTTCAGAGTAAAAAGTTTTAATGAAAATAGAAACTATATTATTCATTAAATTTCCAATATAAAGTCACAATTATATAGTAACTTATATAATCCCAAGAACAGAGAAGCATCTAACGGAAAGATGGAATATTACTTTCCTGACTGAATGTAAAATAATCTTGGGTCTTCCAGTGAATTTCCAACTATTTAGAGAAGTCAAATTGTGCAAAGTGGAAAAGCAATATTACATGTTCTGATACGTTTTTGAATTGTCTGACGATATCTTTTGATTTACAGAAGTGATGAATTCACGAATTATTGATTTCCTGGCTCCAGCTGAACAGTATGGTGTATTTTGTCTACAAAGTTGTGTCTCACCTTTTGCACTTCACGTAACTGTACATTTTTGCATTTGCACGTGTAACGTGCCACTGTGTAAGAGTTTAGTTGTATTAATCAAATGTGATTCTTCAGTTTTTAGTTGATACTAGATGTATAAAAGAAATGTTTTTCTTTAAATAAAGATGAAATAACTATTTCGCTATACCCTTTCAACCATTTCTGAGATATTGAGTTATGATTACGTCTCACTCCTGTTGAAAACCCACATTTAAATACGTAATAATCACAGAAACTCGATTAAAATGATTTAAATAATGCCAAAACACCCGTTTTGTAAACTCATTACGTATATCATTCACCGCTTAAAATATTCGCCTTCCGGAGGTTTTGTACATTCTCCATTTTAATTATCGGCTAAATGCATTGAGTGCATTGTGTGCAGGGAAATAAATGTTAATACCATTGGGAGAGTGGCAACATGAGGGCAAAATGAAATCGACAGGAAGCGACTGGGGACCAATATAAAAAATGTACAGACCCGACATTAGTTTCGAGTGAGAGAAGCGAACGATAAAATACCAAAAACTCCAGTGATGAAAAGGCTTAATGTACGAAAATATGCCATCAGTTGTTTATTACGCTCTTTTAGAAAACATGAAAAAAACGAGTGCCTTCTTAGAAATGATAATGATTTTGAATCTATTTTTTTAGTGGAGCCAATTCCACGATAGTGTATTTTAATCAGTAAACGTAACTGGGTAAAATATATCAAACATTTCTCAATAATTTGGCACATTACCTATTTTCAATAAAATATTTAGAATTTCAAAAATTGCGAAATTCAGATTTTGTTTGTACTTGTTCTATATGATCAATATTGAAGCTAGAGCTTTCTTTCCTTAATTCAATCTATTTTTCGACACTAGAGGTTTAATTCACTTCATGTAAAAATTTTTCAAAATATTAAAAGTTGTAGGGAAATTTTTTGTGTTGTTGAGTATCTTCAAGTGATAACTAAAGAATTAGTGGGATGTGTAGTGCACTGTTATAATTGGAGTATTACATAGCCGTTATCAGTAACGCGAGAAAGTGTGCGTTGCAGCACCACTAGTAAGTTTTTTGAGAAACGTAATCGCTTCATGCATTTAACTCCTGGTATTGAAATACAATTTTTTTGATATTATCACTTTTATATTATAAGTAATGTACATTTTATGGCAGGTGTTATTAAGAACACATTCTTGGTGTTCGCAATTTTTGTCAACATTACTCTTTCTCTTATGGTTATATAGAGCAGGTCGGACTCTCGTCTGACATCGGGGTATTTGCAGAACTGGAGGCACTTTCTAGATATCTTGGATTTAATTTAGATACAAAACTCAATTGGAAACAACACATTGAAATGAAAGCACAACAAGCCAATACCAAGCTAATTCAATTAAGACCTTTTCTAAACCTACACAAACATCTCTCACTGTCAAACGCACTAATGCTATACAAATCACTCATTTGCCCAACATTACTTCGAGTATAAGCTTGCCCAATTTGCATCAATCTTACCAAAACTAATCTCAACAAAATACAAGTACTTCAAAACAAATAATTTAAGACAATTAACAAGAGCAGCATGGTTCATTTGCAATAAACAACTACCACACGATCTAAACATAAATGAAATAGCGCACCAAACAGCATTCAAACAACTTTCACACAAAGTTACTCTTCATATTGGTCATCAAGACACTATAGACTTGGAAAAAATCCCAAATACGAAACAATTAAGAACAGATTCCCCCCCCCTCCGATTTCTTCCTCCAAATATTTTCAGATATCGAATAATTCTTCTGAGGTGCTTTTTGTTTCCTCACCGAATATTAAAATTAGTACAATTTTAAAGTAGATTAAGTTAATTAGAGTAAGTCATCAAACATTAGCAAAGTTTTTCTTGTAAAGTGAATAATGTAGCAAAAAAAGGAAGCATTTTAATCAAAATTGTCACTATGGTGTAAAAACTGGTCACGTCGTAAAATTCATCCGGACAACTGGTCCAATGTTGATTAAAATGCTATATTTTTATCTATGATGTCAACAAAATCTGCAAACTAAATTTTTGACCCCAAACAGGGTCGAAACGCCTTCTTGTGTTATAACAATAAATAAATTGTTATTAAATTACCATCTCTGTTCATTAAGGTCAATAAACTATTACAACAAATTATCAATACAACAGACGTATAAATTCATAATAATAATAATAATAATTATTATTATTATCATTCTCCTACTGTAGAACTGAGGGATCTACAACGTAGCATCCTTCCTTAGGGTTCACATGCAGACAGCGGCCGGTGTAGCGTCGCGAGGTGGCGCACGTGCCGTTTCGCTGGAAAGCCCGGCCTTAAGCCGGATGGGGGATGGGGGTTGGAATGCGGCGGCGCCTCGCCGGCGCGCGCCGGGCAGGAAAATCCCAGCCTCAAAATAACCTGGACAACAGGGCGTGCCTGAGCGCGAGTTCATTTATGACGGTTGCTCTCTGCTGAGGGCTGGCTTGCGAGCCGAATGACGCCCGCCGCTGGTAGAGTGGGGGACGAGCCGTGGGGTATTTATTGCGGCGCCGACATGCGCTCGCGGGATACGCTAGTGAGTCGAAAGACGTGAGGTATCTCCGTGCAACCTTGCACGTTTTGGCATCCGGCCATGTAACAATCTAGTTACGGGGGCTTTATGTCCGACAGCTCGCACTTCGCGCAGCTTCTCATGCTCTCGAGCAGAAGCACTGGGCTAAGCCTAGGGACGGTCGCGGGGTTTCGCGGCTTAGAGAATAGAAAGGTTGCCTAAGGTTTTCAATTTTGTAACATTATCTTGTAATTTATTATTGTAAATATACTGTACATACTATTCAGAATCTGTCGTCTGTGCTTTTCATGTCCAGTACGTCACAGACTCGGAACCTTTCGTTTCTAAAACTGGTGGCAGCGGTTATCGTAAATTCACGCCGGGCTGCCGCAATTTTTTTTCTAAAACTGGTGGCAGCGGTTATCGTAAACTCACGCCGGGGTGCCGCAGTTTTTGTCTAAAACTGGTAGCAGCGGTTATAGTACATGCACGCTGGAGTTACAGCAGATTAAAGACTCACGTCTGGGCTCGTTAGTAGCAGTCAGCTTTGTGGAAGCAATTACTACGTTCGTAACGAACGGGGAACGCGGAAGCCTGCAACAGCATCCGCGGGGACATTAGCGGGGCATCAGAGCCATCGGTGCACGCTGATCAATTAGAACAGTACGCGTAAAGACAGTGTACCGCAGTTAAAGGTGCACACGCGTCGTAATTACGTGGCGCCGGCAGAGTTGTGCACGCCACGAGAAACCGAAAGTGCGGTAATTCGGTACGGTAGTTTCGGGGCGGTACAATCCGACTCGGAACCTTTCTTTTCTAAAACTGGAACTGGAATTGGTATTGGTACTGGAACTGGAACTGGAACTGGTACTGGAACTGGAGCTGGTATTGGTACTGGCACTGGAAGGAGACATCCCGGACGGACCAGAACGAGAGGAAGGAAGGAGGCCAGAACACCGGATCCAGAAGGCGCTGGCGCTCACGCGACACCGAGGTCAACTGAACGTAAGTGTGTTTTTTGTACTGGCCGGGGATCAATTCAGGCAAAATGTCTTTCTTAGCGGGTTATAGGAAAGAGGTGCTTGTTAGGGTCGCGACGGAGATGGGGGAAACGTTGGAAGGGAACGAGACGATAGTTAGATTAAAATCTATTATCACGGGAAGCGAGCAGTACGATGAAATATTCGTGAAACAACTTGCTGATCAGGAGAAAGAACAGGTCGCAGAAGCACGCAAACTTGAATTAAAAGAGCAGGAAAGATTACGCGAACTCGAGGAAAAAGAGCGAGAAAGGCAGGAAAAAGAGCAAGAACGGCAGTACGAACTCGAACAACGGCAGTACGAACTCGAACGGCTGAAATTAGCTAATCAGGCTACCTCGCGCGAATCTTTAGGTAGTAGAGATTCGGGAAACAGAAGTAGTATCCGTATCAGCCATGTAATGGATAAATTCAAAGGCGAAGGTGAGGATATTACCTTGTTTTTAAGTGTATTTGAGGCGCATGCTCGTCAGCTCGACATTGCGCCGGTAGAATGGGTCAGTCAATTAATGGGATTGCTTCCCAATGAAATAAATACATGGTTAGTTGTAGGATCAGATTCTTCAGAGCAGGATTATAATCAAATCAAAACGCAGCTTTTGGATATGTACAAATTCACGCCTGAAAAATGTCGTCAGATGTTTTGCAGTCATGCAAAGGGTGCGAAAACTACATGGAATGTTTATGCTCGCGAACTGACAAACTATTGCCAGAAATGGATTTCAGGGTTGAAAGTTGAAACTTATGATCAATTATTAGATTTGATTGACACCGATCAGATGAAACGGAAGGTGCCGGCGGACATACGTGCCCATTTCGTAGATGTTTGGGGCGAGGTTTCGCAGTCCCAAGATCTGGCGCGTAGGCTGGACACCTACGAAAACAATAGGTCTAGTGCGTATAGGAAAGATTTTTCTAAGGTTAATCACAAGGAGCCTGTGGGGGAACAAAAGTGGAAAAAGGTGACGGAGAGCGTGCCCTCCACTTCTAAGCCCGCAGCGCCCAAGGCAGATAGAAACGCGGAATTCGACAAGCCGCAGGAACGCACGTGCTATTTATGTAAAAAACCGGGGCACATTAAGAAATACTGCCCTCAGCTTAAATCAAGCGAGAAAATGTGTCACGTTGTCGACACCAGTGCGCAGGAATTGTTGCTTCCTCACACATTTTTTGGCACGGTTTGCGGAAATCCTATTAGCTTCTTACGAGATTCTGGGGCGACGGTTGATCTGATCAACAGCAAATACGTCAGGCCGAATCAATATACCGGCGAATCCGTATGGGTTAAACAGCCCTTGGACGAGGCGCCGAAAAATCTACCGGTAGCTAAGGTAGAAATTGTAGGCCCGTTCGGTAAGCTTGTTACCGAGGCCGCAGTCGCGAAAAATTGCGATTTAGAATATTACATTCTGAGTAATCGATCTGCCACGCTTCTCTCGGAAATCAGGCAAGGGTTTTTAGAACCGCAGTTTCTTTGTGCGGTGCGAACCCGTGCCCAGACGGCGGCCGGGTAGGGCGACGGGGTGGGGCCGGAGGCGATGGCGGCGGCGCCAGGCAACGCGCCGGCCGCCGAGCGCCCTGGTGACGCACCGGTTGCGGTCATGAACGAGGCTTTGGGGGAAGGGGCGGTCGAGCTAGGCGAGGTTGTAGGAACAAATCGGGCGCACGACGCACCCCAAACACCTGCGTCGGACGCGAAAGCTCCCGACGAGGAAACTTGTGTCTTGTTAGGCGAGGTAAATGACCCGGGCAATGTTGTTGAAAACAACGCGGAATTTGAAGTAGATTCCGGGAGCGTTGCATTGGCCCGTTTAGACCCGTCCGAATTTGAAAAAGCTCAGAGGCAGGATGAAGAGCTCTTTCCGCTATTCGAGCTAGCCGAAGGCCTAGAAACGGAACGGCGCGATTATTTTATAGAACGCGGCCTTTTGTTCCGGAAACGGCAGAGCAAGCGCGGTGAGCAATTCTCCATGCTTGTGACTCCGCGAGTGTATCGTGGCACTATATTGAAGCTTTGCCATGAGGTCGCCCACGGTCATTTAGGTGTCACGAAAAGCAAGGACGCGATGGCCAAGTATTTCTTCTGGCCGAACTGTACAAAGATATGGAAAATTACGTACGTAGCTGCGATAGTTGCCAGCACGTAGGTAACGGCGGCGAAAAGCTTCGCGCGCCTTTAAAAATTGTACCAATAACGGGTGAGGCGTTTGAGAAAGTAAATGTAGATGCTTGTGGCCCTTTTCCCGAGTCTGAGTCTGGAAACAAGTTCATACTAACTGCTATGTGTTTAGCAACAAAATATCCCGAGGCTATTCCCATACGTGATCTGACGACGGTCACGGTCATTGAAGCTTTATTAGACCTGTTCAGTCGGATTGGATTTCCGCGAGAGCTTCAAACAGATCAGGGAACTTGTTTTACTAGCACTCTGATGGCGGAATTCGCCGAGAGATTTTGCATTAGATTAATTAGAAGTTCGCCTTATCATCCGCAATCTAATGCCGTAGAACGGATGCACAGAACCATGAACCGGTTGATGAAGGTTCTTTGTTTAGAGGCAGGGACAGATTGGGAGTGCCAGCTTCCTGCAATTATGTTCGCGTTACGCACGAGTGTGCACGAATCGATAGGTTTTTCTCCAGCCGAGTTAGTCTATGGGAAAAATCTCCGCACACCCATGACGCTGCTTTACGAAAAGCTTGCGGGTGCAGCAGAAAGCGAAGGGAGCACGGTGGTTGAGCACGTGTTCAAGTTGATTAATAGACTGAAGCGTTCGCGTGAACTTGCCCATACCAAAATGGCGGAAGAACAACGCAAGCGGTCTGGTACGACCGCAAGGCGATCTCGCGCAGTTTTGAAATAGGCGCGAAGGTGCTGGTTTTGGCGCCTAACAGAACGCGGAAACTCGCGGTGCAGTGGGTCGGGCCAGGCGAAGTTCGGGAGAAAATGTCCGAACACAATTACGTAGTTCAGATGCCGGGGCGGAAAGAACCACGCGTGTATCACATCAACATGATGAAAAAGTATCACCAACGTACTGAATACGTGAACTTTCTCGGTTCTGCGACGGTCACTGCCGCAGGCGAGG
Source organism: Acheta domesticus (assembly GCA_031308135.1). Classification (NCBI taxonomy): domain Eukaryota; kingdom Metazoa; phylum Arthropoda; class Insecta; order Orthoptera; family Gryllidae; genus Acheta; species Acheta domesticus. Next base: position 7,757,309 of record JAHLJT010009419.1, on the reverse strand, counting down.
AAGACGCGTTAGACCGCTACGCGTTAAGATTAGATTCCGACGACTTTGACGCGGAAGAAATGCTAAACGATACTAAGGTTGAACCCGAGTTCCGCGAAGCACTTAAAATGTCATTTGTAAATACAGGTGTATTTTTAGTGAGAAACCTGGTCTTACAGATGTAACGACCATGGACATTGAATTAACTGACACTGATAAAGTAGTCCGAAGTGTACCCTACCGTATGTCGCCGAGACAAACTAAGATATTGCGGGAAGAGGTGGACAAAATGCTTCGCGACAACATCATTGTGGAGGCGGAGAGTGATTATACGTCTCCTATGATCCTGATCGAGGCCCCGGGCAAGTCTCCACGCCCCTGCATAGATTTTAGGCGCCTCAACGAGATTATTAAAACTGATTACTTTCCGTTACCCAATCTCGAAGAACGGATTGAACAGGTAGCTGCAGCTAAATCATTAGTGTGTTAGATTTAAGTAAGTGTTTCTGGCAGATAGGTCTTACGGATAGGGCGCAGAGATATTCGGCGTTCGTGACCAGTTTCGGCACGTATCGACCGCTTAGGTTACCCTTCGGGATAAAGAACGGCCCTTATCAATGCTGTAAAATCATGGGCACTTTGCTAAAAAACTGCCAAGAATTCGCGGTACCGTACCTTGATGACATCGCGGTTTTCAGTAACACTTGGCAAGAACACATTCGGCACCTAGATACGGTCTTTAGTATATTGAAATCCGCCAAATTGACAGTGCAGCCGCGCAAGTGCTTGTTCGCGCGGGCTAATGTAAAATATCTTGGTTACGTCGTCGGTAACGGGAAATTGCGGCCGGCCGAAGCCAAGATACAAGCAATCCAGAACTTTCCCAGACCAGAATCAAAGAAACAAGTGCGTTCTTTGCTCGGTTTGGTAGGATATTATCGACGCTTGATACCCGGGTTTGCGGAGAAAGCGGCGGCACTGACAGATGCGCTGCGGGGACGCGAGCGCCAGGGTAAAGTCGTCTGGACAGAGGCATGCGAAAAGTCTTTCAATGAGTTGCGACAAGCTCTTAGCGAAAAAACAGCGGTATATGCTCCTGATTATAGCAAGGAATTTCGAGTTCAGGCAGATGCATCTCAGAGAGGCTTAGGCGTGGTTCTCTACCAAGTAAATGACGAGGGAGTAGAACAACCAGTTGTTTTTCTAAGCCGTAAATTAAGTGATACAGAAACTCATTATGGCACCTCAGAACTTGAGTGTTTGGCTCTTATTTGGGGGTTGGATAAACTTAAGATTTATCTCGACGGGCAGGCCACAATTCAGGTCGAAACCGACCACAACCCGTTGGTCTGGTTGCGTAATACGTCTGGCAAAAACCCCAGATTATTACGCTGGTCCCTTTTAATTCAGCACCTCGATTTACGCATCATGCACAAAAAGGGCTCAGAAAATGTTAATGCAGATGCGCTTAGTCGCATGTTTGATTATGTGAATTGATCCACAGGCGAGTGTAGGGAACACACACGTTCATGACATGTATAAATGTCGGTGAAATTCTATGTAAATAATTTTATAAATTCAAGGGTAAAATTGTTTTGTTATTGTGATCATTTTTATATGTAGATACATACATGTGTCAATAAATTCAGTTAAGAACGGCACATGATGTATATAACGAATTCCACAATTATTATGTAATACTTGAATGCAACGTAAATGTTTTGTATTTTACATTTCAGGTTTTCATGTAATGCAAGAGGCGTCAAGAATTATCATGTAATATTTCAATGTAAAGTAAATGTTTTGTATCTCAGGATTTTATGTAGTTCAAGATGCGTCAAGAATATTTATGTATGTAAATAGATGTAAGGTTTAAATGTAAATGGCAACATAGTTAGGAAAAAACGGGGGGACAGCCCACAGATTTATTTCACAAATTTTGATTAGATAGGGTTTTGATATTATTATTATGTTCATGTAAAAAATTATGATGTAAGGTCTCAGGACCAGGTACTTTAGCTAGCAGAATTTTTTCCTGGGCATATTTTGCTGCGAAAAAAATTCTCACCCCCGGCATGGGAGGGTCTGTAGCGTCGCGAGGTGGCGCACGTGCCGTTTCGCTGGAAAGCCCGGCCTTAAGCCGGATGGGGGATGGGGGTTGGAATGCGGCGGCGCCTCGCCGGCGCGCGCCGGGCAGGAAAATTCCAGCCTCAAAATAACCTGGACAACAGGGCGTGCCTGAGCGCGAGTTCATTTATGACGGTTGCTCTCTGCTGAGGGCTGGCTTGCGAGCCGAATGACGCCCGCCGCTGGTAGAGTGGGGGACGAGCCGTGGGGTATTTATTGCGGCGCCGACATGCGCTCGCGGGATACGCTAGTGAGTCGAAAGACGTGAGGTATCTCCGTGCAACCTTGCACGTTTTGGCATCCGGCCATGTAACAATCTAGTTACGGGGGCTTTATGTCCGACAGCTCGCACTTCGCGCAGCTTCTCATGCTCTCGAGCAGAGGCACTGGGCTAAGCCTAGGGACGGTCGCGGGGTTTCGCGGCTTAGAGAATAGAAAGGTTGCCTAAGGTTTTTCAATTTTGTAACATTATCTTGTAATTTATTATTGTAAATATACTGTACATACTATTCAGAATCTGTCGTCTGTGCTTTTCATGTCCAGTACGTCACACCGGCTTTGATTCAGGCAATGAGATGGAAAGTCCTGTCAATATCGAAACTGGAACGTAATATTCCAGTCCCGACGTTAGCCTATTTACCACACTATCTAGATAGATAAATAGCTACTATACAACATGCACTGCACTTATGGGAGTAATGATCTTTGCACGGAAACCCAAAATACAAAACCCACGATACTAAATCAAACGTAAAGAACTCCTGGTCTACGAAGTTATGAGTCTAACTTCATTCGCTACTTCATCCAGTTGCCATCGTTAGGTGCGCACCTGTGGTTACAAATCTCGTTCTTAGGCAATCAGAGCTAGTCTCTCACCCAGCACGTCCCTGCTCCCTCCCTACACCATTTCACCTCGCCTCCGTCACCTACGTATTCGTTCCATCTCTGTTTCGTCCCTGTCCCCGGCTCACCCCTGCCCCTGCCTCGTTCCGTTCACAGCGCCCAGTCCGCTCCATCCTGTCACCGCCCTCAATGATCACATTTACCTACCCATCCCCTCCCGTTCAGACTCAGTCTCATCTTGTCCCCGTACCGTCTCCTCTTCGTCACGCTCCGATATCGTCCTTTCTCGTCCCCGATACCCCCCTTGTCCAGTTTGCGTTGTATCTCATCCCCCTTCCAATCCCGTTCCATCTCGTCCCTGTTCCGTATCGCCTTCGTCCTGTCTCGTTCCCGAGCCTCCCGTCCCCGTCCCCATTCCCTTCCCCGTCCCCATCACGGGTTCCGGCTCCTCCCCGCTTGGCGCTGTGGCGGCGCGGCGCGCGGCATGGCGGCGCGTCGCCAGCACAAAAGACGCAGCCGTGGGGGCCCAATATCTGGGCTTCCAGCCCCGCCCCCCCCCGGCCACATCCACCCGCCCCCCCCGCAAGAGCCGGCTGACTGGAGATAAATGGCAAATTTATTGCCTTAACCAGACACGCGTCGAGGCGGGCTTTGTTTGCACACTGTTATGTTATGGAAATTTTTCCTCGCCTTCTGCGGGATACACTGCGCTGATGAATTTTTGAATGGTGGCCGCCTCCGCCGCCGCTGCGTTTTTTGTTTCTTCACTTTGTGTGTCTATGGATGTTTACCTTCGCTCTTCCCTCCTCTGCGGACACTCCGCCAAATCCCCGGGCGGCCACCGTCGGCTGTACGCCAATCACAGGCAAGGAGCGAGCGCCGGTCCCTGCCGATAAGACTTTTTATCTAATTGCCACCGGCACGTTATGTTAATCACCTCCAGGCTTCAGAAACTTCTTTGCTCACGGCGCTTAGAGGTTTGCTACTTTTTCCAAGCGCTGAAGAATAAAGGCGTAATGCAACCGAATGGAAGAGCTGCTCTCGATTTCTTCCACAGGCCACTTTGAATGTAATTATTTCTGGATGCAGAGGGCATTAAATGCGGAAATATTTAATTATCGTAAAACGTGAATGTTTCTGTTTCTCGTAATCATACATTTAGAGACAATTTTGCTGTAGGTACAACTTTTAAGTACTTGTTTTTACTCTTTCTCAAGAACATGCACTAGATCGGCTTGGGTGGCTGAAGGGTCAGCATTTCTCTGATCGCAAAAGTTCCGAAATTCGCAGATAGTGAATTCGCGGATATTGAAGGCACTACTGTACGTTTGTCTTCCTAGTTTAGAGTGGCAACAAGTGAAATTTATATAATAGTGCAAATAAAATATCTTCAAACAGTAAATTTTATTCTGAAAATTAATTTACACCTCATTTTATACTGCCTATTTAACAAAATTATAACCCTCTATTTCTGACTCTTAAGAGCTCATATTAGGTTCATAAAATTAAACTTCTAGAACCTAAAAATCCGAGCTCTACTTTTTATGTTTGGCTGAAACAAGGTTGAATCCATTTAATGGGAAATGGAATTTCCTTGGGAAAGATTGCTTTGCATTTCCGATTTGCTACAAAAGGTCTGATTCCAAATGAAACATAACTCATAAATAAAAATAGATGTAAACTTTCACACTCTTAATTAAGTATTGTGTGACTGATTTGTACGTTTTCAGTTAAGTCTGAAGGTTTCTTTCTGAGCCTTGATAGGCCAAGCCTTTCCTCTCTGCTTCGGCTATCAATGTTGTTGAATAGGCCAAGTCGCGGCTCGAGAGCTTAGATTTCACCAACGCTGGCAAGGAGCGATGGCTCAAAGACTGCCTGCGCAAGCGCTCCTGCCGTGTGCGGGGTGACTCGGGGCAGGCGATTTGCAACCACCGAAAATACGATTTTTTATGAATAGTAACGGTAGAATTTAGCACTATAAATTTTAAAAACTCTCATTTTGAAAACAGGACAAAGCATTATAAAAATTAAGGTGTAGCATTTGTTGATAAAATTATTATTAACTATTTGAGATTAAACATGTTGATCCTTTGTGCATTTTCCCATTAAGGGAAAATAATGTAATATTTCACCATTCGTGAATTTGAATAAAATAATTTAAAGAAGTAATTTTAAATCCACCATCATTCCTGTCTCGTATAGAATGATTTCTGTCTCGTTTAGAACTACAGGTTTCAGAATAACACTATTCAAAAGAGAGGAAATGGATTGTCTTGTAATTTGTAAAACTTATTGAAACAACACATTATTTTAAAAGGTCGTCTTTTTTGTTAAATTAAATCAAGTTATATGAATACCTATTATCGGTAAGTAACAAAATCAGTGGAAAATGAACTAAAAGCATATGTCAATGTTGGCTTTCATTAATCTATATCTTGTGTGCAGTAACAAACTAAATTGACTGAAAAATCGTTCAGCTTCTACATTGTTGCTAGGTGACCAGATACTCATTACAGCTGCTTGGGCAAAACTTGGAAATTGAACTTGCTTTCACACGGAATTTGTAGGCCGTCAACAATTGCATTTTCTCTAGTACTACGCATGCGCATTAGGCGGAGGGACCTTCTCATTCTCTACATTCATGCATTCTCCGTTCAGCGAACTGAGGAAGCTGAAACCCCTTGAGATGACCCTGAGCGTTCAGGCTATCAGGAATGTTTTTTAATTATTATTTTTTACTTTGTTTTGTCAGTTAATATTAATAATAAATTAATAAACATGGTCACTGTCAAATTAAATGTTTTCACCAGTTGTGCTGTTGATGTCAAATCCCTAATTAGAGAACGAAAAGAAGGAAACTATAAATGCAATTTCGGAATTATATAGCAGATTCAAGACTATTTCGCACTTTCCAAGTGATTTTGCACTTTGCCATCGATTTCGCGTTTTATCGCAGATTGGAAACCTTCAGAAATATTGTACACCAACCGTGCAACATACAATTACTAGCAATTTCTGAAATCGTCCATCTCTACTTATGAACTGATTTTTACTTTCCCGTATACGTACGTATATACGGAGTAATATGCGTAGTATGGGGAGAGTTATGTAATTCTGCGCGAAAAAATGGCGAATTTTCGGCACAAAAATATTCGTTGCCGGCAGTGATTATGGAAATGTGGATAAATCCAGTTGCTAAAGTAAGAAAAAAGAATCCCCTAACACGTGATGTAGCCAGAATCCCTGTTTTGTAAGTCCTTGATACCGAAAAACCAATTGAAACAAAACGTCCGTCCGTCCGTCTGTCCGTCCGTCTGTCCTTCCGTCTGTCCAGTGTATGTGAACAACACTAGCGCCTAAACTATGCGTTCTATTTTTTCCAAATTGAAGAAGCCTCTGTCCATCTGTCCCTGAGTCAAAGCTTTGCGATTTTGAAAAACATTCATTAATTTTTGGGGGTACTTTACATGAAGCCCCCGGATATTTTCGAAATTTTTGGATTATTTTGTATTATATCCATAGGTGGCGATAATCTTCGCGCGTTTGATCATGAGATCCGGCGCTAACCTCCACCACGGCTTGCAGTTTCCTTCCTTCTCCAGGTGTCATCGCCAGCGGGCCACTGACTATGACACGACAGCCTCTAAGCTCCCTTTTAGACTCTTGAAATGCGTGTCAGTGTAGTGCGTGTGTTATTGAACACGTGTAAGGGACGAGGAGGTAAGGTTAAGGAAGAGAAAATCTCGTGCGGACCTGGGCCCATTTGTTACGGTACTGTTCTGGTATGAGAACGGTATTGATAAGCTGAAACCAAGGAAAACTATCGATCAGAGCAGCCGACAGTTAGAATTGTCCTCCTGGCAGCCGCAGCTGAATGTGACCCAGCTATCCTAAGTTGATTGACAACTACACCTCCGTCGGAACTCTAGCCCTTGGATCTTCCAGCTACTAGAGACGCTGCAGGGACAACATTTGTTGCCTTGAGGCATTCCAGATTGTAATTTCTAACTAAAATTCCCCGTATTTTAATTCTACGTTTTCGTTTGTGGCCGCGCTGACCTGCCACTTTTGAAATACGCTGTGTCCCTAAAACGGCTCTACTTCGTGCCATCTGAGAGCTGAGCGGCCGCCGAGTCCGGTGGGGTGGGGGTGGGGTGGGGGTGGGGGTGGGGGTGGGGGGCGTGGGAGATGTGAGTCGAGCGCGCGAGGTGTCGCCGGGCGATCGATGACCAATCGCTTATCGGACTCTGCCTGGAGACGTCAGAGGACGAAGAAGCACTGTATAATCCCGCTCTCGCGCCGTGCGGGGCAGAGCCTTGCTCTCTCAATGGAACTGGTTTGCTATGTTTAGGATTTTAAGCATTGCGAAGTACTAAAATGTGCATGCAAACATATACTACCAATTAGCCAACATGCACGAGAAAGGGTAAATGTAAAACATATACGGACTATAAAATTTACTGAATTTCTACGGTAGTGTCTACTGAAGCAGTTTTGTTTACTCAATATTATTTACTCATGTTATACAGAAGTGCCCATTTAACAGTGCACAATTAATCAATTTTTCGAAAATATTCTTCCGTTAGATTAATGCATTTACAAGAAAAAAACCTAATGAGCCTAAAACAGCCTGTATACGAGTAGAAGGATATTCAAAGGACAAAAATGGCCATTTCTCTTCTTCATACTTAAAAAGCAAGAGCAATGTTAACTCATCTGCATGGAATATCTTCTCCGCAAATGAACAACACGGGAATTTTCGTAATTCATAGAGTACCCTAGTAAGGAACAATGTCCAACCACACTGAATATTTTCTCTCTCGGCAGCGTGACTCAGTTTATCCAGGTACCCGTCTATGGTCGGCCAGCCAGCACGCAGTCGCACGCTGTAACCTCTCGCCCTTTCACCACCCGCTAGAATGCGGCTGCATGTAGTTCAGATGCCCTGGCCCAGGCATTTGTAACACATTTCAGTATTACAAACACGAAAGAAATATTCTGAATGAGTATGTCACTTTGCGAAAAGAGTCACTTCGTATTTGGTTTTCTTTCTAACTTAATAACTTCCAAAATGTTAATAAATGACAAAGATTCTATGCGGCGTCAGATTCTAAGAATATGCCTATTGCGCATTAATTTTATTCTCAACAAAATTTGCGCCAAAATATTAATAACACTTATTTAATATTTTGAATAAAAGTGTAAATATACATTATGAAACAGAAAAAGTATAACCACGCATTGTGCATGCATTTTTTTTAAAAAGAAAGAATTGATTCATTCAAACATGCACAGCAAAAGTCTACATTTTTACTTTTGCCTCAACAATACGATCTCACATTTTTTGGTCGTGTTTACGTTTTTTTGAGTTGTTACTCCGCACACACGTCAGGGTTAAGGTCTATTAGCGATGTTCCAAAGATGGATAAGATTGGTGAAGGTGGAAAGGAGATACACGTAATTTTGTACTCGAAAATTGGAAAGTCGGAATGCAAGGATATATCACGCATAATACTTCCAAATTGGAAGCTTTTGAACTGAAAATCGGTAAATACTTCAGGATTAAGATCTAGTTGTGTCGTTCCGGACATCAATCAAATTTCGCGATTTGTGCTTTAAATGAAAGCAAATGGACCCCAGATGACTCAACTCTTGCTACAACCGGTTTGTAATATTAACACTAAATTTTAATAAAATCATAAAATTAATTGAATGACCGTTTATCTGTCATCATTTTAAAGCGTTAGTTGTGTCAAGAATACGTAAGACCTTGGTCTACCGCAAGCGAGCGAGCCTGTAAAGTAAGAGTTAGTAAATCGAAGAGAGCGAAAATTTAAATTTGAAGATCGAGTGTTTTCAAACACAAAAAATGTGTGATGTTGCAACGTAATACCCAGCAATCGTCATACACTTGTTTACTTTCACAAAAATATCAATGATCTTGTTAAATATAATACATACCAATTACATTTTCAGAGACATGTCCAACTTCGTGTTTGCGGTGAATAGTGATTATTGTTTCAGAAGTGGAACCGCTGCCTCCTTGCCTTGCCCTCCGCCTGCAGGGCCGCCACGAGTCTTTCTCTCTTTCTGCCTTAAGGGCGGAAGGGAACTCTTAAGGACGCCCCGGGGGCGCCGAGCTGTGAGCAGCCGTTGAAAAGGCAAACACCGAAAAGCAGGAGCGTGTCATCAGCATTCTTTCTACTTGCTTAACAAGACCATTCTTACGGAAGGAAAGGAGATAGGGATTTCTAGGGGACGGAACGTTCTATTAAAGTTTTGGAGTTTCAGCACCTTGGAAACAAAAACTCCGTAACATGGATACCCAAAAAATTGAGCACATTTTCGAAATCTATGTAATGTTTTATTAATTTGATATTCTGTGCATTGTAATATTACCTCTTATAGAAATATAATTTTTACCGGCACACAGTACCGGGCCTATAATGCTGTTATGCACAGTGTATGCGTGCATTAATTTACAAAGTACGACATGTTCTCAAGGATTCTACTAGTTTTCATTTAATATTTACTTGTCACGTCTTTAAAATCAGTCCGTGAGAAGTGGGTGTTGTAGTAATACTGCATGTAACAAAAATAAGTTATACTAATAGCACTGTCGGCCAGCTGTTACTGTGTAAATAGCACATTAATTCGGCAAGGGAGCATAAATGAGTGAAGTTAGCTAAGTTTAAAAACGTTGAAATTTCAGAGGTTTTGATTTTCATAAAAAAATTTGCTATACGTTTTGAAAGAAATTCTCGGAGAATTAATTTATATATAAAATTGGAGAAAAAATTGGGAAAACAAAAAGCTAAAAAAGAAATACTTTAAAATGGATAACGGAATAATGAAGTGAAAAGGGGAAAATGCGATAAAAGGGTGCTCATCCAGGGGCTGCATTACGGCAAACCAAACGCTGCCGGTTGCTGATACCCACCCGCCACGTGCTTTTTGTTAACATCGGCACGGCTCAGCGGAAACTGATTAAAATTTTTCTTCAGACACAAAGCGTAAAGACGCCTCGCCGCGTTACGCCCCTATAGTTCCCACGTGCGTTTTAAAATAGATTCTTTACACTTGCCAATTGACTGTTGATGGGCGCGGTCGTTATATCATTTAAATTCAGCTTAGAAGCGGCGCACAAAGCTCGCCCCATCTCCTCCCCCTGGCAGAGATGTTTTGATAGACCCGCGCCCGGCCCCACCCCACCCCGCGCCGCCACGCGCCGCCCACAAAGCAGCCGCGCTTGCGCACCAGATGACTGGGGCGGGGGGGGGGATTTGGCTGATGAGCACTGTCTGATTCTAAGAGAAAATATACTCTTCTTTTTAATGAAACAATAATTATTTACATACCTAGAATAATAGTAGTTTATGCAATTAATTTATAATGTTAAGCTTCATTGCGTGAGTACATGTTTTGAAAACGAGCGACGTTAGGAGCGTGTTTTCAAATTTGTACGAAGCAATATTATAAAGTAGTTGCATACGCTATTTTTTGTGTAACAGCATTGCAAATTTATAAGAGAATCAAACTTAATTTTGCGAAACAACAACAAAAAAAGTCTCAGCTTTCAAGACTAATGAAAACAGAATTTTAAGAAACAAAATCTTTTCATAAATATTCTTTAAAAATATTAAATATTGTAAACTATGTCAGCCCTCATTCACGGAAACTATTTTTCAAAATATAATTGTTTTTATGAAACGTAATTATTGGTGTACATAAATGTTCATCAGCACTTATGTATGGAAAATCCATTTACATTCTAATACGTTACATTTACATTACATATTGATTGGAACGTTGGACTATGCGGTACGAGTCGAGAATTTGTAAATTTCCGTAAATTTGCTTTGAAAAATACTGTATGACAATCGCATACTAAGTGTTTTTGACATTCACATTTTAAATTCCCACACGGATTCTGACGTCAATATTTCATTTGTACGCCAGAGAACTATTTCCTGTGCTGATAATCTTCCTGTGTGTAAATAACTATTGTATTCTATTTATTTTTAAAGCATAAACATAGAGATATAGAATTATTATAACAAACGAGTAATATCGCGTGATGTAAAAGTAAGAAATTACAAACTAATAGTATTTTCTGAAGCTCTTTCCGCATCGGAATAAATAGCTATAGGACTTCACTCTTATAGGAATGCGTTGTGATTGGTTCCTTCCTTCATTACGTCATCATCCCGATCAGGTGTAAGGAATTTGTGAGTTCAGTTTGTGATCAGCAGCTGAACCACGCTAAGTCCCATTTGTTGGAGTCGCTTTCTTCGAGGTACATACTTCCTTGCTCATTTGCGACTAACCGTGAAATATTGCTATGATAACTTTCGCAATGGTTATAAACTTCACGATCTGAACTCTTTATGTTTCGGTGCGACTGTAGTGTTTATAATTGTCACAAATTTGCGCATGATTGACTCCCCTTGGTTGGTGTCAGAATGGACTAATTGCAACAGAACTATTGTGTTCGATGACATTGTGCGAGCGAATTGAATTGTGAAGGTGATGAATGGAAGTGCAGCAAGAAAGACCTTGGCAGCTCATAGCCGATCTTTTCGACTACCATGCAGAATCCGTATGTAGGCACACACATGGTGAGGAGTTGTCATTCAGGAGTTTGCTGACATTAGTGGAGGTGTAGCAAAAGTGTACCATTTTCATGCGAATAGGTAAGTTTTATTAATTTCAATCTGAGTTCGTTTCGTAATTTCAGAAATGAGAAAAAAGTCTTGCATATCCTCTCTTCTCACCTTTCAATTCTTGTATCACACTACTCGCGCCATGTTCCTGACATTAATTTAACTCCCGATACTATACGGAAATTTTTGGAAGTATTATAGTACTTGTATTGACACCCGATTCATTGGAAGCAATGTCGCAATATTTTCGTGACACTCCTGTTCAATATGTGTAAATTGTCACTTACATCGTGGTTACATCTTTTTTCAGATCTAAAATATTTATAATATTTATATTTAAGATTAATGTAGCTCTGCTCTCCATTATCAACAAAATTCTTATGTAGGAATGAGCAGATATTTTGCCAAACCTACACAAATATTCCGATTTATTTATTATGCGCCAATCATTCAATTATTATTTTGGATAAAGATCCAATTTCTCTAGAGGGTGATGATTGCGACCTTGTCGCTTGAATGCGCGACGCCAATGGGAGTTGAATGAAGCTGCGGCCAGGGGGAAGGGCTCCATGGAGGCGGGCGCGCACGTGCTTCGCGGCGGGGCCACGCGCCGCCCCTTCCCATCCGCCCTCCGCCCTCCGCCCGCGCCGCCGCCGCCGCCCCCGCCCCCGGTCTGCCTAACATCGTCCCCTCCCCCTCTCTCATTTTTCACTGCCCTTCTCCTCCCCTCCCTTTCCTCCCCCTTTCATCCACTCCCTTTCTTACCCTTCCTTTCCTCCCACTCACTTTCCTCCCCTCCCTTTCTCCCCTCCCTTTCCTCCTCTCTCTTCTCTCTCTCCCGACCCTATAACCACCCTCTCCCTCCCCCTCCCATCGCCCTTCTCCACACCCACTCACTCGCACTTCCAAGCCTTGCACGCAAAACATACTATTTTGACGCTCTGTTTTTTAACGACTTTCATCAGTCGATAGTGGATCACCGAAGCAAACATCATACAGTGGTCCATGAAATGAACCGTACTACCAGAGCGTAAATAAATATAACTGTTTACTACATCAATTATTTATTTTAAACATGACACAGTTTTTAAATATGTAGACTTAAATCATTACGATTTTGACTAATATGAACTAAATAATTTACAAAATTAACCTGGGTAATTTTCTGGGATACAAAATTGATCCTACACCAAAATTTAAATAATTTGATTTAATTTTTTGCTATGACTGAATTCTCTTAAAAGCAGTATGTGGCGTACGAGGGAGAAAGGTAATCTTACGTATGTTTTTCTTGAGCTCCTGATGCAGTTAAAATACTATGTACAGAATGTCCCACCAACTATGGACCACTCCCATAACTTCTAAACGGTTCAGGATATCGACATGCAGTTTTCGCTGAATAATGCAGATTCATGGGGCAAGTAACATGCTGTAGAGAAATTGTCTATAATATTTTTAGTGTTTGAGAAATTTAACCATTTTTTATTTTTTAAATGGAACTATATGTTTTTCTGACCAGCAATGGATAGATAATGAAAAGAGAAATAAAATGATGCATCATTCGCTAGTATTTTGATAGTAATTTGCGTATAAAATTAGACCTTTCTGTTCCGTTATTTTGAATGAAACGGACAATATTTCGTGTAGCAGCCCTTGCAACAGTCGCCGTTGGTGAACGGTTGGAGAAAGACCTTCGCGGCGTCGAGACTTTTCGTGGAGACAGGAAGTGTGAGAGGGGTGGCCGTGGGGGATAGAGGCGTAACAACAGCAATTCATGGTCTTGACACGAAGATCATATGAACAAACATCAATATTACCGATCAGAAAGAGTTTTTTTCCCATTTGTTCATCTGAATTGAACTTTTCTTCTAATGAAATTCCAAAGCAACGTTGGAATTATCAATTCAATACGAATGAAATACACTTACAGTTATCATTTGTAAAATAGAATGAAATAAGAAGACGAAGTTTTCGATCACAAATATACATTCTTTAAATTAGTTGAATGTAGTCTGCAATTAAACTGATCAATTATCGCTGTGAAGCGTATTATTTTGTGTCCGTTTGGTGTGTGTTTAGTTCGTTGCGAGTGATGGGTGAACGCGCCCAGGTGGCCTCCGTGGAAGCTCCTCCCCCAGCGTCCCCTCGGGGACAGCGACCGCGAGACGGATTCATAGACGTCACAGCGCAGACTGCGCTTCGATGCACTCGCACCAAACACGCCTCCTCCCTCACCCCCATCCCCTCCCTCACTCCTCCCCCTCCCACACCCCTCGCCCGCGGCCACGCGCAGCAAACCGGGAGAGGTGCCTCAGGGCGTCAACAGATGTCGCTGTAGTGCCTCTGACCAGGAGGGCCAGGGCAGTGTTGTCAAGGTGGATGCCACGAGCGGGAGTCCGGAAGGACAACAAATCGCCCCCGCCACAAGAGACAACGCCATCCTTATTATAAAACGGCGGGGTTACTAATAGTTTCCTTTCCCGACGCTAGTTGCGCAGAGAAGCTCGTGGCATTCTGCGGCGCCACGACGAGTGCCACTGCCACCAGAAGACGACCTTGACACCGCTGGCCTACGGTACGAGTCACGTCACAAGAAGCATTTTGACTTAAAAATATCCGGAATTTGTGTTGTTGCACAGACTCAAGGTTGTTTTATGTACATCGCAAAAGCTGAAGGCCAGAACTTTATCACCTATTCGGAAACGCGTAGCGAAGCGTCAACTCAAGTAGAATGAGATTAGGTTTGGTGGTATTGTGTACTAAATAAAAATTTACGACTGTGTGAGTGGAACTCGAAAGAACATACTTTATCTCTCACTAGATTTAGAAAGTTCCTACCAGCAGTCTGTTCCATGTTTCACATATCTACTGTTCTTCGTCACCGTAACGTACCTCTACCTCCCTACTCAGCCCATGTCAGCTAATATGCAATTAATCCGGCTAAAGTCTGAAGTATGTTTCAAAGCTTTTCCTTCGGTCTTTCTCTATTCAATTTTGGATTATAGGAACACTAATTAGTTAACTATCGAATTGGATTCGCACATGAGCCGTAACCTACACCTTATCCTCCATGTGTACACTTTAATTTAGGAACAATGAAAGATAAATATCTAAACAATATTTTGTAATTATTTGTATAGTACTACTTTTCCTTATAGGAATAGTGGCAATGCAAACTCTGAAGAAAGCCAATAAAATAATATTTATAAAAACACGCTAATTATTTATATTGTTAAATAAATGTACAAACAATATTTGTAATTTTGCAAGCTATTTAAGTAATTATAAATAATTCTTTTTAATCTTGTATTTTTTCAAGAGTGTGAGGGCATGGAGGGAGGGTTGGAGCGGCTCTCGCTTCTTCAGAAGCATAAAATGGGTTAAAATAATTATCTTTCTGTGAAAAGGTCAGAAGAGAAATGTATCAAAACACAACAATGGAACAAAATCAGTTATTAGTGCATTCGACTACATACACTCCATTTAAACAAGATTAAACGAAAAATGATGATTGAATGGGGATAAGTCATTTTCATTATTATTTTATCAAGTATAATATTCTAAAATTGAGCAAAACGATAATATATGTATTAAGAACTTAATAATAATAATAATAATAATAATAATAATAATAACGAAAACGTAATTTGAGCATTGCTTGGATTGGCTACCAAAAAGCCTTTGATAGTGTACCACACGATTGGATTTTGAAGACCCTGGAGATCTATCGATTTCATCCTATACTTATTGAATTTTGCAAGGCTAGCATGAAGTCGTGGAGTACCAGGTTACTAATACAGAGCAGAAAGGAAGCAGTAGAAACCAGAAGTATTCAGATCAACAGGGGTATTTTTCAAGGAGATTCACTATCCCCTCTGCTGTTTTGCATTAGTTTGATCTCACTATCTAGACAGTTGTCCCAAGCTGACTTTGGTTACAAGCTCCATGGTGATGAAAGGCCAGTATCACATTTATTTTACATGGATGATCTGAAAGTGTTTGCTAAGAATGAAGCGATTCTCTCCCAAATGCTGTCTGTCGTGAATGACTTTAGCAAGGACATCTGCATGAAGTTTGGTCTTGACAAATGTGCAAAAAATCAATTTAAGAAGAGGCAAACTGACAACGTCAGAGAGAATTGAAGTTGATATGCACGCTGTGATACGAGATCTTGAGCCAGGTAAAACTTACAAATATCTGGGCATTGAAGAATGTGAGACCATCTCGAACAACACAATGAAAGAGAGAATTCGCAAGTATTCGAGTATTACAGAAGAGTGAGACTTGTCCTGCAGTCTGCTCTGAACTCCAGGAATAAAATATCTGCAATTGGTAGTCTGGCGGTGCCTGTAGTTGAGTACAGTTCCGGACTAGTAGACTGGACTGAGCAAGAAATCCGCATCATGGATCGAAAAAACAGAAAACTACTAACAATGCATCATGTCGCACACCCCCGAGCTGATGTACATAGACTTTATGTGTCACGTAAGGAAGGAGGAAGAGGCCTGAGACAAATTGAAGCCTCCTGGCACAATGCAATAACCGGGATGCGAAAGTATGTAGTCAGCCATCAAGATGACCCACTAATGAGGCAGGTCATGAAATCTGACCGAAGAATAGGAAACAGAGGGCATCGTAAGTGTAGCAAGAAGCATTGCGAACAAGACTATGCAAGACAACCAGAATGACAGAGACACTGAACTTCTGATGCTACTTAACATGAAATTTGAGACACAGAAAATGTTAAAGAATCGTGGAGAGACAAACCACTCCACGGACAATATCTAAAAAGAATGGACAAGGTGCAGATCAATAAGATCAATCATTTATGTGGCTTAAAAGGGGAAGAATGAAGCCAGAATCGGAAGCACTTGTAATAGCTCGCCCAAGATCAGGCCTTGAGAACACGACATTATGATAAAGCGGTTCTCAAAATTTCCCAAGATGATAAATGCCGCATTTGCCAGGAGCAAGTAGAAACCATTGATCATATTGTCTCAGCTTGTCCAATCCTAACGAAGACCGAATACCTGAAAAGACACGACAGGGTGTGTAGCTACCTCCACTGGCAGATCTGTACCTCCCTCGAAGTTCCAAACACATGCCCCAAGTGGTACGAACACTCACCAAAACCGGTGACGTCTGTTGGATTGTGTACGATATTGTACGACCAACAAATTCAAACGGATCGCACGATAGCAGCAAACAAACCCGATATTGTTATCCGGGATTTAGAGAAAAAATCGTGTCTACTTGTGGATGTTGCTGTGCCTTGCGATCAAAATGTCGTAACCAAGGAGGCAGAGAAACGTCTTAAATACAAGAGTTTGGAAATTTTTTTTTTTTATTGATATCCTGCCCGTTCGGCCCTTCCGGCCTTTCGGGGGGTTATTATTTACAAAATATACATACATCAATTACGTAACAGTCTCCTTCAGTTACATCAGGGCACAAGTACACTTACTTGAGCTCATGTTTTAATCTACTTATAATAATACTACTTTACTATTTACATTAATACAAAGTTACAACACTGTGTAAATACCACATTTGTGAATGATACTACATACAGTTATAATCATCACATACATATTTACAAAGTCAACACCAGCAATAATTCATGGCGGCTTTAAGCGATCTTTTGGATAGCGTGACAATATCCTGGATGGTGTATACGCTGTACGGCCAAGGTTGAAAGTTCTTTTGCTCGGACAAGCTTCAAGCCTTAAATAAAAATTTTTAGATAATTTATTTATGTGTGCTTTAATGCAACTAATGTTCAATTCCCTTTGGATTTGCGCATTAGGAATAAACCAAGGAGCTTTGGTAATCAGTCTTAGGAATTTGTTTTGTATTATTTCTAATTTTTTAATATGCGTGTTTGCAGCTCCTCCCCATACTGAGCATGCATAGGTGAGCGGACGGCCGAATTATAGATTTATAAATTGTTACTCCCGTTTTCTATTCTTAATGTTGAATTTTTATTTATTAATGGGTAGAGTTTGCCAAGTTTTGCATATGTATTGTTTGCAATATCTACTATGTGGTTCTTCCATGTTAGTCTTCTATCTAATTTGACTCCTAAGTATTTGACGGATTGGTTATTGTTTAGCCAGGGAACCGGATTGTTACTGATTTTTAACACTGGAGGGGTTATAAATCTTTTAAGGGAGAAAATTTTTGCTTGAGATTTGCTTGGATTTATCTGGATTCTCCATTTGTCAGTCCATTTGATTAATGTATTTAAATCTTTTTGAAGGTATTCCAGGGCAATATTTAGTTCTTGATGTTGTGACAGGATGGCAGTGTCATCTGCGAAAAAGGCTATTTCGGTATCTATTAATTCCGGAAAATCGGCAAGGTAAATTTTGAATAAAGTTGGTGATAATGGGGAACCTTGTGGAACTCCCGCTGAGATTCTGTATTTTTTTCGATATGGTGTCATGTATTTTAATTTTGAACGATCTGTTTTAACAAGAAACTTTCAATTATATTTTGCAGATATTTGGGAATGCTAGATGGCGGAATTTGTATTTCAGACCTGTGTGCCAGACACGGTCAAAAGCTTTAGTAACATCTAAAAATATAGCTGCCGTGTACTTTTTCTCGTGGAAGCCCTTTGCAATTAAATCCGTAACTCTTAAAATTTGGTGTTCTGTCGAGTGATTTGCTCTAAAGCCAAACTGGGTATCAGGGATGGCCTTTGTATCGTTTAAGAATTTATTTAAACGCACTAAAATTAGTCTTTCAAACACTTTAGCTAATGAGGGTAAGTTGGAAATTGAGATCAGCCGAATGTGGGGCGTAAAAGCACAGGTCGTCCCGATAGTTATCGGAGCTCTGGGATTTGTTCCGCAAAATTTGTGTAAGAACTTGTCTAAACTTCCAGGTCATTCAAAAAGACTGGGAAGTGCAAGAAATTGCTTTATTTGGCACAGCTCACATTTTGCGCAAAGTATTGTAGAGGCACCGTTAGTCCCTAGATCTGCTCCTTAGGTAGCTGGTTGCAACCCGGAGTAGATTTTATACTCAGCCGACTCATAACATCTATAGTCGTGATATGGAGGATCAATAATAATAATAATAATAATAATAATAATAATAATAATAATAGTAATAATAATCTGCCAATGAATATGATGTACAAATGAATATGATGTATAAACGCACAAATAAATTGTGTAAATTGAATTTTGTCGGCGTGAATGGCGGAGTGCTAAGGCCTTCGTCATGTACTACGTATCATAGGTCGCGGACAGCCTTCTGTCCCTAGATTCGAAGAGTCCGCAATTATGTCCCTGTTGAATTGGCTTGAGAAACGCCACTTACACATATAAAGAACTGGGTTCTGTTGGAAAAGTCGTAATAAATAATGTGCTATCGGATTCCGCAGCTTGACTGGTAATGTCTTTCTTACAATAGGAAATTTAATTTTTACACAGCAAAAATATTGATTTGATTGGTTTTGTTTATTTCTTTCGATTACATCTAAATTATAATTTATCACATGTACAGTACATCAAACACTGCAACCGAAACCATAATGTCAATTAGTTGCGTGTAACGAACGAAGATTTTCAGTTTCTGCGTTCTATTTCTTCAAATGAAAGTGATATTTTGTGCTTTTAACTAGCAATTTTTGACATTCGTTTTGAAATTTTCGTTGAATCTCACAAAGCACTTTGTGAAATCAAACGATTTAAGAGTGATAACATAACATCGGAAATTATTGAAGATGGAAATTGATAGGTTGTGATGAGAGAATTCTTGTGCATTACTTAATAATTAGCATCGCCTATCAGAATAGCTGTTTACTGACACATATGAAAACCTAGAAGTGAAAACTTTGAATATTATTTTGACTCAGGATAACATTGTTTTGGCATAATTTATTAGACTTTTTGTCGTCTCGAATAGTTTTTGGAATATTAAAGCTTATTTAAATGTTACTTAATGATTGTGATTGTAATTATAACCTTTTAATATGTTTCATTGAAAATTGATTTTTCTCACACAAGAACACACAGGCCTATCATACAGAACAGGTTACTCATTAATTTTATTCAGAATTCTAAATGAGAGTGATATGAGAGTAGATTTCGACGGTATATTTACAATTAAAGCAGGATATATTTGTTCAATATTGAATATTTAAGAAGAAATATTAATGGGTTTACAATTTATTTACATTTAAGATTTTCATCATTAATTGACGAACGATAAGAAAAGACATTTACTACACTAGTGGCATTTATATTCTATCTTAAGGTTTCAAGAAAAAACAACAACAGAAATATCAAAATTGCTGTTGAAAATTATATTTGTTTTGTGTCAACACCTTGTTGAATTAATTAAATGTAATGGTTTTATAACAACGTTCATATTGTTGGATGAATTGAAAAAGAATGAACGTAAACAAAAGAAAACAAACAAAAATAAATGAAAGGGAATTGAACGTTGGAGGAGAGGTAGACCGCCCTTCCTCGCACGTCACCCCGCGCGCCCGAGGGGGGGGGGAAGGAGGGGGCATCAAGAAGAAAGCGACCGGCCGGCGATTATACAGCGTAATGACGTTGGGGGTCGCCACGTGGTCCCTGGAGGGCGACGCGGTGCGAGGGTCGTGGAGGGGGCAGCCGGTTTCACGTCCTCCGGCGCACGCAGCCGATCAACAAAGTGACGATCGCCTCGGAAATCAGCGCGCAGCTGGTGGACGTAATGAACAGAGCCTTACCCCTGCGATTACGCCATTCGCCGGCTCCTGCCCCCCCCCGTCCCTGTGCACCCCTGCGCCGCCCTGCACCCTTGCTTTGGCCCCGCGGCCAACGGCGGCGCTGCGCGCGAAGTGGGTGGGAATCCGACTATGAGCCGGCATCTCCCTTTCTTATTCACGTGGTAGGGATGCCACATTCAGAACATAACATCGATTTCCATAATCATAACATCGATGTTAATAATACATCGCCCTCAACCGTCGATGTTTTTTAAAACATCTATGTTTTAAAAATATCAATGTTTTAAAACTGTTTAGTACTTCTAACATTAAATATTCGTATTGAGCAGAATTTAATTTAAAAGTGATCGTGTTCATTAATTAATGACTAATAAAACAAAGTTAAAAATTCTAAAAAAAATTGTGTATATTCGCGCAAAATTACTCGAAACTACTCAAATTTGAATGAATTCTTCTAATCAATACCTCTTACAATTAAAGGCATGATTTTTCTGAAGACTGAGTTCTCAGAAATCTGCAAATGGAAGATTGACGGAGAATGCGAGACTGACGGAGAGTGGGAGACTGACGGAGAGTGGGAGACTGACGGAGAGTGGGAGACTGACGGAGAGTGGGAGACTGACGGAGAGTGGGAGACTGACGGAGAGTGGGAGACTGACGGAGAGTGGGAGACTGACGGAGAGTGGGAGACTGACGGAGAGTGGGAGACTGACGGAGAGTGGGAGACGGACGGAGAGTGGGAGACTGACGGAGAGTGGGAGACTGACGGAGATTGGGAGACTGACGGAGATTGGGAGACTGACGGAGAGTGGGAGACGGACGGAGAGTGGCAGACTGACGGAGAGTGGGAGACTGACGGAGAGTGGGAGACTGACGGAGAGTGGGAGACTGACGGAGAGTGGGAGACTGACGGAGAGTGGGAGACTGACGGAGAGTGGGAGACTGACCGGAGAGTGGGAGACTGACGGAGAGAGGGAGACTGACGGAGAGTGGAGGACTGACGGAGAGTGGAGACTGACGGAGAGTGGGAGACTGACGGAGAGTGGAGACTGACGGAGAGTGGAGACTGACGGAGAGTGGAGACTGACGGAGAGTGGAGACTGACGGAGAGTGGAGACTGACGGAGAGTGGAGACTGACGGAGAGTGGAGACTGACGGAGAGTGGAGACTGACGGAGAGTGGAGACTGACGGAGAGTGGAGACTGACGGAGAGTGGAGACTGACGGAGAGTGGAGACTGACGGAGAGTGGGAGACTGACGGAGAGTGGGAGACTGACGGAGAGTGGGAGACTGACGGAGAGTGGGAGACTGACGGAGAGTGGGAGACTGACGGAGAGTGGGAGACTGACGGAGAGTGGGAGACTGACGGAGAGTGGGAGACTGACGGAGAGTGGGAGACTGACGGAGAGTGGGAGACGGACGGAGAATGCGAGACTGACGGTAGAGTGGGAGACTGACGGAGAGTTGGGAGACTGACGGAGAGTGGGAGACTGACGGAGAGTGGGAGACTGACGGAGAGTGGAGACTGACGGAGAGAGGGAGACTGACGGAGAGTGGAGACTGACGGAGAGTGGAGACTGACGGAGAGTGGAGACTGACGGAGAGTGGAGACTGACGGAGAGTGGAGACTGACGGAGAGTGGAGACTGACGGAGAGTGGAGACTGACGGAGAGTGGGAGACTGACGGAGAGTGGAGACTGACGGAGAGTGGAGACTGACGGAGAGTGGAGACTGACGGAGAGTGGAGACTGACGGAGAGTGGGAGACTGACGGAGAGTGGAGACTGACGGAGAGTGGGAGACTGACGGAGAGTGGGAGACTGACGGAGAGTGGGAGACTGACGGAGAGTGGGAGACTGACGGAGAGTGGGAGACTGACGGAGAGTGGGAGACTGACGGAGAGTGGGAGACTGACGGAGAGTGGGAGACTGACGGAGAGTGGGAGACTGACGGAGAGTGGGAGACGGACGGAGAATGCGAGACTGACGGAGAGTGGGAGACTGACGGAGAGTGGGAGACGGACGGAGAATGGGAGACTGACGGAGAGTGGGAGACGGAGAGTGGGAGACTGACGGAGAGTGGGAGACGGACGGAGAGTGGGAGACTGACGGAGAGTGGGAGACTGACGGAGAGTGGGAGACTGACGGAGAGTGGGAGACTGACGGAGAGTGGGAGACTGACGGAGAGTGGGAGACTGACGGAGAGTGGGAGACTGACGGAGAGTGGGAGACTGACGGAGAGTGGGAGACTGACGGAGAGTGGGAGACTGACGGAGAGTGGGAGACTGACGGAGAGTGGGAGACTGACGGAGAGTGGGAGACTGACGGAGAGTGGGAGACTGACGGAGAGTGGGAGACTGACGGAGAGTGGGAGGACTGACGGAGAGTGGGAGACGGACGGAGAATGCGAGACTGACGGAGAGTGGGAGACTGACGGAGAGTGGGAGACGGACGGAGAATGGGAGACTGACGGAGAGTGGGAGACGGAGAGTGGGAGACTGACGGAGAGTGGGAGACGGACGGAGAGTGGGAGACTGACGGAGAGTGGAGACTGACGGAGAGTGGGAGACTGACGGAGAGTGGGAGACTGACGGAGAGTGGGAGACTGACGGAGAGTGGGAGACTGACGGAGAATGGGGAGACTGACGGAGAGTGGGAGACTGACGGAGAGTGGAGACTGACGGAGAGTGGGAGACTGACGGAGAGTGGGAGACTGACGGAGAGTGGGAGACTGACGGAGAGTGGGAGACTGACGGAGAGTGGGAGACTGACGGAGAGTGGGAGACTGACGGAGAGTGGGAGACTGACGGAGAGTGGGAGACTGACGGAGAGTGGGAGACTGACGGAGAGTGGGAGACTGACGGAGAGTGGGAGACTGACGGAAAGTGGGAGACTGACGGAGATTGGGAGACTGACGGAGAGTGGGAGACGGACGGAGAGTGGCAGACTGACGGAGAGTGGGAGACTGACGGAGAGTGGGAGACTGACGGAGAGTGGGAGACTGACGGAGAGTGGGAGACTGACGGAGAGTGGGAGACTGACGGAGAGTGGGAGACTGACGGAGAGTGGGAGACTGACGGAGAGTGGGAGACTGACGGAGAGTGGGAGACTGACGGAGAGTGGGAGACTGACGGAGAGTGGGAGACTGACGGAGAGTGGGAGACTGACGGAGAGTGGGAGACTGACGGAGAGTGGGAGACTGACGGAGAGTGGGAGACTGACGGAGAGTGGGAGACTGACGGAGAGTGGGAGACTGACGGAGAGTGGGAGACTGACGGAGAGTGGGAGACTGACGGAGAGTGGGAGACTGACGGAGAGTGGGAGACTGACGGAGAGTGGGAGACTGACGGAGAGTGGGAGCCTGACGGAGAGTGGGAGACTGACGGAGAGTGGGAGACTGACGGAGAGTGGGAGACTGACGGAGAGTGGGAGACTGACGGAGAGTGGGAGACTGACGGAGAGTGGGAGACTGACGGAGAGTGGAGACTGACGGAGAGTGGGAGACTGACGGAGAGTGGGAGACGGACGGAGAGTGGGAGACGGACGGAGAGTGGGAGACGGACGGAGAGTGGGAGACGAACGGAGAGTGGGAGACGAACGGAGAGTGGGAGACTGACGGAGAGTGGGAGACTGACGGAGAGTGGGAGACTGACGGAGAGTGGGAGACTGACGGAGAGTGGGAGACTGACGGAGAGTGGGAGACTGACGGAGAGTGGGAGACGGACGGAGAGTGGGAGACGGACGGAGAGTGGGAGACGGACGGAGAGTGGGAGACGAACGGAGAGTGGGAGACGAACGGAGAGTGGGAGACTGACGGAGAGTGGGAGACTGACGGAGAGTGGGAGACTGACGGAGAGTGGGAGACGGACGGAGAGTGGGAGACGGACGGAGAGTGGGAGACGGACGGAGAGTGGGAGACTGACGGAGAGTGGGAGACTGACGGAGAGTGGGAGACGGACGGTGAGTGAATGAGTGAGAGAGGTAGTATATGTGAAGAAGTGAATGAATAAATGAATAAGACTGAAGATTAATGAAGACAATCATATTATAACCGCATCGCAAAATTAAGAGCAAAGTTTAAGGGAAATGAAAAGGTCATAAAGTGAGACAGAAAAGTGATTAATACAACAGTACGATTAATAGTACGACTGAACATGTTGTATTTCCGAATTTGTATAAATTAATGCAACTGATTAAAACGAAGCGGAATGAAGAAACAATAAAATATTTCGCAGCTAAATTGGCAGAACGATGCATGATGTCAAGTGGAAACACAATGCGACGATATTAGAACTTAACAACTAAATTTCGAGGACGAATCCAGCGAAAAGATACAAATGAAACTAGAGCACACTGAAAATCAGAAGCAGCGGAAACAGCGGCAGCAGCAGCCGCGGATTTGGCAACATTAGGTTTTTATACTTGAGAAGATGTATGTTTTTCATAGTGACTGCTAGCAAAGATGTAATGAAAGTCACCTGAAATTGGTCAACATACCTGTTGTGCTTTATGGAATTGAAAAAACAATTAATGAGTTTATTTTAGAATGCGGTATGCACATTACCGGAAATTCGCTGGGGATAATTTTCACTTTTTCGCCTTACTTCGGAAGAAGAATATTGTAATCGATATTTCGACAGAAACTCTAATTTTCGGGACCTGGTAACGAAAAGGTGGATAAATATTGTTCCTGAATGTTGTAAATGTCACACTTTGTGCAGTCAAAATCCATGTTTTGTGGGCTCTTGAAACAGAAAAATCGATTGACGACAAAACGTCTATCCGTTGTCAACGCTATTCCCTAAACAGTCAGGCGATCTTTCAAAATTCATATTCCCCGATTAATCTAAACGAACTGGAGCTTCTTCAAGTTTGAAACGGATGTTTCGAACTTTTGGGGTTAATTTAAATTAATATCATTGACGTTTTCAAAATTTTCTCAAACATTGTTTCCAATGTTTTGATTAAACTTAGTCCTCGTACAGCATAAAGAATGTTAAAATGATGGTGAAAGTCTCATTTGCATTCTAATCCCCGATTTTTTAAATGTTTCAAATGCAAAAGTTAAATATTTTTGAGGCATCTTTCCACAACAACAATATTGAAGCTTAAGTTATTTTCCTTAATAAAACTGCTATTCATAGAAAGATTGTAAAATTTTTGAAAATATGAGTTGTTTTCGCGTAATTTTGAGTACAATATATACAATTTTTGAATAATTATTTCTCAAAAATGACGTCAATTTTTTATCTTTCAAGAAGAAATTTTTGTCTTCTTTCATTAAATATATTCTTAAAAAATGGATCTTTAATAAAGTCTTAAACAGTTATTTGAAAAATGTAGTAGTTTTTGCATACTTTTTACTTAAAGTTAATTCAAGCTATACAAAAACGTTTTTTCAAACACTGACCAAATTTGTTCTTTAATTTTTATCATAGAAAGAAGACTAGACCGAAATCACTTATATATTAGCGCTATGTAAATTTACGTATACAGTAATCCCTCAACATTCGCGAGAGTTAGGTTCCCAAAAAACCTCGCGAATGTTAAGTCTATCTTTTAATGACTAAAGGTGGGTTAGGTTCTTGAATATCGAAAAACTGTTTAGAAAAGAAAGAAAAAAAATCGGACAATCAATTACAGTACAACTGATTAAGCGCTACTACAAACAGAATTAACAATTAACATTCCAAAATGAAATAAATCAATGTTTGAAACTTATTTCAAAGTTGAAAATGATTGGATATAGGATTTGCTAATTTTAATCACCTTTCTCGCTGTTGTAATATCCAAATATGGAAGTTCCTACTTCTGTTCTCTCTTAAATTTCGAAGTTATTTCCATGTTTGGATCACATTCTAATGCCAGTTCCACCAGAGCTTGTTGATTTTAGAACGCCATCAACAGTTTTGACATTGAAGTTGCTCCAGGACGCAGTTTCGCTTCCATTACTTCATCATTACCGTTTGCTGAGGTTTTCTTCACTGATGATTTCCCAAAGCTCCTCTACAATGAGCTCATTATAATGAGAGTTGCACAGATCCTGAATGGCTTTTCTGTTTATTTGGACAAAACACTTACCTCCAATTTGGCGCAACTGAATTGAATTATTTTACAATTGTGTTATTCTATGAATGTGAATTGACATTTCATCTGTGCAATTTTTGAAGAAAGTTATACTGCGAGCTCCGAGGTCTCCCGAATTCATTTCCCAGATGATAATAAAGGAAATGAAATGTGCTCGCTTTCATAGAAAATGTACAACCAAAGATCCCACTCGCGAATGTCGAAGTCGCGAATGTTAAAACCGGGAGCATTTTTCTAATCGCGAATGTTCGGAACTCGCGAATAGCGAATCCGCGAATGTCGAGGGTTTACTGTATTTTATCATTTTGGAAATAATTCGAGAAAGTATGTGCTGTTGAGGTCCGCTAGTTTTCATTTTTGAGAGTTATCGATTTATGAACATTAATTACTCAGAGCTTAACATACAAGCATGTGACAGACTGGGAAGGAAGAAAAGTTTTCATTTTTATTGCCACTCAATTCAAACGTTATTGGAATTTTAATTTCTCACTGTAAATTAATTGTATCTTTTAGTTTCTCTGTTACTACATTTAATTAAATTACTGTTTCCAAGTTAGCTATTCTGTTTGAACTACATACTTAAAGAAAAAAATGCGTTAAAGATTCATTTCTCGTTGTCTTTTTCTGGTTGAAGAGAACCTCCATTTCCTGAGGAACCTACAAAGTCTTGATGCGAGTTATTCTTTACGTTAGATTAGGAAAGACTGCTTCGCAAATTTGAAAACTTCGAGTGGTATTCCCAAACATGCCATTTTACTCCTTGTTAGATGGTTTCTTTATCAATTATGAATATTAAGCTTGTGTGCTTTGAAGAAAAATAATATCCTGTAGGAAAGTCGTAACCGCCCAGTCTTTCATAAACACACTCGCGGCAAGTAGAGTTGAGTAAAGATCCGCTACCGGGCAACTACGAGGCGGAACGCAGAGCCAGTGCAGGTTACCATTCATGCCAGCTAATTTGGAAAGCAAAGCCCGTTTTCCGGCCGCCAGAAAGCACCTACGGGTATTCGCAAACGGGCAATTAAAAGCCTCCACTGAATGGCCTGGCAGCACGGCCGTCACTTCCCATGAGGCATCGCGACGCTGCCTCCCTACACTCCCACGCTGCCACAACC
>JAHLJT010009419.1:7654063-7728766 GCA_031308135.1 Acheta domesticus | reverse complement strand
GGGGCGCCGAGCTGTGAGCAGCCGTTGAAAAAGCAAAACAACGAAAAGCAGGAGGGGTCATCAGCATTCTTTTCTACTTGCGTAACAAGACCATTCTTACGGAAGGAAGGAGATAGCGATTGCTCGAGGGCAGGAACGTTCTATTAAAGTTTTGGAGTTTCAGCACCTTGGAAACAAAAACTCCGTAACATGGATACCCAAAAAATTGAGCACATTTTCGAAATCTATGTAATGTTTTATTAATTTGATATTCTGTGCAATGTAATATTACCTCTTATAGAAATATTATAATTTTTACCGGCGCACAGTATCGGGCCTATAATGCTGTTATGCACAGTGTATGCGTGCATTAATTTACAAAGTACGACATGTTCTCAAGGATTCTAACTAGTTTTCATTTAATATTTACTTGTCATGTCTTTAAAATCAGTCCGTGAGAAGTGGGTGTTGTAGTAATACTGCGTGTAACAAAAATAAATTATACTAATAGCACTGTCGGCCAGCTGTTACTGTGTAAATGGCACATTAATTCGGCAAGGGAGCATAAATGAGTGAAGTTAGCCAAGTTTAAAAACGTTGAAATTTCAGAGGTTTTGACTTTCATAAAAAATTTGCTATACGCTTTGAAAGAAATTCTTGGAGAATTTAATTTATATATAAAATTGAAGAAAAAATTGGGAAAACAAAAAGCTAAAAAAGAACATACTTTTAAACATGGATAACGGAATAATGAAGTGAAAGGGAAAATGCGATAAAAGGTGCTCATCCAGGGGCTGCCATTACGGCAACCAAACGCTGCCGGTTGCTGATACCCACCCGCCACGTGCTTTTTGTTAACATCGGCACGGCTCAGCGGAAACTGATTAAAATGTTTCTCCAGACACAAAGCGTAAAGACGCCTCGCCGCGTTACGCCCCTATAGTTCCACGTGGCGTTTTAAAATAGATTCTTTACCAATTGCCAATTGACTGTTGATGGGCGCGGTCGTTATATCATTTAAATTCAGCTTAGAAGCGGCGCACAAAGCTCGCCCCATCTCCTCCCCCTGGCAGAGATGTTTTGATAGACCCGCGCCCGGCCCACCCCACCCGCGCCGCCACGCGCCGCCCACAAAGCAGCCGCGCTGCGCACCAGATGGACTGGGGCGGGGGGGGGGATTTGGCTGATGAGCACTGTCTGATTCTAAGAGAAAATATACTCTTCTTTTTACTGACACAATAATTATTTACATACTTTAGAATAATAGTAGTTTATGAAATTAATTTATAATGTTGAGCTCATTGCTGTGAGCACATGTTTTTGAAAACGAGCGACGTTAGGAGCGTGTTTTCAAATTGTACGAAGCAATATAATAAAGTAGTTGCATACGCTACTTTTTGTGTAACAGCATTGTAAATTTATAAGAGAATCAGACTTAATATTGCGAAACAACAACAAAAAAAGTCTCACCTTTCAAGACTAATGAAAACAGAATTTTAAGAAACAAAATCTTTTCATAAATATTCTTTAAAAATATTAAATATTGTAAACTATGTCAGCCCTCATTCACGGAAACTATTTTCAAAATATAATTGTTTTTATGAAACGTAATTATTGGTGTACATAAATGTTCATCAGCACTTATGTATGGAAAATCCATTTACATTCTAATACGTTACATTTACATTACATATTGATTGGAACGTTGGACTATGCGATACGAGTCGAGAATTTGTAAATTTCCGTAAATTTGCTTTGAAAAATACTGTAAGTATGACAATCGGATACTAAGTGTTTTTGACATTCACATTTTAAATTCCGCACACGGATTCTGACGTCAATATTTCATTTGTACGCCAGAGAACTATTTCCTGTGCTGATAATCTTCCTGTGTGTAAATAACTATTGTATTCTATTTATTTTTAAAGTATAAACACAGAGATATAGAATTATTAAAACAAACGAGTAATATCGCGTGATGTAAAAGTAAGAAATTACAAACTAATAGTATTTTCTGAAGCTCTTTCCGCATCGGAATAAATAGCTATAGGACTTCACTCTTATTGGAATGCGTTGTGATTGGTTCCTTCCTTCATTACGTCATCATCAGGTGTAAGGAAGTTCGTGAGTTCAGATTGTGATCAGCAGCTGAACCACGCTAAGTCCCAGTTTTTGGAGTCGCTGTACCTTTCTTCCAGTTACTTACTTCCTCTCTCATCTGCGACTAACTGTGAAATATTGCTATGATAACGTTCGAAATGGTTATAAACTTCACGATCTGAACTCTTTATGTTTCGGTGCGACTGTAGTGTTTATAATTGTAACAATTTTGCGCATGATTGACTCCCCTTGGTTGGTGCCAGAATGGACTAATTGCAACAGAACTATTGTGTTCGATGACATTGTGCGAGCGAATTGAATTGTGAAGGTGATGAATGGAAGTGTAGCAAGAAAGACCTTGGCAGCTCATAGCCGATCTTTTCGACTACCATGCAGAATCTGTGTGTAGGCACACGCATGGTGAGGAGTTGTCATGCTGACATTAGTGGAGGTGTAGCAAAAGTGTACCATTTTCATGCGAATAGGTAAGTTTTATTAATTTCAATCTGAGTTCGTTTCGTAATTTCAGAAATGAGATAAAAGTCTCGCATATTCTCTCTTCTCACCTTTCAATTCTTGTATCACACTACCCGCGCCATGTTTCTGCCATTAATTTAACTCCCGATTCTATACGCAAATTTTTTGAAATTATAATAGTTCTTGTTTTGACTCTTGATTCATCGGACGCAATGTCACAGTATTTTCTTGTCACTCCTGTTCAATATGTGTAAATTTTCACTTACATAGTGATTATATCTTTTTTCAGATCTAAAATATTTATATTTATATTTAAGATTAATGTAGCTCTGCTCACATTTATCAACAAAATTCTTATGTAGGAATGAGCAGATATTTTGCCAAACATACACAAATATTCCGATTTATTTATTATGCGCCAATCATTCAATCATTATGTTGGATAAAGATCTAATTTCTCTATAGGGTGATGATTGCGACCTTGTCGCTTGAATGCGCGACGCGAGTGGGAGTTGAATGAAGCTGCGGCCAGGGGGAGGGGCTCCATGGAGGCGGGCGCGCACGTGCTTCGCGGCGGGGCCACGCGCCGCCCCTTCCCATCCGCCCTCCGCCCGCGCCGCCGCCGCCGGTCCCCCCCTCCCTCCCTCCCTTTCCTCCCTCCCTTTCCTCCCTCCCTCCCTTTCCTCCCTCCCTCCCTCCCTTTCCTCCCTCCCTCCCTCCCTTTCCTCCCCTCCCCTTTCCTCCCCTCCCCTTCTCCCCTCTCTTCTCTCTCTCTCCGACCCCTATAACCACCCTTTCCTCCCCCTCCCATCGCCCTTCTCCACACCCACCCCTCCCACTTCCAAGCCCTTGCACGCAAACCTACTATTTTGACGCTCTTGTTTTTTAACGACTTCATCAGTCGATAGTGGATCACCGAAGCGAACATCATACAGTGGTTCATGAGATGAACCGTACTACCAGAGCGTAAATAAATATAACTGTTTACTACATCAATTATTATATTAGACATGACACAGTTTTTAAATATGTAGACTTCAATCATAACGTTTTTGACTAATATGAAACTAAATAATATACAAAATTAACCTGGGTAATTTTCTGGGATACAAAATAGATCCTACACCAAATTTAAATAATTTGATTTAATTTTTTGCTATGACTGATTCTCTCAAAGCAGTATGTGGCGTACGAGGGAGAAAGGTAATCTTACGTATGTTTTCTTGAGCTCCAGATGCAGTTAAAATACTATGTACAGAGTGTCCCACCAACTATGGGACCACTCCCATAACTTCTAAACGGTTCAGGATATCGACATGCAAGTTTTCGCTGAATAATGCAGATTCATGGGGCAAGTAACATGCTGTAGAGAAATTGTCTATTATATTTTTAGTGTTGGAGAAATTTAACCATTTTTTTATTTTTTAATGGAACTATATGTTTTTCTGACCAGCAATGGATAGATAATGAAAAGACAAATAAAATGATGTATCATTCGCTAGTATTTTGATAGTAATTTGCTTATAAAATTAGACTTTCTGTTGCGTTATTTGAATGAAACGGACAATATTTCGTGGTAGCAGCCCTTGCAACAGTCGCCGTTGGTGAACGGTTGGAGAAAGACCTTCGCGGCGTCGAGACTTTTCGTGGAGACAGGAAGTGTGAAAGGGGTGGCCGTGGGGGATAGAGGCGTAACAACAGCAATTCATGGTCTTGACACGAAGATCATATGAACAAACATCAATATTACCGATCAGAAAGAGTTTTTTTCCCATTTGTTCATCTGAATTGAACTTTTCTTGTAATGAAATTCCAAAGCAAACGTTGGAATTATCAATTTAATACGAATGAAATACAGTTACAGTTATCATTTGTAAAATAGAATGAAATAAGAAGACGAAGTTTTCGATCACAAATATACATTATTTAAATTAGTTGAATGTAGTCTGCAATTAAACTGATCAATTATCGCTGTGAAGCGCATTATTTTGTGTCCGTTTGGTGTGTGTTTAGTTCGTTCCGAGTGATGGTTTGAACGCGCCCAGGTGGCCTCCGTGGAAGCTCCTCCCCCAGCGTCCCCTCGGGGACAGCGACCGCGAGACGGATTCATAGACGTCACAGCGCAGACTGCGCTTCGATGCACTCCCACCAAACACGCCTCCTCCCTCACCCCCATCCCCTCCCTCACTCCTCCCCCTCCCACACCTCTCGCCCGCGGCCACGCGCAGCAAGCCGGGAGAGGTGCCTCAAGGCATCAACAGATGTCACTGTAGTGCCTCTGACCAGGAGGGCCAGGGCAGTGTTGTCACGGTGGATGCCACGAGCGGGAGTCCGGAAGGACGACAAATCGCCCCCCGCCACAAGAGACAACGCCAATCCTTTTTTATAAACGGCGTGGTTACTAATAGTTTCCTTTCCCGACGCTAGTTGCGCAGAGAAGCTCGTGGCATTCTGCGGCGCCACGACGCGTGCGACTGCCACCAGAAGAAGACCTTGACACCGCTGGCCTACGGTACGAGTCACGTCACAAGAAGCATTTTGGCTTAAAAATATCCGGAATTTGTATTGTTGCACAGACTCAAGGTTGTTTTATGTACATCGCAAAAGCTGAAGGCAGAACTTTATCACCTATTCGGAAATGCGTAGCGAAGCGTCAACTCAAGTAGAATGAGATTAGGTTTGGTGGTATTGTGTACTAAATAAAAATTTACGACTGTGTGAGTGGAACTCGAAAGAACATACTTTATCTCTCACTAGATTTAGAAAGTTCCTACCAGCAGTCTGTTCCATGTTTATCACATATCTACTGTTCTTCGTCACCGTAACGTACCTCTACCTCCCTGCTCAGCCCATGTCAGCTAATATGCAAATAATCCGGCTAAAGTCTGAAGTATGTTTCAAAGCTTTTCCTTCGGTCTTTCTCTATTCAATTTTGGATTATAGGAACACTAATTAGTTAACTATCGAATTGGATTCGCACTTGAGCCGTAACCTACACCTTATCCTCCATGTGTACATTTTAATTTAGGAAACAATGAAAGATAAATATCTAAACAATATTTTGTAATTATTTGTATAGTACTACTTTTCCTTATAGGAATAGTGGCAATGCAAACTCTGAAGAAAGCCAATAAATAATATTTATAAAAACACGCTAATTATTTATATTGTTAAATAAATGTACAAACAATATTTGTAATTTTGCAAGCTATTTTAAGTAATTATAAATAATTCTTTTAATCTTGTCTTTTTTCAAGAGTGTGAGGGCATGGAGGGAGGGTTGGAGCGGCTCTCGCTTCTTCAGAAGCATAAAAGAGAAATGTATCAAAACATAACAATGGAACAAAATCAGTTATTAGTACATTCGACTACACACACTCCATTTAAACAAGATTAAACGAAAAATGATGTTTGAATGGGGATAAGTCATTTTCATTATTATTTTATCAAGTATAATATTCTAGAATTGAGCAAAACGATAATATATGTATTAAGAAGTTAATAATAATAATAATAATAATAATAGTAATAATAATCTGCTAATGAATGCAGTACGTGCAAATGAATACGATGTATAACGCACAAATAAATTGTGTGAATTGAATTTTGTCGGCGTGAATGGCGGAGTGCTAGGGCCTTCGTCATGTACTAAGTATCATAGGTCGCGGACAGCCTTCTGTCCCTAGATTCGACGAGTCCGCAATTATGTCCCTGCTGAATGGCTTGAGAAACGCCACTTACACATATAAAGAAATGGGTTCTGTTGGAAAAGTCGTAATAAATAATGTGCTATCGGATTCCGCAGCTTGACTGGTAATGTCTTCCTTACAAGTAGGAAATTTAATATTGACACAGCAAAAAATATTGATTTGATTGGTTTTGTTTATTTCTTTCGATTACATCTAAATTATAATTTATCACATGTACAGTACGTCAAACACTGCAACCGAAACCATAATGTCAATTAGTTGCGTGTAACGAACGACGATTTTCAGTTCTGCGTTCTATTTCTTCAAATGAAAGTGATATTTTGTGCTTTTAACTAGCAATTTTTACATTCGTTTTGAAATTTTCGTTGAGTCTCACAATGCACTTTGTGAAATCAAACGATTTAAGAGTGATAACATAACATCGGAAACTATTGAAGATGGAAATTGATAGGTTCTGATGAGAGAATTCTTGTGCATTTTTGTAATTAGCATCGCCTATCAGAATAGCTGTATACTGACACATGTGAAAACCTAGAAGTGAAAACTTTGAATATTATTTTGACTCAGGATAACATTGTTTTGGCATAATTTATTAGACATTTTTTGTCGTCTCGAATAGTTTTGGAATATTAAAGCTTATTTAAATGTTACTTAATGATTGTGATTTTAATTATAACCTTTTAATATGTTTCATTGAAAATTGATTTTTCTCACACAAGAACACACAGGCCTATCATACAGAACAGGTTACTCATTAATTTTATTCAGAATTCTAAATGAGAGTGATATGAGAGTAGATTTTGACGGTATATTTACAATTAAAGCAGGATATATTTGTTCAATATTGAATATTTAAGAAGAAATATTAATGGGTTTACAATTTATTTACATTTAAGATTTTCATCATTAATTGACGAACGATAAGAAAAGACATTTACTACACTAGTGGCATTTATATTCTATCTTAAGGTTTCAAGAAAAAAAAAAAAACAACAGAAATATCAAAATTGCTGTTGAAAATTATATTTGTTTTGTGTCAACACCTTGTTGAATTAATTAAATGTAATGGTTTTATAATAACGTTCATATTGTTGGATGAATTGAAAAAGAATGAACGTAAACAAAAGAAAACAAACAAAAATAAATGAAAGGGAATTGAACGTTGGAGGAGAGGAAGACCGCCCTGCCTCGCACGTCACCCCGCGCGCCCGAGGGGGGGGGGGAAGGCGGGGGCATCGAGAAGAAAGCGACCGGCCGGCGATTATACAGCGTAATGACGTTGGGGGTCGCCACGTGGTCCCTGGAGGGCGACGCGGTGCGAGGGTCGTGGAGGGGGACAGCCGGTTTCACGTCCTCCGGCGCACGCAGCCGATCAACAAAGTGACGATCGCCTCGGAAATCAGCGCGCAGCTGGTGGACGTAATGAACAGAGCCTTACCCCCGCGATTACGCCATTCGCCCGCTCCTGCCCCCCCCCGTCCCTGCGCACCCCTGCGCCGCCCTGCACCCTTGCTTTGGCCCCGCGGCCAACGGCGGCGCTGCGCGCGAAGTGGGTGGGAGTCCGACTATGGGAGGGCGTCTCCCTTTCTTATTCACGTGGTAGGGATGCCACATTCACAACATAACATCGATCTTCATAATTATAACATCCATGTTAATAATACATCGCCCTAAACCGTCGATGTTTTTTAAAACATCTATGTTTTAAAAATATCAATGTTTTAAAACTGTTTAGTACCTTCTAACATTAATATTCGTATCGAGCAGAATTTAATTTGAAAGTGATCGTGTTCATTAATTAATGACTAACAAAAAAGTTAAAAGTTCTGAGATTAATAAAAAAAATAACTGATCCTAAAAGCCTGAGCGCTGAAGGTCATCTCAAAGGGGTCAGAGAAAATTTAGAGCGGTTTGTCACAAAAAAGTTAAAAAATTGTGTATATTTCGCACAAAATTACTCGAAACTATTCAAATTTGAATGAGTTCTTCTAATCAATACCTCTTACAATTAAAGGCATGATTTTTTCTGAAGACTGAGTTCTCAGAAATCTGCAAATGGGAGAGAGAAGGGATGTAAGAATGAGAGATAATGTGTAGGGGAGAGATTGAAGGAGAGTGAGAGATTGATGAAGAGTGAGAGATTGATGGAGAGTGAGAGATTGATGGAGAGTGAGAGATTGATGGAGAGTGAGAGATTGATGGAGAGTGAGAGATTGATGGAGAGTGAGAGATTGATGGAGAGTGGGAGATTGACGGAGAGTGGGAGAATGACGGAGAGTGGGAGAGTGACGGAGAGTGGGAGAGTGACGGAGAGTGACGGAGAGTGGAAGAGTGACGGAGAGTGACGGAGAGTGGGAGAGTGACGGAGAGTGGGAGAGTGACGGAGAGTGGGAGAGTGACGGAGAGTGGGAGAGTGACGGAGAGTGGGAGAGTGACGGAGAGTGGGAGAGTGACGGAGAGTGGGAGAGTGACGGAGAGTGGGAGAGTGACGGAGAGTGGGAGAGTGACGGAGAGTGGGAGAGTGACGGAGAGTGGGAGAGTGACGGAGAGTGGGAGAGTGACGGAGAGTGGGAGAGTGACGGAGAGTGGGAGAGTGACGGAGAGTGGGAGAGTGACGGAGAGTGGGAGAGTGACGGAGAGTGGGAGAGTGACGGAGAGTGGGAGAGTGACGGAGAGTGGGAGAGTGACGGAGAGTGGGAGAGTGACGGAGAGTGGGGACATAAAGTGAGACAGAAAAGTGATTAATACTGCAATACGATTAATAGTACGACTGAACATGTTGAACTTCCGAATTTGTATAAATTAATGCAACTGATTAAAACAAAGCGGAATGAAGAAACAGTAAAATATTTCGCAGCTAAATTGCAGAACGATGGATGAAGTCAAGTGGAAACACAATGCGACGATGTTAGAACTAAACAACTAAAATTTCAAGGACGAATCCAGCGATAAGATACAAATGAAACTAGAGCACACTGAAAATCAGAAGCAGCGGAAACAGCAGCAGCAGCAGCCGCGGAGATGGCAACATTAGGTTTTATACTTGAGAAGATGTATGTTTTCCAAAGTGACTGCTAGCAAAGATACAATGAAAGTCGCCTGAAATTGGTCAACATACCTGTTGTGCTTTATGGTATTGAAAAAAACTATTAATGAGTTTATTTTAGAATGCGGTATGCACATTACCGGAAATTTGCTGGGGATAATTTTTACTTCTTCGCCTTACTTCGTAAGAAGAATATTGTAATCGATATTTCGACAGAAACTCTTTATTTTCGGGACCTGGTAACGAAAAGGTAGATAAATATTGTTCCTGAATGTTGTAAATGTAACACTTTGTGCAGTCAAAATCCATGTTTTGTGGGCTCTTGATACAGAAAAATCGATTGACGACAAAACGTCTATCTGTGGTCAACGCTATTCCCTAAACCGTCAGGCGATCTTACAAAATTCATATTCCCCTATTAATCTAAACGAACTGGAGCTTCTTCAGGTTTGAAACGGATATTTCGAACTTTTTGGGTTATTTTACATTTATATCATGGACGTTTTTCAAAATTTTCTCGAACATTGCTTTCAATGTTTTGATTAAACTTAGTCCTCGTACAGCGTAAAGAATGCTAAAATGATGGTGCAAGTCTCATTTTCTTTCTAATTCCTGATTTGTTAAATGTTTCAAATGCAAAAGTTAAATATTTTTGAGGCGTCTTTCCACAACAACAATATTGAACCTAAAGTTATTTTCCTTAATAAATCTGCTGTTCATAGAAAGATTGTAAAATGTTTTGAAAATATGAGTTGTTTCGCGTAATTTTGAGTGCAATATAGACAATTTTTGAATAATTATTTTTTCAAAAATGACGTCAATTTTTTTTCTTTCAATTATCTCCTCGTATATATCAAAGGAGAGATTTTTGTCTTCAATGAAATATATTCTAAAAAATTGGATCTTTAAAAAAGTTTTAAACAATTATTTGAAAAATGTAGTAGTTTTTGCATACTTTTTACTTAAAATTAATTAAAGTTATACAAAAACATTTTTTCAAACACTGTCCAATTTTTTTCTTTACTTTTGATCATAGAAAGAGAACTAGACTGATATCGCTTATGTATTAGCTCGTAACTATATACATTTACTTATACAGTAATCCCTAAACATTCGCGAGAGTTAGGTTCCCAAAAAACCTCGCGAATGTTAAATACGCGAATGTTAAGTCTATCTTTTAATGAAGAAAGGTGGGGTAGGTTCTTGGATATCGAAAAACTGTTTAAAAAAGAAAGAAAAAAATCTGACAATCAATTACAGTAGAACTAATAAAGAGCTACTACAAGCAGAATTCACAATTAACATTCCAAAATGAAGAAATAAAATTATGTTTGAAACTTATTTCAAAGTTGAAAATGATTGGATATAGGATTTGCTAATTTTAATTACCTTTCTCGCTGTTGTAGTTTCCAAATATGGAAGTTCCTACTTCTGTTCTCCCTTAAATTTCGAAGTTATTTCCATGTTTGAATCACATTCGAATGCCAGTTCCACCAGAGCTTGTTGATTTTAGAACGCCATCAACAGTTTTGACATTGAAGTTGCCCCAGGACGAAGTTTCGTTTCTGTTACTTCATCATTACTGTCGCTGAGGTTTTCTTCAGTGATGATTTCCCAAAGCTCCTCTACAATGAGCTCATTATAATGAGAGTTGCACAGATCCTGAATGGCTTTTCTGTTTATTTGGACAAAAGACTTACCTGCAATTTGGCGCAACTGAATTGAATTATTTTACAATTGTGTTATTCTATAAATGTGATTTGACATTTCATCTGTGCAATTTTTGAAGAAAGTTATACTGCGAGTTCCAAGGTCTGCCAAGTTCGTTTCCCAGATGATGATAAAGGAAATGAGATGGGCTTGCTTTCAAAGAAAATGTACGACCAAAAGACCCCTCTTCGAATGTCGAAGCCGCGAATGTTAAAACGGGGAGCATTTCTCTAATAGTGAATGTTCGGAACTCGCGAATAGCGAATCCGCGAATGTCGAGGGATTACTGTATTTCATAAGTTGGAAATAATTTGAGAAAGTATGTGCTGTTGAGGTCCGCTAGTTTTCACTTCTGAGAGTTATCGATTTATGAACGTTCATTACTCAGAGCTTAACATTCATGCATGTGACAGACTGGGAAGGAAAAAAAAAGTTTTCATTTTTATTGCCACTCAATTCAAACGTTACTGCAGTTTTAATTTCTCGCTGTAAATTAATTGCATCTTTTAGTTTCTCTGTTACTACATTAATTAAATTACTGTTTCCAAGTTAGCTATTCTGTTTTAACGCATTACTTAAAGAAAAAATTGCGTTACAGAGTTCATTTCTCGTTTGTTCAGTTTCTGTGTTGAAGAGAACTCCATTTACCTGGAGGAAACTTACAAAGTCTTGATGCGTAGGTATTCTTTACGTTAGATTAGAAAGACTGCTTCGCAAATTTGAAGACTTCTATTGGTTATTCCTAAACATGCCATTTTAATTCCTTGTTATATTGTTTCTTTCCTCCATTTATGAATATTAAGCTTGTGTGCTTTGAAGAAAAATATTATCCTGTAGGAAGTCAGTAACGCTCCATTTTCATAACACACTCGCGGCAATTGAGTTGAGTAAAATCGTTACGTAACTACGAGGAGGAACGCAGAGCCAGTGCCGTGTACCTTCATGCGCAGCTAATTTGAAAGCAAAGCCTGTTTTCCCGGCCGCAGAGCCCTACGTGGTATTTCGCAAACTGAGCATTAAAAGCCTCCAGATGAAGGCCGGCAGCCCGGCCGTTTCATTCCCAGAGGCTCTCCCGGACGCTGCCTCCCTACACTCCCCCGCTGCCACACCCATTACCTGTGTCCGCATCCACCTCAGGCGCTCTCGCCCTTGCCCTCGTCATCGCCCGCGCTCTCGCCCGCGCTCTTCGCCCTCGCCCGCGCTCTCGCCCGCGCTCATCGCCCGCGCTCTCGCCCGCGCTCTCGCCCGCTCTCTCGCCCGCCCTCTCGCCCGCCCTCATCGCCCGCCCTCCTCTCGCCCGCGCTCTCGCCCGCCCTCTCGCCCGCCCTCTCGCCCGCCCTCTCGCCCGCGCTCTCGCCCCCGCCCTCTCGCCCGCCCTCTCGCCCGCCCTCTCGCCCGCCCTCTCGCCCGCCCTCTCGCCCGCCCTCTCGCCCGCCCTCTCGCCCGCCCTCTCGCCCGCCCTCCTCGCCCGCCCTCTCGCCCACCCTCTCGCCCAGCCCTCTCGCCCGCCCTCTCGCCCGCCCTCTCGCCGCCCTCTCGCCCGCCCTCTCGCCCGCCCTCTCGCCCGCCCTCTCGCCCGCCCTCATCGCCCGCCCCTCTCGCCCGCCCTCTCGCCCGCCCTCTCGCCCGCCCTCTCGCCCGCCCTCTCGCCCGCCTCTCGCCCGCCCTCTCGCCCGCCCTCTCGCCCGCCCTCTCGCCCGCCCTCTCGCCCGCCCTCTCGCCCGCCCTCTCGCCCGCGCCTCTCGCCCGCCCTCTCGCCCGCCCTCTCGCCCGCCCTCTCGCCGCGCCCTCTCGCCCGCCCTCTCGCCCGCCCTCTCGCCCGCCCTCTCGCCCGCCCTCTCGCCCGCCCTCTCGCCCGCCCTCTCGCCCGCCCTCTCGCCCGCCCTCTCGCCCGCCCTCTCGCCCGCCCTCTCGCCCGCCCTCTCGCCCGCCTCTCGCCCGCCCTCTCGCCCGCCCTCTCGCCCGCCCTCTCGCCCGCCCTCTCGCCCGCCCTTCTCGCCCGCCCTCTCGCCCGCCCTCTCGCCCGCCCTCTCGCCCGCCCTCTCGCTCTCTCCCTTGCCCTGTCTTTCCCCTCGTCTTTGCCCGCGCTCTCGTCCCAGCTCACGCTCCGCTGCAGCTGCCCCCTCGCCTCTGCCTTCGCTCGCGCCCTCGCACTCGCCTGTCCCCTCGTCCAGTCTTGCTGCCGTTTCTACATCCGTACCCGGCCCACTCAGGTTCCCGTTGCCTCTACACTCATCGCCCTTGCATGTGTTTTAGTTCTCGTGTATCTACTCACTGTCGCAGCTCCGTAGTCGATTACCGAAAGGGGGATAGTGAGATCAGAGAGAAATGGCAGCTTCGGAATTTGTTTGTTTTTTCCATTCGACTGAGCACCTCAAAAACCACCTACTCTCCTTGTAGGAGGTTAAAACTTATAGTATAATATAACCTTATAGTATTTCCGCCCCCCTTTGTATAATGCAACTACAAACTGCAATTTTCAGAACCTTTTCGTGTACATTCTTCCTCAGTAGTTATACAGGGTTGTACATAGTTTGCAGGCGTGAGCCACTGAGGCCTGCCATTGCCTTCCAGCGCGTCACCCAGTGATTGAAGGGTTGATCATCAGGTCTGAAAAGTAGTTGGTGAATAAATATTATAACGCTTCATACGGGGAATACGTAGGAATCTCCTCCTCTTCCATTTCCTCCCAGTCATCTCCTCCATTTCATCCATCTCTCCCCCCATCTTCTACCTCACCATCTCCTTCCTCCTCTCTTCGGCACCATCTCATCTCCAGTCACCTTTTCTCCGCCACCTCCCCGTTTATCTCTTCCCACTCCTTCTCCTCCCCTTCTTCTTCCCAGCCACATTGTTTCTCGCTGTTTCCTCTGCGCTGTCTTCCCCCGCACCGTCTCTTCCTGCGCCGTGCACGAGCTGTTGGGTGCGGCGCTGCGGCATCG
Source organism: Acheta domesticus (assembly GCA_031308135.1). Lineage (NCBI taxonomy): Eukaryota > Metazoa > Arthropoda > Insecta > Orthoptera > Gryllidae > Acheta > Acheta domesticus. Next base: position 7,714,802 of record JAHLJT010009419.1, on the reverse strand, counting down.
GCCTTCCGTGGCGGCAGTGGCGGTGGAGGTAGATTATTTCCGCTGACCGCGCGCCGCCTTTTGCTCTCTCTTTAATTTATACCACCAAATTTGCTTTCGTTTACGGAAAATAAATTAAATTGCACGGCCGGCGGGGCGCGCCGCTTGTGACGACGCCGCGAGTTGCGAGGCTTGCCGCCCCTGCCCCCACCCTCTCCCACCCCTCGCCCCCTCCGCGCCCCCTCCCGCGACTCCGCCCGCGCCCCCGCCCGCCCGCGCGCGCCGCAGCTCCCGCATCCACCGGCGCGCCTCGCTCGCTATTTGTTTAACTGCGCGCGCGCCGCCGCTTGGCCAGTTGGAAGTCGGCGTCGTTGGACTCCAATTTGGGCTGATGAATTTCTTCGCCACGCGGGAAGCGGAAGTTCCGTGTGAGAAATCGGATTCTTTTAATGTCAATATGATTATGCTTAGGGGTTACCGTCAATAATGCGGTTATTTTCATGGACGTAAGACAATTATTTAAAATGAAGTGCAGAGGATGAAATTATATAGTATAATCTCCATTATATAGTCGTACGAGGGTGACCAAAAAAGTTAGAATTTAGCAATTTCGAAAATTCAGAGCCAACCGTCAAAATCGGACCTATGACATATTTAAATTAGTCATTTGAGAAACACCTTATCTCCATTTGTTTTTCAAAATTGAGTTACACATACAGATTTACTGGTTAGGGCAAACCTTATCCATTCCACGTAAATCATCACATCTCCAATGGAAAGGTACATAACAATGAGGTGTTAAGATTTACATTCTTTTGAGGAACACATCTCCCTGAGAACCACATCTCCCTGTGGTGTATTGTTTCTCAAATGACTTTGTAAGGAATGGCAGTGGCCCAAAAGAAATATGCTCAGTTTTGGTCAATTTCATGGATAGTGTTCTTGATACCAATGCCAGGCATCTTCAGGATTTTTCTGATGCCGCAGCAGGACAAAACAAAAACAATGTTGTAGGAAGATTATTCTTAGCCTTAATAGAAATTGGGCGGTTTGACGCAGTTATTCATTATTTTACAACGCGTGGGCATTCCTACCCCCATATGACTTTGACGTGACTTTAGTGTCATAAAAAGGAAAATTTAAAAAAACTTATAGGATTTTTACGATGAAGCAATATGCAGAATTAATTCTTCATTTAACAGTAGTTCCGGACAAATTTCAAGTAGAACTCGGGGAAAGTGAAAAGGTGAAGGATTTTAAACCATGGTGGCCAAATTACTATAAAAGAATGTTGTGTCGACTGGGACTCAAGCAAGAAGCATTTCAAGGAAAACAAATAAAAATCCAACATTTCGAGTTTCATGGAGCTCACATATTCTAACAAACATGTGGGTGAAATTAAAGCAAAACATTTCATTGATAGACTAGCTGAACACAATATTGTCAGAAAAGAATACCAAAATATTGTCAGTAATATTGTAACATTATGTTTACATTGAAGGCATATCAAATATTTCTTGCAATAAATCGGTTTTTCCTTCTTATATTATTTCTTACCATTATTTTGTGCATATTAATGAAGAATGTCATTGAAGAAACAACACATCTCCAATAAACTTTTTAGTTGATTTTGATACGTCTATGTAAATACATTTGTTTCTCTTTAAACAAGTGAAAGAACCCAAAATGCATATATTAAAATACAAAAATTATGTATATGACCTATATTAATATCTTAAGACCCTTTTTTTTCAGTTTACCGAAAGTTTACTTTTTTGAAGATGAGGTGTTTCTGAAATGACTGATTCATTTATACTAAATACATTTCACTGTATTCTTTCAAGAAATTTTGGAGTCATATTTTGACATTACATACATTACATTACATACATTTTGGAGTCATATTTGACAACATTTTGAACATGTACCAGGGACTTCGCATAAAGTACCGCAAAATTCAAAGAAATAGTTTCAAAATTGCAAGACTTTGACTCTGGTCAGATCGATTAAGGAATATTCATTTTAGGAAAAATATTTGGCGATAGTGTTGTTCAAATACGAATGGACGGACGGATAGACGAACTGGCAGGTATACGAAGAGACAAAAACAACAAAAAATGTCGCTGTGCTGAATACCAAAGCGTGTATTTCCGTTGCAGTCTCAAAATCGATTTTTCGCAACATTTCACACAACTTTATACTACTTATTATATTACTCCATATAATACTGTATACTTACGTATACGAGAAAGTAAACATGAAGCTATTCCTTCTTCAGAAATTGATAATTGACATTGACAACAAAATCTTAATACAATTTTAATATTAAATTTTGTTATAATTTATCGGTCAAAGTAATTGCATTAGTCAAAGCATTGAATCCGTCAGAGTAATTCAATGACAATCAGACATAGAAATGAGAAATTTGATTTTAGTGTGTCACATCTCACAATCCAGGGTTCAAATGTTATACTTCAAGTCAGTGCTCCTAATACTTGGGCGAACACGTTTCACGGAAGAATTATAATGTAAACACTGATAACAATGTCACTACAACGAAAATATGTGAGCAATGACCTCAAGAACATGCATTCTGGAAACGCGTAATCTTATCGCGCAGCTTTCGACACTACTTCATTGTGCTCATGTTGTCTGGTTGCATTCAATGCCTTATGGAATTTCTTTGGAAACGAAATGAGAAAGCAAATGTAATGGCATTTAAGTATTGTATAGATTTTTCTAGCGACTGTCTTTTTAATACTTTTCTTTAGGTGTTCATATGTTTAAAATTACGTCACTAATAATTATTGGCATATAAACTTCTAGTTTATCACAACAGTTAATTTACCATTATTTTCATTATCATTATTATACTTTTTAATAGTACACACGTATTAAATAGCGTGCTTTTATAGAAGGATTGTAGTATTGCTTTTTGAAGTAAATTGGATGTAAAAGAATATTAAGGAGTTATGTGTTAGAAACATACTCTCACGCGGTCAGTTTTGTAATAGTTATTCAGCAGAGCAATATTCTATTAAATCTAATATTATTCATTTAGAGCAATGATGTCAAGGTCTCCTACTGGTGGCAGTGGCACGCCTCGCGGCTCCGTGCCATGCCACGAGCTTCTCTGCGCCACTAGCGTCGGGAGAGGAAACTATTGTAACCTCGCCGTTTTACAATAGGGATGACGCTTCCTCTTGCGGCGGGATTATGAACTGGAGAGGCGATTTCGTCTCTCAGTTCATAATATATTATGGAGAGGCGATTTCGTCGTGGCACTCGTGCCGCGGACTCCCGCCCGCGGCATCGATCTTGACAACACTGATTTAGAGTTATTAATAAGTGCATGCATATAATTAATATTGGGTGTTTATTATTGTCATCCAATAGGCTGCAAATATCTAAAATTAGAAATAATAAATATTTAGATCAATGTTTCCAAGATCGATGCCACGAGGGGGAGTCCGTGGCACGAGTGCCACGACGAAATCGCCCCTGCACGCAGTTCATCACCCCGCCACCAGAGACAACGCTATCCCTAGAGTAAAACGGAGGGGTTACTATACTGCGATTTTCGTAACTTTGTCCCTGACAGGAATCAGCTGTTTCGCTGCCATCCAATCAGGAGCTTATATTTCGCGACATTGACGTCACTATGGTGACATTCAACTATAGTGACGTTCCCAATTGGATGAAACCGTGAACAGCTGATTTCTGTCAGGGACAAAGTTACGAAAATCGCAGTATAATAGTTCCCTTTCCCGTTGCTAGTTGCGCAGAGAAGCTCGTGTCATGCTACGGTGCCACGGACGCGTGCTACAGCCTTCAGTAGAAGACCTTGACACCACTGATTTAGGCCATCGGGAACATCCAATAAGGGGATAGACGAAGGCCATTTCGTTACCATGTGAATCAGGTTTATTTGACGCTCTTTGCACCTACAGAAATTCGGCGCCTTTGGCGTTCTGGAGTCAGTTGAGATGTCGTGCCGCTCGTGGGCTCGTGTCCCTGTCGAGGGCGGTTGAGGGGGGGGCTGGGGGTTGGAGGAGGGTGCCGGCTGCCCCCGGGCGATTACGTCGCTTTGTGTCCCCTCAACACCGCTCCCTCGCATTGCTCGTTGCCATGAATGATGGCTGTTCAAATTGCGATTTGTGTCCTTGTCTGCAGACTTCGTAGCGGGTGCCAGTTGGAATGCTAGCGAAGACGGATTATGCCAATTATGTCTGTTTGGTTCAATGGGGAAGTCACGAAACGGATTTTGGGGGTTGACTATTCTTAACGTCGTTTCGTAAGTTGTTCAAAAGGAACATACCCCCTGTGCCTGTCAATTCCTTAAAAGGAAACATATTTTTGTAATGGAAATGAGGACATCTGATCGACCAAAAGGGACAAGGTCTCTATTTGTTTATTACTTTTAGACGTTTTATTTGGAATTTTGAGGTTTACAGATTGACAATTACTGCCATTAGTACGTATTAGCGTAGCAGATAATGAATTAGCAATGAATTAGAGATTTTTAAGTTGAAAGTGACTTGTGAGTTATGCTTGCCTAATTGCCATTACGTAACCGATTCGGTTGCAGCTTGATTTTCTTTTCGCTAGAGGGACCCGGAACGAAATACCTAGTGCTATGTATGTGCTAAAGCATGTGCTATGTGCGTGCTCTGTATATGCTATTTGGTGTTGTGGTCCGTAAGTTAAAAATAATCTGTGTTGATGCTCGCTAGTTTAGAAACAATCAGGTTTTGATAGTGCGGCCGGATTTCATAGTATAACGTATGGTTTTTAGTTTCGAGAATACTTTCAGATTAAGTTAATTGCATACTTCAGATCAACTTACGATTAAGTTGATCTGAAGTATTCATTTTATTTAATTCAAAGCTTTTAAACAGTACATAATAATATGCCCATATGTTATAAATAAACTGTGTGTTGCTCTCTAGTTTAAAATTATTAGGCATTGAATATCATGTCGTGGTCCATACTTGGGCGGATGGCTTTAAAATTAATGAGTTGGTTTATTTACTCTATGATCTTAGTCTGGGCATAAATTTCCTTTAATATTGTATGTTTCTGTAGCTGTGGGGCGAAGAAAAACGTAGGCAGCGGAGTTTGCTAGTTACTGTGAAGGGAATATGTCACGTTCACCACATGTCTCTCTTACCCCCCCCCCCCCTCAAGCTTGGGAATTAAGGTCCAGACACTCGGGACATCGGTAGATCGTTAGTTAGTCTGCAAAGTCCGACAATCAACCCAGAATGCTAAATTCGTACATACATCTTACAGTTGCAAATTCTTGTTTATTTTATAAAATATTAAATATAAAAAATATACAATACCAGCAGTTTTTGTGAGCCTGTCATTAGCCTATTATTATATAGTCTATATTTAGCCTACATTTTTGTTGTAGCTTTTATTTTTGATTTTGTGTCAGCTGGTTTTAATCAACAGCTGACTGAACACTGATTTTTTAGTAAACTTCAGGAGCCTAACATTTCGGAATATAACATTTAATTAGGCTAAAATTATGAGCTATCTTTCTGTGTGTTCTGCTGTAGTGTGTCAGCCAGCTTTATCGCCATCCTTGCTTGCCGCGTCCTGCCTAATCATTCCGGCGTATCCCATCGTCCCGCCCGCCCGCCCCGCCCCGCCCCGCCCCACTCCGCCCCGCCCACCTCCATATCGCTGTGTTCCGCTCCGCACTTTCCGCCTGCCCCCGTGTCCCTCTGCACGCCCGCCCGCTCGTCTACCCTTGCTCAGCCCTACCTCGCACCCCAGGGCTCAGCCGCAGAGCAGCGCAGCGGCGAAGGGAGCTGGGTCCACGTGGGCGGCGGAGGGGGGAGGATTTTGAGGCGAGATTGCGCGCCGGCGAGAGGATGAGCGGGAGAGATGGTGGCGGGGGCCTGCGGCGCCCATGCTATTGAGGAGGGGGAGTGTCCATACCGGGTGGACGCGATCCGGTAGATCGGCACCGGGCGGAGCGAGCTGGGGAAATGAATGTGAGGCGAAGTTCAGTTTCAGGTAGAACGAATTACGTGGGGGAGGGGAGATGGGACACGGGAAAGAATCAGGCAGTAGAAAAAAGTCCGACGTCAACGTCTCGAACATACTATATCTCCAATACTAGCATTGATTCCCTTCATCCAGTGCACTTGATGTTCCATAAAACTCAATAAGTCAAAGTCAAAATATTCCATAACAAACCTTTTTGCTTTTCGCCTTCTAACCTACATATCGAGTAACAACAGGGGGAAATACAGAGATCAGTACAGAAGAAATGTGAACGAAATATGATAAAACGGGGAGAAAACTAAACAGGAAAATGGGAGACGATAGAATGAGACAATTGATGGGATGATTTGGAGGAAAGCGCCAGGATGAGTCAGTGGGAGAGAGGAGGATAGGAAGTGGTGCGACGAAGCGGAAAGCAGAGAGCGATAGGAGGAGGGCGGGAGGCGAGCAGCAGCGGAGGCGGAACGGGATCCGATAAGGCAGCTGGGAATGAGATAAGCGGAAAGGGGGGCAGCGGCGATGCACGCATGCCCAACCCACTGTCTGCCCGTCTGCCCATCTGCGCGTCTGCCTGTGTGCCCGTGTGCCCGTCTGCGCGCCTGCGCGTCTGCCCGTCTGTCCGACTGCCCGTCTGTCCGACTGCCCGTCTGTCCGACTGCCCGTCTGTCCGACTGCCCGTCTGTCCGACTGCCCGTCTGTCCGACTGCCCGTCTGTCCCACTGCCCGTCTGTCCGACTGCCCGTCTGTCCGACTGCCCGTCTGTCCGACTGCCCGTCTGTCCGACTGCCCGTCTGTCCGACTGCCCGTCTGTCCGACTGCCCGTCTGTCCGACTGCCCGTCTGTCCGACTGCCCGTCTGTCCGACTGCCCGTCTGTCCGACTGCCCGTCTGTCCGACTGCCCGTCTGTCCGACTGCCCGTCTGTCCGACTGCCCGTCTGTCCGACTGCCCGTCTGTCCGACTGCCCGTCTGTCCGACTGCCCGTCTGTCCGACTGCCCGTCTGTCCGACTGCCCGTCTGTCCGACTGCCCGTCTGTCCGACTGCCCGTCTGTCCGACTGCCCGTCTGTCCGACTGCCCGTCTGTCCGACTGCCCGTCTGTCCGACTGCCCGTCTGTCCGACTGCCCGTCTGTCCGACTGCCCGTCTGTCCGACTGCCCGTCTGTCCGACTGCCCGTCTGTCCGACTGCCCGTCTGTCCGACTGCCCGTCTGTCCGACTGCCCGTCTGTCCGACTGCCCGTCTGTCCGACTGCCCGTCTGCCCGTGTGTCCGCGTGTCCGTCTGTTACCGTCTGCCCGTCTATTCATCTGCTCGTCCTCTCTTCACCGAGTGGTCTGTCCGCCTGTTACCGTCTGCCCGTCTATTCATCTGCTCGTCCTCTCTTCACCGAGTGGTCTGTCCGCCTGTTACCGTCTGCCCGTCTATTCATCTGCTCGTCCTCTCTTCACCGAGTGGTCTGTCCGCCTGTTACCGTCTGCCCGTCTATTCATCTGCTCGTCCTCTCTTCACCGAGTGGTCTGTCCGTCTGCCCGTCTGTTCGCCTGTTACCGTCTGCCCGTCTGTTCGCCTGTTACCGTCTGCCCGTCTCTTCACCGAGTGGTCTGTCAGTCTGTCCGTCCCCTCTTCCCCGAGTGCCTGGCCGAGGAGCGTAGCAGAGCGGCGTGAGGCTGTATCAATATCCGCTTGCGAGCAAATACAGCCTCCCCGCCGCGCCGCGCCGCGCCGCGCCGGCCACCGCTACTTTCCCTCGCAAATCGGAGGCGGGCGGCGGCGCGCTCCCTCGTCTCACCAGCTGCTATTTAATCTCGCTTTTTAATACGGTTAACCGTGTAATTAATTGATTGTTGGCAGAGCTCCTCGCGCAACGCGCAGCCGTTGTGTACTTAGCGCGCGCCGACTGGTCTTGGGTTTCGGAGGGGGGGGGGAGGGGGGCAGAGCGGCTGCTGTAAGCGAGCTAATTATTGAGGAATATCTGTCTGGGGAAGGGGCGGACTCTTCCTCCTGCCCACACACAATGGGTCCGAACGAAAGCACGGAAGGGCGAGTTTTCTTCAAAGACTGTTGTAAATTTAGAGAATGTTGAAATTCAGTAGTGTTATAAATATTTATGATTTGTAAATACTCTATTACACTTCGGAAATTACACAGAGATGACAAGGACAGCGGAGGACAGAATGTCATGGCGGCAGCGACAAGGCACTTTTTGGCCTTTGGGATGATGATGAAATACTGTAGTTTTGAGTAAAGTTGTTTGTGCGATGAACGAACATTGTGTTTGGAGCAATTTTATGACGTTGTTTTCTATGTTCCGTTGTAATAATAATGTGAAATACGATAAAGGACTTTATGGAGTGATTGTTTTATAGTGTAAGATGCTATGAGTTCCGATGAGAGCTATGATTTTGTAATTATTTCACAAAACTAAAATATATTGATATGGTTTTGTGTAGGAAATGCAATACAGTGTGTTGTGTTGCAAAAGAACATTAAGACCTAACAATAAACCGGTTAAATCATTATTATTTTTTAATTTTCATAATAAATTTATTCAGAAAAAAGTACACTGTAAAATAACTTTTATTGGGAAATTCAAGACTACTCAGATGATGCGAAATAACTTCCATTGTATGAAAAGAAATGTATTTTAGTAGTTAAAACGAATTAATAGTTTTGAACTATTAAATTGTAAACGGAACTGTTCAAGTTTCATGGACTGGAATAGCGGCCCGTGAAACGCTGGAACAGGGGTGTCCAACTTTCAAGGCCTCAAGGGCCACAACAAAAACCTTCAGTACGGTTGCGAGCCGTAATTACATTAATTGGGCGACCGTCTCTTGACTACTCCGTTGTATTTTATTGCTGCCGTTTGCCCAGGTGATCTAAAACAGGACGGGGATGAAACAATGCGTCATATCAGGTCGTACCATGCATAACGCAGGGAAACACAATGGGATGCTTTTCAATTTGTGAATTTACTCGATAAAGATAATTCTTAAATCTAAACTTAACCTATATTAAGGAGGTGTTGACCGCGACAGGGCGCATGCGCTGGGCGTGATGTTATCGTCCGACGTGGACGCAGGGGGTTTTCACTTTTGACTAATGATCTTTCGCGGGTCGCAATAACTGGCACTGCGGGCCGCCAGTTGGATACCCCTGCATTAGTGAGATATCGGAGGCGGACTTGACTTCGCTCCCAATGCTTTTCGGGCCAATGTCCCCTCACCTTCACGTCCTCCGATCTCCCACGACCTTCAGCAGACCCCCAGTTCCCCTTCCATCGCCACCCCCGATCTCAGTTCCCCTCTCCTTCTCCCATTCTCTCCCATCTCCTTGTCCCCGTCCCCCGACCCCGATGCCCGTCTGTAATCTCCCTTCCCCTCTTCCCCTCCGCCTCGTCCCACTTTGCCCCCACCCTCCCCCACCCTTTCGCAGTTTCAGGTCCCCTGCCCCCTCGTTCCTTCACGGGGAGTACCTGCCGTGTGACGTGGCGTGGCGTGGCGTGGCGTGGCGTGGTTGGCGCGGCGCGGCGCGGGGCCGCCAGCCGGCAGTCGATTAATGAAGTCGCAAACTGCGAGTGAATTGGTTCCGGCTCTCGGGCGCTGCCAAGTGTTCCATTAGCTATTTCCGCGAGGTAATGAGCTCCTCTTTATTCACGGACGAAGCGGCCCGCGGGGGGGGGGTCAGGGTGAGGGATGAGTTGCCCCTGCAAAGGAACCGCTAGGGGAGGGGAGGGGTGTCTGCTGGGAAACTTCTCAAGGGCTACTTCGTATTCTCCTATCTGGCTTTCGGACAGCGAATGACAAACTTAGGAATGCTGACTTAGCGGGACCTTGATCATATTACTAATTTTCAATGCGCGCTGAAATTGAAACAAAATTATTGAACCTCCAGTCGTGTGAGAGGTTTTTATGGTTAGATGCAGAGACTCTCTTGACGAACTCTTGGTGCAGAGAAAAGGAAAATAGCTTGAGCTGTATAAATTGTTTCCAAGGCATTTTTAAGTCTCTGGGTAGCGTAGTGTTTGAGAAAAACTACGGCGCTGCTACAATCATTCTGAGCGTTTTTTTTATGGGAAATTATAATTGAAAGATTTTTCTTGCTTCCTGTGCCCCAAATTGCGATGCCGTAGTCCATAAAGGGATTATTATTATTTTGTAAATCGAAAACTTGTTTTCTAGTGAGATTTTGAATTATATCCTAGAAGCCACTAGACTTTTTAAACCTGCAATTGAAGATACTCCTTTTTGGCTAGTATGTGAGATATCTAGGCAGGTCGTTTGTCAACATGTATTCCTAAATATTTTACATGTCCAGTTTTCAATATTGGTTTATCATTTAATACATATGGTCGGGAATTTGTGACTTCTCAAGGGTAAAGTTATGTGAGTTGATTTGTTTCTGTTAATTTTTGTTTCGTACTTGTCTATTTAAGGAAGGATCTGTTAACGAGTGATATTTATTGTGTAGTTCTCTGACTGACTGAATATGGGATCTGTCTTAGACTGAAATTATCAGATTATTTAATTATACCGAACATTTAGTCACAGTTGTTTTGTATGCCATATTCCTAACCACGCACATTTAGAATTTTCCACCTTTAGAGAATCCAACACATCTAACAGAGTTCGAACATGCGAACTGGGTTAAGGATGTAGGAGCTGTATAAGGGCCCTTATACAGCTCCAAATGAATCGGTGATTTTAAAAGGGAAATGTGTCCATTTTTTCGTAAAAAGAGATGAGTTATACATGTTCTTTGTTCTTCTTCAAGCTATAGATCAGTGTAAAAATTAAACTTCTCCAGAATAAAGTATGTGTTCTATTGCCAAATAAAAATTCTAATGAATGAAAAAGAGAAAGAAGTCCAGGACTAGTTTCTGATCCTCACAGAGAAGAACTAGTATTATCAGCTAAGAAATTATCATCTATTAATAGTATTACCAGTAAGGAAACGCCTACATGCTTCTTGACGATAATATTACACACTGAGGACAACATAGACTTCACATACAGGTGGTCGAACTATTTTAAGGAGACCACCAAGTCTCAGGCACGTTCTGGCTGTTCTCATTGTGAGCCTGGAGTGACTCTAAGTCAGTGTTGCCAAGGTCGATGCCATCAGCGGGAGTGCGTGGTACGAGTGCCACGACGAATTCGCCCCTCCACGCAATTCATTAGCACGCCACCAGAAACAACGCCATCCCTATTGTAAAACGGCGGGGTTACCACAAATAGTTTCCTTTCCCGACGCTAGTGGCACAGAGAAACTCATGGCATGCTACGGTGCCACGACGCGTGCCAGTGCCACCAGCAGAAGACCTTGACACCACTGCTCTAAGTAAAGCAGCTATCGTATGATGGACAATATTTTGGTTACCTAGTGACACGTCAGTGCACATATTGATGCGATTATCAAGTACTCATTCCTTTTGGGAAAGGGGATGACACGTTCAGATTTGCCTTCCAAAAACGTTTGTTTCAGCTTTTCGTCCAACCATCGGAAATAAAATAAGCAATGTTCAAAAATAGTAAAATACTTCCCACATGAATATCTCCATTTCTACCTGAAAGTTTGGACATAGACACAGACTCCAGCAGAAATTGAGGATGAGTAGATGCTGATATTATTAATTTAGTAAGAGTATTTTTCATGTCCTTATAGCACAATACGTTAATTCACATCATTATATAATTATTCTATGATTATATTGTTTCATAAGTTTAGAAATAAAGAAATAAAAATGTTTTTAAAAATATTACATAATTATTTATCAAAGGTAATAAATCAAAGGTATAAAAAGGGTTCTGTACATCACAGTAATGCAAATTTTAACTTATAGAGTAGACCAAACAATTAATAACGACTAGTTCTACAACTTTTGTGTAGAACATAAATGCCCCAGATGTGCATGTATTTTTTTCTTCTTAAAACTACGGAACAGGGAGTTATTTCCCTTTTCAAATCATCGATTCAATTTCGTCGGCTGATTTAAAATATCGGTATTTGGAACCTTGCTCATGCCACTTTATTTTTCTTAAACACATTCGTTTTACTTCACTTCTAGAAGTATTTTCCTAACAATGAAATCAGCAAATTCGTTGGTAACTTCGTAATGTTAAAATGTTTAGGTGTTTGTAATGTATATCACTGATTCAGTTTTCAGTTGAAAGTTAATTAAAAATGTAAAATGAAGCGTATCATTTCAAAACTTACTAAACATTAATCATCAAACACTAACCAATGTATATTTTTTTCGCACATTGGTTATGTTTTGTCTTTTACTTTTAATTTATTTTCTTCTCTAAGTAGAAAACGTTCCCCGTCAAAAAGTCCTACTAACTGTAGTCCTATAACATATTTTTAAAAGTTATGAAAAATTAAAAACAAATAATACTTAAAAAATTGCGTAGGTACTTATAATTTAATGTCTAAAGAAATAATGTAAATCATTTGTCTAGCATTTGACTAAAATAATTTTTGGATCCTCTAATTTCTAAAGATCCGATCACATTCTTCTTCGTTGTCGTCGTGGTTGAAATATTGAATCAATCCCTAAGTAAGTTGTTTCGAAATTATTATTTCCTTTTAAGGATTCAAGATGTTCGTTTTTTAATTTTTGCCAATGTTAGTGTGATTATCAGATTCTAAATAAAATGATGGTCTCATAAAAATATCAAATAAAACATATTACTCGTAGCAGCGTATTATTATGTCTTATAAATACTTTTTTATTACATACTTTAGGAGGAGGTATTTTCGAAGACATTATTTTTAGTTCCAAAATTCATCCAACAGTAAACACACCTTAGGATGTTTTGGCAATCCCTAGCGCAAGTGCTCTGAATACTTTCTTCTTACTGAAAAATATCCTAAATTTACAGGAAAATAAACGGGAATGAATTACAGCAAATCCTCATTTCTACTCTAAACTTGCGTGTATAAACTGCGCCTTGCGTCGCCTGCAGGAGGCAGTGGGCGTCCTGGAGCAAGGCCGGCCATCTTCGATTTGCCCCGTGCGGAGTCTGGAAGACGCATGACGGAGGCGGCCGGCGAGGCAGCGCCCTGGGCATGACTTACTCCGCCTCGTTACCCTTTACGCCGCCCCATAAACCAGGGCGCTGCGACTCTCGCGGCGGGGCGGGGTGAGGTCTTGCTGGGCGGGGAAGACCGAGGTGGAGGCGGGAGTGGGCGACCGACGGGGAGTAGAAGGGCGGGTCGGGATGAGGCCTGGCGGGGAGAGACGGAGCGGGGAAGATCGGGCAAGGGGTAGGGGACAGATCGAGATGGAGACCGAGGCGGGAGGCCAAAGGGGAGGGGAAGCGGGGGTGGGTCGGACGAAGGCGGGGGAAGAGCAGGACTGGCGGGGCGGGGCGGGGCGGGGCGCAGCGGAGTGGGCATGGGCACCGGGGCGGGGCCAGGGTTGGGTTGGGACGGCCGGTTGCGTCTTACGGACGGCGACTTGCCGTAATTTTATTGCCCCGGTGTTTACGGTAAGCGCAACTAACTTGTTTCTGTCTTGCACGCTACTTAATTGTTGCGTCTCAAGACACTAATAGTGGTTCCTCTTTGTAATTAGTTAGGTCCGCCGGTTAGCCGCCTCCCCCATCCGTTACGGCGCGCGGAAGACGACCCTTTCTCCTCCGCAGGCTCGGGGCGGCCCTTGCGTTCTTCGCCCTTTCCCTGGCGCTTCGTTCCGCTCCGCGCAGGTGGCGCCTCGCCGCGGCGCTGCTCTTGGCGCGTCTTCCTGCAGGACAAGTTCCGAGAGGGGCGCGCTCCACACAACTGCATGCGGAGTACACAGTAGCAAAGACCTAACTTGAAAGGAAGGGAGGAAGTTGCCCTACTTCCCAATATTTTCGTTTTTGTTGAGTTGCTACAATTGAATAAAATATTTAAATGCTTCTTCATCGAAATGTTATAAATAATGAAACATTCTTGGTCTTCGATGATGAAAAATGAGATGAAATTCATCAAAAACCGAATTATATAACAATATTTTTTATAACAATATGAGATAGGATAATTAGATAAAAGGTTGTACGAATTGTCCACTTGGTAAATGTTCCAATGAACAATTATTTTAATTTAAATTTGCTTTTGTTGATATCAATGTTGAAAGGCCATGATTCGTACATTTGTTTTCAAATAATACTTGTTACGAAACTGATTTTAATTGTCAATAGAGGGGTATGGATTATTAGAACACTAATATAGTAATAACTATTATTAATAAACTCATCTCAGTATCGGAAAGTTTCTCTTTACATAACCAAAGACAATAAAAATAATACAGGCCTGTTTTATTTCGGAAGATGGACATCTGACTCCCTGCCATGAGAGCAAGAGATGCGCTGCAGAACAGCTAGGCTACAAGTGTGGATTAGCTTCTCAAACCGGTGGATGTAGCAGTTCAGTTCAAGAGCTATTGTTTGGCACAGGGTATACAGTATTTGTCACGTCCTGAGAAATGACTTTCTTTGGATGTGTGATTTAGCGCTGAATTGGCAGCGATTGCGAAAAGTATTGAACCTATGAATTTTCTATGGAAAGGCACACATGATATTGAAAAAATAGGCAATAAAATAATAATAATAACAATAACAATAACAATATAATAAGCCGTTCCCCCAGGCGCAGACGATTGCAGCAGCCGTCATCTGCGCGGAGGAGGCTGCAGGTTCTAATTCTGCGTAGGCATGGACGTACTTATAATTGTCTCTTCATCCCTCATCCATCATCCTATCACCTATCACCATAGTTAACCAAGGTTAACAACCTTCTTTAATAAATAGATACAGCCAAAAAGCTGTTCCATATCCTGCATAAAAGCACGTTAATCTCTCTGGGATAAATATGGCTGGACCCCGAAGGATAACGTGCAGCGTAGTCATAGATGGCTGATAATTGTTTTATTCATAATAATAATAACAATAATAATAATAATAATAATAATAATAATAATAATAATAATAATAAAAAAGCCAGAATCGGAAGCACTTGTAATAGCTGCCCAAGATCAGGCTTTCAGACATTATAATAAAAGGGTTCTCAAAATTTCCCAAGATGATAAATGTCGCATTTGCCAGGAATACGTAGAAACCATTGATTATATTGTCTCAGCTTGTCCAATCCTAATGAAGACCGAATACTTGAAAAGATACGACAAGGTGTGTAGCTACCTCCACAGGCAGATCTGTACCGCCCTCGAAGTTCCCAACACATGCCCCAAGTGGCACGAACACTCACCAAAACCGGTGACGTCTGTTGGATTGTGTACGATATTGTACGACCAACAAATTCAAACGGATCGCACGATAGCAGCAAACAAACCCGATATTGTTATCCGGGATTTAGAGAAAAAATGGTGTCTACTTGTGGATGTTGCTGTGCCTTGCGATCAAAATGTCGTAACCAAGGAGGCAGAGAAACGTCTTAAATACTAGAGTTTGGAAATTGAGATCAGCCGAATGTGGGGCGTAAAAGCACAGGTCGTCCCGATAGTTATCGGAGCTCTGGGATTTGTTCCGCAAAATTTGAGTAAGAACTTGGCTAAACTCGCAGGTAAATCAAAAGTCTGGGAAGTGCAAGAAATTGCTTTTTTTGGAACAGCCCACATTTCGCGCAAAGTATTGCAACCTGGAATAGATTTTATTTTGAACCGACACATAACTTCTTTAGACGTGATGTAGTGGAATGATAATAATAATAAAACTTGTTTTGAAACATCATTCTCGATAATACTGAGATTCCATCAGAAAATATGGAACAAAATACTTTAATTGTATCAGATGTTCTATATTTCCTACTTGCAACTGTTTTTTGTAACATACGTTTCTTCTGCGACACGTAGGGAAGTCGTTAAAAATGTGGGAATGATTACACTCTCCCTTCCACTTTTCTCGGAATTTACATAATCTTTTCGTCAGTTACCTATATATTAACTTTAATAATTATTATAGAGAAGTAAATCAATAGACTTTTTGATTTACTTTTCGAATTACTACCACTTTGAGCCTCTAGCATTTCGTTCCTTTGGAAATGTTTCCTCGTCTTTTGCGGAATAAGAGAAACGTGTTACACCTTGACATTGTCTAGCAGTCAGATTTAGTCAGATTCAAAGCAATGGTGCATTTTTATGTGTTATACGCACATGCACATACACAAAAACTATTAGCTTCTAAGCTAACTCGGGATTGCCTCACGCACTCTTACTTTGTAAAAAAATCTCGAAAATTAACGACTTAATAACTCGTGTACTTAATTGATGGATCATCTGAAACAATGATGAAACACTAAATAAATATTAAAAGGTTATATCCTTTTTCGCTGCACTACTAAAAAACACTAAAGGAATAAGCAAGTCGTACTTCATAACTAATTTTCAAATATCGGGCAACTACGGATCGCCATGCTGCAGTAAAGGCGAACCTGAAACGCAGTGTACAGCAATGCACCCAGTACAGACGCAACACAGGAGAGTCGATAAGTCATTTTACCTCATAAAAAGGAGGTAGATAATTTTAATTTTTATTTAAAACTAATACAGAAATTATCTGTATTGGTTTTAAAAAGAAAACCCCCAAGTTTTCCACCTCAAAATAGTTCACGAAAAGTTTCGGTCGCGCAAAAGGAAACATTTTGCGTAGTAACTATTTAAAGATTGACCATAATGCAGAAAAAATTATAAAATTCTCTCTAAGTTTGTTCTATAAATGATTTTTCTTAAACAAAAGGAAAGAGGAGTTTTAAAATTTTGCTAAATTTTCCGATTTTTCTGAGATTGCCGCCAAATTTCTAATGGATTTTCTTAGTGTTATCTTTTGGATTTCGAATTTCATTATAAATAAAAAGCGAATAAATACTATTTTTAATACTTATTGGGGTTAATTTAATAATTTTTCAACGTTCTAGGTGTGGAGTGGTGTCGCGTTCGGAGTGGCATTAGTTCTATTCTTTTTGCCAACTAACAAAATATAACCTAAGTAAGTACGGAACAAGTGGAAAATGGAAATTGAAATGAAAATAACAAGATATTCAGAAGAAAATATTGGCGGTTCGTGATATTTAGAAATTATTTATTTTAACAACTTGTTTTTTCTCATAAAACAATTATTAAGACTAAATATTGTGATTCAACTATTGTTTTGAAACCGTTCTCCAGCTACTTCTTTATTATGTTTATTTTGATGTGCCATTTTCCCATCCACCTGCGACTTTCTCTCCTTCTGCTATCGCTATTGCTCACCTCGTTCCACACACATTTTCGCCATCAGCGTCCGCCAACATCAACAAAACCAAATTCGATGTGATATTGAGGGCAGATCCGCGGCTAATGCCGCCTACTTCATGAGACTAATCACTTAATATGGTATCGATTGCACTTTCAATAAACCGCCATTTCGTCCGCCGACACACTAACAGGAGGGGCGCCAAAGTCTTGGGGATGTCCGCTAATGCCCTGGGAAATCCGCATTTTTTCCTCATAATCTTGGCGAGGCGCGCGCTATTAAAACACAATTGCGGCTGATACCTCGCGCTGAAATTCAATTTGGTGCTTTGGTGGCGCGTACAGTGGTCCCGAAACACCCGAAAAACGCAAACAACAAACCTTTTCAGTGATCTTCAAGCGAGCATTTGTAGTGATAAATCTTAAAAACCTTGTAACGTCAATCACAGAACATAAAACCTCTTAAATTTTATGTTCATCGTTTTGTACTAAAATGTTTAAATATATTTTTAAAGTGTAACATGTAGCACTATCAAGGTTTTTTTTGAGGTACTCAGATTACAGTTGTGGCACGGATTAATGGATTGACTTTATTTTGTTTTGTCAAATTTCATATAACATATTTTAACAAAATTATTGTTGAATTCATATCATTTTTCAAATGACTTCATTTAAAACGTGCGTAATTTTGTCACGTACTATTTACAGAGTAATTCCCTATAAATTTTCCTTATTTCTCTCTCAAAAAGTTACGTTCTTTCAGCTTCAGCAAGAAATATTTTCATGTGAAATTAACTTGACGTTTAATGGACGGACCATGGTGGTTGCAGGGACCATGAACTCCGATTCTACTGTCCTGTCACCTCGAAAACAACAGACGAGTATATCAGATCTCAATTCAGTTTCTCGCGCTCCCACCAAACAATTCTCTTAACTTTTTCATAATTAATGTCACTCAACGTTCCATAGGTTTTTGTAATTTTTTTGAAGAAATGTTTTCTTGTCATGGTGCAGCAAATACCGAGGAAAGCACTTGGAGGTTATTTGCAACAAACTTCTGTGAACTTACAATTCCAGGAGTTTCTGCGCTGTTGGAGCAACGCCATCATAGCCGCAAGACGATTAGCATGCATCCTTTTACAGATCATCGACCAGGCATTTTGTTATTTTGAAAAAATATAAGTTAAATGCAATATTGCGATCTGCCTACAAAGAATTTAGGAGAGGGAGCTTTCACCGCCAAGGAACTTACACATTTCATTGTTTTATTTTATGATACTTTTCATTGTAATTGTGTTAATTGTTTTAGGAAGATATATTGTATTTACTGTTTATTATTTAACAAGTGTTTGGTTGAGGCGATATTCTCAGTAATGAAGACAGCAGTATCTAAGCGTGACCTCTCCCCATACATTAGGCTATTTGTATTCCTCAATGCTGCTTACATCATACATAGTCTGTTTTTCGTAATTATTGGGTAGATTTGTATTTATTACGTTTTGATAAAGAGATATGCTAACTGTATCGTCATCATCTAGGATCGAGGGGAGAATTTCAATACACATTTAGTTTAATTTTTATTTACTCGTATTACCAAGAAAGTCATGAAATACTGCAGAAAAACTGTCGATTTTTCCGCAGAAAAACACATTGTGTGTTCCTCCGCCCATCTTGTTTACTATTCATGTACAGCACTAGCACCTAAACCGTTCTCAGAATTGAAAAAAAAATCCTAATCGATCTGGCTGACGTCGCGGTCTCACTAATTGGAAACGAATTTTAATTTTGTAGTACTACTTGATCTGAAGCCTCATAATTCTTAAAATATTGTAAAACATGGGTCCATATTTTTTCTTTAAATGTTTTACAGTAATAGAGCAAAGCAGGTTAAAAATATGGCTTAGGTTCAATTTTCATTAAAACTTCTAAAATTTTCCAAAATTGCAAAAGTTAAAAATGTTTGCGACATCCTGTATTTACATTATTGAAGTTAGTAATTTTTTAAATGAAATATTTCTTGAAAATTAGATCTTTACTATGCCATATAAAATTTTTAGAAAATATGAATATTTTTCCCGTAATCTTGAGCGTCTATATTAAATACCATTTTCTCTTTCAAAGCCATTTCAGGCTTCTATATTAAAATAAGTAATTTCTTTATATCGTTGTCCTGAGCATTTCAGAGGACCTGGAAGTTTCATAATAATATATTCTGCTGAAAAAAATGTTTTTTACAAAAACCTGTTAGAAGGTACTACGTTCCCCTTGTTGATCACAACTTGAGTAGCTCCTTGTAGCAATTGCTTCACGAGAGTAACACTTGTGATTTCCGCGTGATTTTTTTATTCAAAGGTGTTTAACGATAACAAAGTCATTTAAGTTAAACTGTAATACAATGTTTGGCATAAACTCTGTAATCACACCCAATGTAATACAATACTTGGATAGTCGCTAATAACCAAGATGTTGATGCGACTGTAAATAAATCTATATAAAAAAGTTATTTAACCAACTGTAGCTCATTTACGGAGTACTGTGAGGATGGCTTCTAATAAATAGTTTAAAACTGATAAGTCACCTCTTATAAAGCGTAATTGTGTGCTAAGACAACTTTGTGGTGCAGTATAAATCTTATAAGTTCAATTCCTTGTGGTTGCTGAATGTGGACACATTTATTTATGACCATCTGGCTATGTAAATTTTATAAAATCATGAAACCTAACACGGTAAATTATTTGTTTGATTAATTACGTTCTGAGACTGAGATAATTATGCAACAGCAAATTAGTTTCGTTTCTATTCACACTAGAAGATAGCTCAAACAATAAATGACATCGTATGTTGCTCCCCTGCAAAATTTAGTTTTCACAATGTTATCAACATATTCATAGCGGGTCAAAGTTACGTTGCTATTTGCGGATATATATTTTGCAGAGCAGTCTGCTTAAAAATAGCTGAAACTCCGTCGCCACCGTTTTGCTCCGCTCACGCGTCGTAGCCGCATGCGGCCCAGTGTCCGGCGCCGCCGTCCTGCGCCTTCTGCGCGTCGCACCGCGGGGGGATGGGGGGCGTGGCGGGGCGCGGCCAGCGGGAAGAGGGGCGCGGAGAGCGGGTGATGGATCGGCGCCGTTAGCGCTCCTGGCTGCCAAATGACAATATAATTAGGGCGCCCGGGCCCCAGCCCGCGCGCGCCCCGGACGAGAAGGGACGAGGCGGCGGCGGCGGCTGCCGAACACACCGCACAGAGAAGGGCGCACGGAGGGCGGAGGCGGTGGCTTTGTGGCTGAGGGGCAGACGCATGCAGGCGGTGAGGAAACGCTGTAGCTGGTGCAAGGGGGCCGGGCAGAGCACGGATGGGTGCGGCAGAGCAGGCCGGGACCGGACGGGGCAGGACAGGATGGGATGGGTTGGTTTGTTTTTTTGGCGTTGGGTTGGTTTTTGTTGTGTTGGGTTGGGTTTTCTTGGGTTGGCTATTCTTGGGTTGGGAGGGGGAATTCTTGAGTTGGGTTGGGTTTTCTTGGGCTGGGTAGGGCTTTCTTGGGTTGGGTTGGGTTTTCTTGGGTTGGTTGGGTTTTCTTGGGTTGGGTTGGGTTTTCTTGGGTTTGGGTTGGGTTTTCTTGGGTTGGGTTGGGTTTTTTTGGGTTGGGTTGGTTTTCTTGGGTTGGGTTTTCTTGTGTTGTTGTTGGGTTAGATTGTTTTCTTTTTGGTTGGGTTGGAACGGGTTGGGTTGGGACGGGACGGGATGAGACTGGACGGGACTGGACAGGCAGGGTTGGGGCGGAGAGGGGCGTGGAATCGGGGTGACGAAGGGCAGGGACGGCGATGGCAAGCGACGGTGTTTGGGCGATGGCGGGGCAGTGGTGGGAAAAGCAAGATTGTGGCGTCGGGGCGGACGAAGAGTTGGTGGCACGGGGCGGCGCATGCGGCGGGGAGAAGTGTGGCGGGGGCGGGAGATGTGAGGAGGTAGCGAGCTGGAGAGTCGATGGGGTGGGAAGCGGGAACGGGGCTGAGCTTGGCTGGGAGGGGACGTGGTGACCTAGCGGAGGGTAAGAGGCGATACTGGGGGTCAGAAAAGCTGAGGTCTGTTCGCGTGTCACCAACTAGATACGCTTCCCCCTCGTGTGTATGTCTATGTCTGTGTGTGAGATACTGCGTGCTTGGTGTTCTCCCCTCTGGTGGCCTCTCGCGCCAACTCCCGCAACGTTTGACGGGCTCTCAATTTGCTATTACATTTAACACATTCTCGATTACATGTTACTATACACCTATCATGTGTGTTTTTCCTTCCTTAGTCTACGATTCTCTCTACTCCTTGATGTATAGTTTTCTTCTATTATCTGTCGTATTACCTTCCGTTTTAATTTCTTTTCCTCGATGTATTTTTTCCATTTCTGTTTGTGGCATCTAGTTCGCCACTTCTCTCACCCTTCTGTCTCTTTCCACTGTTTTTCCTATCGTTCCTATCATCCCGCGTTGGAAGCTTATTTGTCCTGCACGTGCCTTGCTAATTCATAAGCGCGAGCCATCCACCTGTGTTTACCATCCGCTACCTTCCGTCATTCTCATCCGGGCATCCTCGGACACTAAATGTAGGGATTGCATTGAAAATGGACATTCTTAAATCCAAAATTCAGCCTTAAAACCCAATGATGAAAATATAACATTGACCTGATAGTCTGTTTTCCCCACTGTTTGTAAGTGATAGAAAATCTCTATTTTCTGAACAGGTTCAAGGCACAATATATATTTTTCTATTTGTTATCTTGCACTGACTTACCCCACAGACGTTTGGACAAATCCTTTTTGTGTGTCTCTTTGACTTATACTACATTTTAAAATATTTCTTCAAGTCGACTTCAAAGTGCATTTAAAATTTTCCTGCGTAATGAAGTCCGGCGTATTTAATGAAAATTTCATTTGCAGGAAAGAACTTAATAATATTAAGAACAGGAGAAAACTATTTTTAAATGTATTTAATAACATTCATTATCAGTGTAGTTTACTTTCTTAAATTAACTATTCAGTCGCTATCAAAGTATTTAAAATCATTCATACATTTAATTTTAAATGAAAGAATGAAGTACTTCTCGATCACTTTGGGATTTAAGATATTGTAATATTAAGTATTTCATAACAATAGTAGAAAAATTATTATTGAAGACTATCTCTTGAGAAAGAAAGCTTCGTCAAATATTTTACCACAGGAGATACACGCATTTATGACATGATGAATGTTTCCCTTCACAAGAAAATTATATTTATTTAGGGAATCCTGTAATATTGAAACAGCAACATTGATATTTAATCTTAAGCTTCGTATTATTGTTAAATGTTTCACGTCAAATACCATTGGGCATTAAATAACAATGCTACTGGATTTTTACGTTTAAGTTACCTTTCTCAATTTTACGTTTCAGATGCCCTACATCCTTACACCGTATTCTGGTCTCCTCAACCTTAGAAGTGAGTTTTCTCGTCGTCACATAGCAACATATTCTTGGACATTGCAAAGAAAACACACACGATAATCTTGCCCGACCGGAATATGAATCCATGTCCTAGAAAGCGAGCACGCTGACCAGTGAGCTAAAGCGCCAGGGCAATCGTAATTCTACCATTACAAAATAGCAATTTACTTACAAGGGCTGAAAGTTATATTACGAGTTGAGATGTTTCAAAATAAGTAATGTGCAACTTTTGTTTGTGTTTTGTAAAACGGTTTACTTAATACAGTAAGACTCTTTTACTTTTTTAAAAACAACATTGCAATCTGCCTGCATGGTGCTAATCAACAATCCATTCGACAACAGAATCTTCTTCACATTTCAGAAAACATTTAGAGGGCGCCAGAGACTTTAAAATAGAACGGAAAGGTAGTATGAAGGTTCCGATGGCTAGAAGAGAAAAATGTAATGAAGCATTAGAACAATTGAACCTTAAACACTGAACAGAGGGTTGTGATAGAATACGAACAACTTTTTTATTGAAAAAAATTAACATAGTTCTTGTGGTTGTATTGTTAGCGTACGAATCAGATCAGCAAAGGTGGCTCAGAGCATCAACTGATATCACGGCAGTGCCTGTGACCGGGATGACATAGGGTTCGACTTCCGAAGTTAGCAGGAGTTGCGACACTAGCTGCGTAGCCAGGCCGAATTCAGCCGCTGTCTGGCGGAGAATTCTAGCAGATAGCTGCTCTGATCGGTGGTTTTCTGTGGTTTCTGCGACGAAACCCTGACGAATGCTTGAGCAGTATCCTAACAAACGGGCCACGGAGCGCCAGGGATTTTTCCTTCCTGTACCTTGTCATGTCTTCATCCCTTACTTACACACACTCACATGCGATACCCTACCACACCATGTCCTACCCTTGTCGGGAGACCCATCGGGAGCTTAGAGCTTACCCCGGCTGGGGCGGAGCCCCGCTTATGGGAAATACCTGGTTTGGGAAACCCCGTTAGCCGACGGGACCATTTCCCGTGCACCAATCGAGACATAGGAGGTGTCATTCGACACGTCTCGGTTTCCTGAAGGGGAACTGATCATTTGTTTTCCGATCCAGCCATAAGATTCCTAAAAATTTCCAAAAATGTGTTTTTTCGTGTTTTTGCGCTGCGATCTTTATGAGTATGCCGGGAATTAAACCGATGACGCCTAAATAGATCTATGTAGGTGGCGTTGATTAAACCCCATTACTCCGGCGTTATTAATTATTATATTTATAATATATAAATATATTATTACTAATTAATATTTCTTAAGCGTGGAAAGATCGATTTTCAATGTAATGTGACTTACAACTTATTCACATAAGCAAATAGAATAGTAACCTTTTAATACTTTCATGTAATCGCTTTCAGAACACAAATCAGAGTTTGTGGATTTTTAAAATCTTAAGAGTAGCGGACAAAAATATGGAACTATTAAGCAAATCACGGGAATAAAATGTAGCTGTAGAAGAGAGTTTTCCGAACTAATTGAGAATGATCTTATGTTAGCATTAGAGAATAACGCAGAACAACAACTTACATTTGATCATTTATGTTCATATCTGAAACAAAATGTACAAATTATAGCTGTAATAAATTCTAAATATTCGCATCATTATTAAACTTGCAAGTATTTTTTACGAATATAATTTCGAAATTTGCAATATTACCATTTTATATCCCGTTTGAAGGTAATATATAAGGCCATTCGATGTTGGAAATTTTTGAACAGTGGTATAACATTAAGAGTTACCACGATTCATTGGTAAGTGCAATGCCAGATACTGAAAGAACATATTTGAACATAACTAGGCATGAAAGAAATGAAGGATGAAATAAATTTTCAACACATAAATACTTTGAAAACAGTTTACAGCGTCGGCGACACATTCAACTAGTAACTAGGTAATGTGGAGTTGGTCTGTTTTGCCAGTAAGCCATTAGCAGGGCGGATTCAGTCAATTATTTTGGGGGGGACATCGCAGATTTTTGTTAATAATAATAAACATATTAGTTATTATATTTTATGTTATTTATGTACTCTAGATACGATACTACACAATATCATTATTTAAACAATTACATAATTTGAACGTACACGAATATTTAAATTGATTTTGTCAAATAAAGGAAAGTAAATGAAAACTCTATGCCTTTGGGGGGAGGTCCATGCCCCCCCAAATGACCCCCCAAGGCCCCCCAGAGCTCCCCTCTAGAGCCCCCCTCCAAATGCCCCCCATGTCCCCCATGCCCACTGGATCCGCCAGTGGTCGTCGGTGCATCAGCGCACAGGGTGATTCCGAGTCTTGGCCTCGTGACTGCCTGCTTCCGCCTCCGCGCCTCCCCCTCCCGCGAGACTCGTCCCCCCCCCCGGCGCGTGCTCGCCCGCACAGCGCTCTGCGGCCTTCGTTTGCTTATCTCCCTCCGCGCCTGTGAGCCTCCGCCTATTACCCACATGGCCGCCTGACTCAGTCAAACCGCACTTGTTCGCCAGCCGGCAGTTGATTAATCAGTCTTTGATTGTCAAGAGGCCTCCGCCTTTAAGGGTTCCTAAATTTCTAATTAGGTTAACACAACTGAAGTTTAAAATCGAACGAAATTTAAGGAGAATGGACAATAAAATGAGTTATTTAATCTCTCGATTATTTGCACTTCATTTATCAAATAAGTTCCGTAAAAAATAAGCAAACAATAATTCGTTGATTAATTTTTCACTAAGTGATAACACATTTTAAAACACAATGTGATTAAAGATAGACTCTAAGGATGAATCCTTGTAATACCAAATGCTGAAATTTTCAATTTCCGAAACTGTTGAGAAAATGCTAAAAAAAAACATCGTCCTTAAGATGCGGTAAAATAAGTCTTAACGAATTGCACCATTGCATTAGTTATCTTTAAATAAATAATAATCATGTGTAAAAGTAATTCATATCTTATGAACAAGAGTACACAATTGGAATGGTATTTATTAATACTGCTGGCTTTAATTTAAAAATTAAATAACTACTATAGTTTATGAGATTAAGAAATGTACTAAGGAGCACTTCATTAAATGACATTTTTAATATATAGAAAATAATTTGAATGTTAGTCAGACAAATGTTAGATATGTACTTCTATATATGTATAGACATCAAGAAAGCTGGCACGTGTGACATTTTTTTAAAATTTCTTTTTTTGTGCTGTCAGCTATATCACAGTGATCATTATGTCTCCTGATAAAGAAAGGTAGGAGTGTTAAGGAAGCTAAAAAATTTGGTAACATACTTCATCTCAATTTCGAGTCAATTGTAACATATCATCTTACTACGAAGAGTGATTAGATGAATTCAGCCAATACTCCATCCATCACTCTCAAGTCTTTCTCTGTTTTTAAGTACTGAACAGAATGTCGAAAACCTGAAACTTTGAATGATATATTTTAATAGTTACATTTTGTTCTAATTGTTGGATAAATTATTGACGATTAATTATATTTTACGTTCATTTCAAATTATTCTATGTATTTTATAAAGCTTAATACATTGACGTAACATGAACATAAAAGAAGTTTGTAATGCGGGTAACAATTCCCATTTTTCTGTTTAAACATACCAGCCTTCACAGTCAGGAATTATTTTTTTCTGGAAAAACAACAATTTCTGTAATATGTTTTATAGAATACAATGCATGAGAAAATCTATATTAAAGAAATGGATTTTCCAATCTAAATTCTAACCAAGATTTCTGTAATTCGAAGTTTCTTCAGCATTGTCATCACCATTATCATTTTCATCATCACCATGAAGGCGTTCTCCGATGGGTCATGGGCTTTAGCCAAGCCCAGGTGAGCTAGAGTTGAAGGCTACAAATTCGAATCTTGTGAAAGGGATGAGCGTTTCCACCGTTTGTTTGTTTGTGGTTCGTTATCCATATCCCCACGTATCACTCTTCTCCCCCATTCCGTTTACAATAATCGTCATCCTCATGGTTCCCCTACTATTATTCACCCATAAACCGGAAAATTAACTCTACGATCATCTACCTAGAAAAGGGAGCAGCATGAACACATATGCATCTCCCTCTCTTGTTATCGATGAGTCTGTCTCTCATCATCTCTCCCATAAAGAATGTTTATTTCATATTATGTAGCGTTTCAGTCATTCACGTGCTTCAAAACAAGCTAGGAAGAGAAATTCTACTGTATACTGAAGCATAATAAATTCTCAAACCGATTAATGAACCTTGTACTTTGCTGCCAAGGCTTAAAGATAATGGCAATGTATTTAGAAATACATTACCATTATCTACGACACTGATTATTGTCAAAATTAAACTTAAAATAATTCACGCAAAAGTAGATGGAAATGCGACACGTTTTTTAAAATATAAGTGTTGCGATCCACGGACGGGAGATGTTACATTATTCGTTTCCCAATTCCTTTTCTCCTAAGTCGTCTCGATTGGATACACCTCAACTCGTAACACTTCCAACCTTGTAAAGTAAACTTCTATTTAGAACCACTCCTTTAAAGGGCATCCACATTTTGTTCCTTTGCCTTTACTTTCCCCATTTACGTCCTCGCATTGCACTGGCGTTTCCATTAGGCGTAAACTCCCGAGCTCTTTCGCCGCTGTTTTCTCTTTGCGCACGGGAGCGCAGGTGCACCAGTGGTTGCCTACTCGGCTTACGCCAGGCGCAAAGAAGATTACATGAAAGTCGCGCCGACGGGCAGCCAAAACCTACCTGGCTCCTCTACTTAGCATACACTACCTAAGCGTTTAAAACTTGAAATGGATGTAAATGCATCTAATGAATGTGACATGGCAGAGCTTCTAGAGCTTGTTTCCAGGAATTCATCAACGACAATTTCCTCATGAAACTCTGTGTCCTCTGGTTGCAATGAACCCAATATTTGGGAAATGTGCTTTACAAAACGACAGAACCAAAATCAACAAGAGCATTTAGCATATTTAGCATTGTTTGTACGAATAAAAGAAAATTGAAGATAAAACCAACAAAATTTTTAAAAAATGACTTATTTTTCATTTTTCGATGTGTGAACACCATGTTTACTCAGGGATTTCACTTTATTTCGTGGAAAAGCTTTTCGTAATTTTCACGAAAAAACATAGTTCTTTTAAAAAGAGAGAATAAACTTTTTTGGTTCCAAATATGAAGGTAATTTTCTTTTCATTTTGTGGATACAATTTAATTGTAATATGCTTTAGCGTTATTTTATTTAACACAACATATTTTTTGTTATAAAATACATTGCACGTTTCGAGACTACGATATTACTTGTACTCTACGTTTTATCGTCGGGGAATAGATTTTGTAATGATTTTGCATCTCGGCTGTGTGAGTTTCTGGTGGCTGCCCTTGTTTTGGGCTAACAATCAGTGCAATAGGCTAACAGAGTTAATATCCCAGCATCGATACCCTTGCGTCGTTGAAGTTGTTCATTCAATTTTCAGTCGTACACAAGGTGTATTGCAACCAAAATCAAGCGCCGAAAATGCATTTTGATCGCGATCCTTTCGAAATATGGAAGCGTTGAAATATACTAGTTCAGAATATAGATGAACTAGTGTAGTGAAGTAGAAACATTGCTAATTTTTACAACATGTGAATAACAAAACTGATTGTAATACATACGGAGTAAGTCACTCGTTCAGCTTAGATATTTAGTAGTGTACTATCGTTTTATTACATTGTTAATTAATATATTTAGAAATATGAAACTGTTAATGCGCACCTTCAATTGGACTGTCAAATAATTATATCGACCAGTGTGTGTACAGAAAAAACTTTAAATATAAATGCTCTGGATATCGAATGAGCCTGATAAAATATGAATCCAATAGGTAACAGTCATAATAAAAAAATACATTTAAATTCTATGTAGAGAAAATGTGAAAAGAATTTACATGAGCCATTGGAAATTGCATGAAAAAGTATTGGTAAAAACTCTTGTAACATTTATAATTTCATTATAAAATTAGATTCAACTATCGCCATTGCGATAAATCAAGTCGTTACGTTTTATGTTACTTCGGAAAGCCAGTATAGTAATTCACATTTCACGGAGACACTGTGAAGTTTTTTAAGGCAGTATAGGTGCCTTTATAACTACAAAATCTCGTTTCGTGGAGGTGAATGATCTCGCAATGAGGCTGCTTGTACATTAAATAATAATATTGGCTGAAGCAACGCCTCTAATTCTTTAATTTATTATTTATTTCCGAGACGTATCGTGAGGTGCGCAGCGTAATCCAACAACATGGACCCAGTGCAACCGAGTCGTGAACCGAGAGCAGAGTCGCAAGGTGCTCTCGGCCGCTGGGATCGTTGAGTTGAGCGTCGATACCGTGCCGGACGACGCGACTGCAGTGGAGGCGAGTGATCTCGCGATGAGGCTTGCTGTTACATTAAATAATAATGTTGGCTGAAGCAACGCCTCTAATTCTTTTATTTTTTAAATTTGTTTCCGCGCCGTAACGTGCTCAGCGTGCGCACCGTGCATCCCTTAAGGTGCGCAGCGTACATCCAACATCGATACAACCGAGTTGTGAACCGAGAGGACAGTCGCAAAGCGTGCTCGCCGCGTCGCCGTCGGTTGCCCGGACTCGTCGGAGGTGAGCGTCGCCACCGCAGGGGAGGCGGATGATCCCGCGACGAGGCTCCCGCGCGCTCCGCCGCCCGCGCGCGCTCTGGCGGGCATCGCGTCTCCCCCCCCCCACCTCCCTCTGCCCACGCTCCACCTGCAAGACGCTAATGAGCGCTCGCCCCTTTCATCGCCGCTCTGCGCCCTCGCGGCGAGGGCGACCGCCTTCCGCGCCGCGGCGCACGCTTCGCCGCGACCGCTGACCGGGCGTTCCGCAGGGCTCCCTGGCGGATCCTGGATCTCACGCTGTGTGAAGGGATCAGACGGTTATGCGGACCACACATTGATATAGGCAGGCACTGGGAAATTTACAATCTTGGAAATATTTACCTATTGGGCTAAAGATATTAGAGGAAGACCTTAAAGGACAAAATTTGAAAAATAAAAATCGGAGACTTCCCACTTAAAACTTGTAGAACTCGGATCTCATTCCTTATAGTGGCGAAATGTAAAGCTAATGCACAATTTTCTTACTTTCTCAATTTATATTTATATATATATATATATATATATATATATATTAGAATTGAAAACTACAAAAATGTTAACTGTAGTCGCTACTGAAACTTTTATTTACCTGTCACTTATATTCTCTCATGTTACCCCCAATTCACATTTTTGCTTTGAAAAATGTATGCATTTGTAATTTTTTCTATCTTCTTTACTGAAGGGAAATTTTGCCATTCATATTTAGTTATTTGTACAGTCGAATTCGATTGTCGGCGCTATGAGACCATAGAGGTATTGTAGAGATAAACAAGTGCTACATTTTATAAACTATAGACACAACTGATGAAAGGACGAAACAGAATGTTTCCTGCTTTTTTGTTTTGTAGTTTCGAAATGGGTGGACACGATTTGATCACAGAATAGTGCTACGCTTGAACAAAATATTATTTTATTCCCTAGATCTTGTTCGTTTATCCGATATTGTATTCGTTATACTTTTCTAATATCCATTATAAACATTGCCATCTTCTCGTATCTCTTTATTCGATGTATTCTTCCATACGAAACTACTTCCATGTTGATGGCTACATTTTGTGTTTTCTTGTCTCCATCTGACATCGCTATAGAATTGAACTCGAGTCTCTTTATGCTAGATTCCCTTTTTTCTCAACTTATCCTTTCGTAGCTCAATCATCTTTGCCTTCAGCTTACTGCTTTATAAACTCTGTTTCATTCATCATCTTGGATTCTAAATCTTTACTTAGTTTTCCTTTGCCTTTATTGTCTTTTATTCCGTCTCCACCCCTTAGTCTACTCTTTTCCTTCATTCAATGCCTCGTTGAACGGTGTCTATTTGATGTTTCTGCTCTTCTCATACGTGCCACTTGCATCTCACTGCCTCGCGTGCCTCTTGCTTTGATTGTGCCCACTGCCTCTTTGCCAACAGGGCTCCTCTACGCATTCCACTCCTTCCCGCCATTTTCCTTCCCCGCTCCGCTTTGATTCCTGCCCGCACCTTCCCTCTAACCGCCTTCCCGTCCGCCCCGCCTCTCTCTGCCCCGACCTACCCCAGCTCTTCCCTTTCTCATTCCACAGCCTCCGTATCAATTACTTTCCGCTCCGATTCCCTCCCTGCTCTTTCCCCACCACTCCCCCTTCACCCTCGCCCCACTCCCCTTTTCCCCGCCCACCTGTCATCCAGTCCACCGACCTCACTCTGCTTTCGCCTTCCGCTCCACGCAGCTTCACTCACCCCGGACCCGCGCCGCTCTGTTCCGCCACGCCCGCTGCCTGTCTTCCTCATTGTCCGCCTCTCATATCCACAACGTCCGTTCCCTGCTTTCGTGTCCTCCCACGCCTCGTATAGTTCCACATCTTTCTGACTGTCCTTCTGCCATCCTCGTCCTCTCGACGCCTCCCGATCTGCCTCCATCCCCGTTCACATAGCCTTTCTAACGCCCGTCTTCCCTATCTGTATCCATCCGACCCCCGCTATCCATCTACGATAGCGATCCAGGCTCTATCTTCCGCTCCACCACCACTCAGCCCGTTCAACGCCTCGCCCCCGACCGCTCCACCTGCCTTGCTCTCTCTGCGCCCCGCTTCCACTCGCCCCTCCCCAATCCTTCCCGCCCCACCCTGGCCCTCCTCCACTTCTACCTGCCGTCCTCCCCATCCTTCCCCGCCCGGCTGCTACCTGCCTTCCGCTCCGCCCCCCCCCGCCTGTGCCACCTGCCGTCCTCCCCCGCCCTTCCGCTCTGCTGGCGTCGCCGCGGATTTCGCGATATCGGCGCAGCGGCGCGCGACGGCGCTGGGTTAATTGACCCCGGAGGGCGCGGCGGCAGTCGCCACGGCGACGCCCAGCACCTTGCAGCTAATTACCATGCTAATGAGGATAAGCCGCGCCCGTAATTGGCGGGCGCCGCCGCGTCGCCGCGCACCACCCCCACCCCCGCGCCCCCGCTTCATCACCCCTCCCCGCCTGACCCCCCGCCACCCGGCCGCACCGCGCACCTCCCTTCCCCTCGAATCGGCCCTGCCTCCCGCGCACCGCGTTTCATCGTCCGCCCTCCTCATTCGCTCCAATGACGTCGCCCTCGACCCCCTCTTTCTCCGCCGCTGCCACCTGCACTCGCTCGCGCCCCGGCCGCCTCCTGCCGCCGCTCGGACGCCGCTCGCCCACTCCTCACTGCACTTCGTCGCCAGCTCTCTTTCATCGGCGCCCTTTGTCGCGCCCTCCCCTCACCCACACGCTCCGCGCCCGCGCCGTCGCTTTCCGCTCGCCTCCCTCCGCACCTGTCGTCTCTGGCCCGCGCTGCCGCCCTCTCCCATTATCTCCGTGTCCATGCTCTGGCGCCACCCCGGCGCTTTGGTCGCCGCCGCCGCCCCCTGCCCGCAGCGCGCTCGCCGATCGGATCCGTAATTAACGGAGCGCTCGGCGGCGCTTCGCCTCGCGTCCCTCTCCACCACCCTTCCACTCGCCCCTCCCCCACGACGCAACCTGGTTCGCGAATTCACCACCAGGTTTTGAACAGGTTTCCGTTGCGACTGCCAGGTTAACTTGATCTGCGAAGGGGCCATTTTAAGAACGTTTTGCGAGGGGTCATTTTAATTACAACTTGAAATAGGATTTTTACATTTTAAAAAGTACAATTTATTTTTCTGAGAAGGTAAAGTATACTTTTCTAGGCTTTTATTAATATAATGATACATGGGCAGATAGTTTCATATTTTTGGTTATAGCCCAAATTCCAATAGAAATGTTGCCTCTCCATTAGGATTGTGTAGTTGATGACTAAATATATGCAACAATTAAGAACAATTCTGTTGTCTTAATAAAAGTCAAACGTACAAAAAACAACACGATTCTCCAAGCAAGGAATTACAAAAAATCACAATTAATAATACCTGGATAAAAGGTGTCGGATCAGAAGAAAAACAAAACAAATAGAGCGTAATCGCAGCTTGTCTAATATGCAAAATAGATAATATATAAACCGACTCCTCTGAATTGATAATGATAAATAAATGAATAAACTTAAAGTTGCACAGGAAAATACTACATCGCACGGCCATGAAATGTTCTCCACTCTATTCCATTGTCACCAAATGGCTAACCTGCCAAGGGTGGGCGTTGGCTAGTAATTCTATTCCATTGCACTGCACTGCATTCCACTTTAATGCCCTATGATTCAGTCATCTTAAATTTCATTCCACAACACTGTTCAGTTCACATTCAGTTTATTTCGGTCCAATATCGCAAGTAGAATAGGCCCTGTTGCGTAATATTTCATCATCCTTTGATGAAAATGTACAAATAGTCGTTCTTTTGCACTTCTGTTATCTAGGCGATCACTCACGAAAGTTATGAAAACGAAAGACTACGAAAGGAATTACTCCATAGAATTCCGCGAGTGTTGCAGGTTGTGTAATGTCTTTAAATTTTGAAAATAATTTCATTTTGAGAAAATATAAGTGTTGAGGGTTGACTACGTTTTAGAAAGATACTTTGAGTATCGCTATCGTTTTATTGCAAAATATTCGCGTAGATTTATGCTCACTCCGACTCTAATTTTGAGAAAGAAATTTGAGCTTTTACTTAACCAATTTTCGTGATTTGTGCTTTAAATGAAAATGTTTTCCAGATGTGTTCTCGCTCGCTATTATTAATCAGTTTATGGTATAAATACTAAATTTTAATAATATCTTAAAATTAATAGAATGAACGATTATATGCTGTCATTTGTTTATCACATAGTTTCCAAAGCCAAGGTTGCTCCAACCAACATTATTAAACGTGTTTGAGTGTCAGATTATTGTTAGTGAAGCGACGATAGAATATTAAGTAGTTGTAATTGGTAAGTTCATGAGTGTACGTGAACTAATTGCCTACTAGTCTTTTGAAACATGAGTCACTGTACAAGATAACTTAATTATTAAAATTAGAAGATGCATTAGTGTTTTATAAGAAGGTGAATGACAGAAATTCCTTGCTTGGTCCACTACAACATACACGTCTAGATCTCGGTAATAATAAAGATTTTCAATTATATTTCCAGAATCATGTTTAAACCTGCGTTCAAAGCGAATAGTGATTGTATTGTAGCAACATTTGTAATCCTAAGTAATTTTATTAATCTTGGAGAGGAAGTACGACATGGCGGATTTTTTTTGGGGGGGGACAATTTCATTACGGTGCTTATGTTGTTATTTTCTATCGTAACCTTTCTACAGTTCTTCATTTTGTGCGATGTAATCGGAAGGATTCAGCTAGTCTTCTTTTTAAATGATAACATTACATAATCCCGTATGTCAGTTCTTTTGTCAACAATTTTTCAACGCTTCCTTTTGTAGACTTTCTCTCGAAAACAGACTGTTTATGAATCTCTGATTGAAGAACAGTTTATCGATCTACCGCTGGTTTCGGTTAGGCTCATTAACGACGAACTATTCTCGCGAATATCCGAAGGATAAACAATGCATTCGTTCCCTCCCAGAGGCGCCACCAGTGTTTGTAATGGACACCCGGGCGCCACTGGTGCTGCTGTATTAAACTACGAAAATGAATTTGTTTGGCAGAGCGTTAGGCGTGTGAGTGGGAGGGGAAATATAAATTTCTCGCCCGGCAAAATGCAGAATATTCAAAAAACAATATTAAACATCCATGCATTTGTAATGTAATGCACAACGTTTTTTATCGTATCACTAATTAATTCTAATGATTTTGCGTTGAACGACTGAAAATAAGAGATATTTTATGCATGTTTTAGCATTTTACGCTTCGATAATTACCATTTTAAAATAGTGATTTTATCAGATTTGCAGAACGTTGTGTGGTTTTGCTTGATACATCGTTCGAATTATTTCTACCGTTACAGCTGCTAGAGTATTGTTTCATTGATTCTACACATGATCAGCATTCGTCCATTATAATAGTTTGTAACATTTGACACGTGAAATATGTATATTTACAACTTTAACAAATTTCAATATAACTTACTTTTAGTGAGATATTTCAGGAATTTGCAAACAAGGTTTAGGTAACCTTTTGCAAAGGTCTGGCCAGTGTTTAATATCGTTTTGTATAGATATTGTGAGCTCAATTACGATTTCTTCATTGGGAGACAGCTAATTATTTCTGTCCAAACATATTTACGAAGAACTGCGGGTTTTTAATTTCTTCCTTTTTTCTGCAGAAAAAACGGCATTTTCCGTTATTTTTGTGCCTCAGTATAACTCACTGTAATGCTGCTACGTAAGCTTGCAGATAACTGAGGCCACAAATTCTTTTTACTGTTGTACCTTAACTGCACCTTTTTGCACAAAGAAATATCTCCCTTTTATTCTCGTACGAGTCACAATGTTCAGGCATTTTATGTTTTTTGATGGTCTTTATGTATCTCGTCATAAAGTGTAATGCTTTGTGTAATACGTGGCAGCGTAAAAGATGTATTTTAAGGATGCTATCCTCTGGCAACTACAATTTTGTGTCATTAGTTCAAATTTACAAGGACGTTATCATGAAGACAATAGTATAAACGCACGATATTAAAGAAATCACCCTTTAATGCAATAAAATTGTTGTTTGGGTTTATTTTTTTGACATGCTTGTATTATTTTTACGAAATATTGAAACATTTTAAATTTTCAGAATTTCTATTGTTGTATGCTTTTGCTTCTTTGTTCTTCAGTGAATCTTTCATGTTATTTAATGTGTGTTGTTTAAACTATTTCTCTCATGGATACACATTTATGCCAGCGTATCTTTTTTTAACGAGTATTCTTGCCTCCAATCTATTAAATTAAGAACTGGATTTAACATACTTCACTAAATACACAGTCCATCTCCAATAACTTCTACTCAAACATCAACTCTATACCACACGCCATCCACTACAACCTCGCCTCAATATACTACACTCCAACACGAGTAAGAAACTGATACCCTGTTAACGCCTTCCTTAACATATTCTCGAACAATTGTTAACAGAAGGTGCAGATTGTAGCTTTCTATCCCTTCCTGTAGTTAGTGTTAATTTTTTAGATCAGAATAAGAATAGTTGTAAACCATCCAATGCGTATAAAAAAGTGAATGTAAACTGAACTATGCTTTTCCGAATGAAAAATAAATATGTATTAAATAAAAACAACTATTAAATTGGAAGTGAGCAGCTGAGAAGTAAAATACTTTTACCGCTTTTAATTTTCAGCCAAATGTCACGATTACGGTGAAGAGAAGCTACGGAAACGGAGGTCTAGGGACAGTAACATCGGAAGCCATTGGAACACCGGGAAGATCACAGTAGGGCTCCATGTAGAGGACACTAGATGGGCAGGCGGTCGTGCGCAGCAGAGGTAGACGGGAAAGGAAATTGAAGGTAGGTGAGCACTGGTAGGAAATATTGCAGTGGAGAAACGTGTATTCAAGCCCTGCAAAATAAAATAATTTGGACTAGTTAATGGCGGTTCAGGAGACTAAAAATGAGTGCAGCAATGAGGTCAAATTCTTTATAAACAAATATTTTTGTGTGTGACAAAATTGAAAAAAGACGGTGTTGGTTAAAACTTACTATAAATGAAATCAGGGGTCCCTCGATTTAGTATTAATGTGCAAGGTATAAAGTGTTTAAAAATATTGTCTGCTGCACAATTATTTTGGGTGTTCAATATATTTTTAATTTTTACACATGCGTTTTCTGTAATAATTTTGCTACTACATACAAATGTGTTACAAGTGCAGCATGCGCAGCGTAAAATGATAAGCCCAACCACTGGTACATTTTTAAGCCGCCTTTTAAAATGAACATTTTTATTTATACGTGAAACGTTTTTACTAGTAAATAAATAAAAATATTGCAATAGGGAATATAATATATCAATAATTATTACTATAAATAAATACAAATAGTTTTATGTTGAACCATTTGCGGGGTTGCAAGCCCTAATGAGATTCTTCCTCAAATGCCTTATAAAAAGCCCTATTTTACTGGGTTTGAGAAATGAAATGATGGTGAAAAATTATTGTAATTAATTGCTAAATGTTTGTAAAATGTTCAAGGGGGGTGGGTTAGCCCCCTGGTCCCTCTCCAAACTTCTAGGTAAATGCCGTTAAACCGAATTACAACTTTCCATGATGCTACACGAAGAAACTTCCATTAGCTGACCGGGAACTGTCTGCCGATATGTGATGAATAGCGCAACATCGAAACTCGGGGAAGCTCACGGCTTGAGGGGAGTGGACAGACGTGCGATAAGAGAAACGCAGCACAGCTGTCTGTTTTACCATGCTGTCTGAATGATAAGTACGCAAAATATACTTCCAAGCGTCTCTGACGTTGCCTTCCTCGACTTCTCAATGAAATGTTTTTGCGACGGTTAGTACTGAGATTTTTCATGATCTTACCGCCTGTGAAAGGGCGGAAATCGCCGTTCGCCGCTGGTTCTGTGGCCGTTACTCACAAATCGAGCCGCCAATATCGGCGGCAAGCAGAGATTTCCGCCCTTCCGCAGGCGGTAAAGTCATGAAAGATCGTAAAACGAATTAGACGTACATATTTGATTTGGACACTAAGTATTATAATTAATACAAGTAATGTAATTCGTTTACTACGATGTAATCACAAATTCAGTGTAATGGTAGAGACAAAATTGTAATATTGAATCGTTTTTGTTTTAAAATGACAGCAATAAACTATTTTTTCATTAATTACTTCATATTTCATTCATAATTCATTTTAATTGAATAAGACGGCTCGATCAAAGATAAAAAATCTTATTATTAAAAAATCGTGATTACTTTCTACTCTAATTTCTGACAGACACAACATGTTTCTATATCAAATCAACGAACGCTATTTATTCATAATCCTTTACGACATTGTATAAAAAAGATTAAGCCCTTTGCATTGTTTTTAACAAGACTCATACTAATATTGTGATTTGCCTTACATATCGTCAGAGAGATTTACTCGTTGCTATCTCATTTTGATTTCTATCATTTTGCGATGATAACATTCCTGGTGAAAATTCAATTATTAAGTTGTAATTTTTTGTTAGAATTAAATATAGTTTATAAACATTCGACTGCTTTGAAATATCATTTAAAAGTCACAATGAGCATAAACTAAAAGAAATTACGAAAGTAAAATATGTCGATACATGTCAGTGCACAGAAAAACATAAACAATGAATTATGACCCTTGTAGCTAGAAATACTGTATTACCCATTTAAATAAGTGAGAAAATAATTTCGCAGCATGAATCATTGCATTAGACGTCCAGGTATTTTCTTCAAAATTGCCTACCAGCACTTCTTGCACTTTTTCCACTCCCCCGAGCAGACGTACTGGTCTTGAGTGCAGTATACTCGCAGGAGCAGGTGTTGTGTAGGTCTGGGCTATTCGCTGACTAAAGAACAGTAAGGCATCCGTTTCTTCCTAAAAGAAAAGCTGACATTTTAATTTTAGGACGAAGGAGGAAATGAGTCAATGGGTTAAGAGGATATTACTAAAATAGGAGAGGAAGGAATGCCCTTCATTTGTGCTTTGTAAACAAAACAGTGTACAGTGTGTTCAGCTCATATAGTGCATCCATAGGATTAAATGCACTCTTCATAATTGAAATTAAGCAACAATAAAGTTATCTGAGAAATTTCAATTTAATCGCATTTTTATTCTTCATTAATTAGTTTTCATTCGTTCTTTCCTCTCTGTAGGAGATAGTACAAATACACCTGAAATATTCTCGTAGTTTACGAGATGTTAAAAATTGACGAATGGAAAAAGCAACAATTTGTTCAGGATGCATTCCGAAAATTATTTACATTACCTGAAGAACTTCTTAGAATATATATTTTTTAAATTATAAAATCTCCGAGTTACCCTAACTTGCATTTTCATAATTCA
This sequence comes from Acheta domesticus, assembly GCA_031308135.1. NCBI lineage: Eukaryota > Metazoa > Arthropoda > Insecta > Orthoptera > Gryllidae > Acheta > Acheta domesticus. Next base: position 7,676,085 of record JAHLJT010009419.1, on the reverse strand, counting down.
AATTGTTCATGCATTTTTAACATTTGTTTGAAATAAAATCTTCAAGTAGAATCAGATTTTATTAAAAGTTTCCAAAAATTTAAATTATTTAATATCCCTATTCATCAGAATTTTTAAATTTTATTTCGTTTTTACCCATCAAGCGACACATTTAGTGCCTCCGGAGACCTGCATCTTATTGCGGGATCATCGACACTTGTGTGTTTTTTGAGTCAATATGATGGGCCATGCGAGGTTTGGTTATCGGTCCATGGGTCGGTGATATTTTGAATTTGTGGGTGTTATTTACATGAACATTTTCAAAATTTTCTCTAAAATTATTTGAAATAATTTGATTAATTTTTGGAAGGAGAGCAGGATAGGGAAGGAAGGTTCGTGTTCGGTCCATAGGCCCCTACTATAGGGCGGTGTTCCGGTTTTCGCCTAGACTTTCAGGCAAACCACGGAAACTATTGATTAGTCGCCCTATTAATTCGATGCAAGAAGGTGCCACAAAATCATCAATATTAAACACATGATGCAAATTTCTGACTCCTTGTGGGGATCGAATACGGGCCGTCAGACGAACGAGCACGCGAATGACCTTCGCAAAGGTTTGGGGCACGCGGCGATATCAGCTTAGCGAAGTCACTCGTGTTACAGGCAGGAAGCAGGGGTGACAAAACTTCGTGCGAATGCGGCGAGTTGGTCAAGTATACGGGTTGGTGTATCATAGATATTTATTAAATTGTACCAACTTTTAATGGAAATTAACTGTAAAGAGAAACTGCAGTTATACAAGCATTGATCATTACAGGAAGGAAATATTAACGCACATTTCCACTTATGTAAGAGAATGCAATATACGAGAACTATTAACACTAATTACAAATAACTCAAATGAATATTTTGAAGAAATATAAACTAAAATACATACTAAATTAATATAAGTGTTATGTAACATAATTTGAGAAAAACACTGTTATTGAAAGTAAACATTTAAAGAAATACTATGATCATATCTTTCGTGTGAAAATACACGTAATAAACCACTTAAAAAATTATAGAGTAATGATGAACATTTATTAAACAAAGTGCATCACCTCCACTCTCACTGCACACGAAATCGAAGAGCCCACTCGAACTGAAACTTGTTATATGTCTCCTTGCGTCCCGCCATGACCACCTACTGTGCATCCCTGAGAAATTGGAGCGCGGACTTTCCTTGGTCGCGGGCCCTGCGTGCCCTTGCAGAGCACAAGCGCGCTCCGAGCATGTACGTGCTCCATTTGACAACCCTGGAATACGCGATTACGCTTGTGGTGCATGTACGTTGCTCCCACCAGAACAATGTTGGGATTTTATCATAATCAAATGCGTGTTAGAAAATTGATCTCGGGCGAGGAATCATTAACCCAGTTTTGCGAAAATGAAATTGACTTTATTAATTTGTTTTTACTTTCTCGTTAAATACGTACTTAAGAAGGAAAGAGTAAGTATTGTAAAACTGCAGCGAAAAGAGGCGATTTTTCATCAAAACAACTCGTACTTTATATCTAAATAGTGATTAAGCTTTGTATCTGTTCACCTTTGGCCAACGCTAGCGTCTGAAATGTTCAGCCGATTTTCTCCAAAATTGATATTACTTAATCCATCTGACTTACTCGAGGCCCTATGAATTTGAAAGTGATATTTTGAATTTTTTGGGATTGTTTACATGAAATTTTCTCTAAAATGATTTGAAATTTTTTGATTAATTCTTGAATTAACTCTCTAAAAGAGCCCAGAACGCTTGAAAATGGCATAGATATCATTTTTTGTAACTTTGTCAAGTTTTTGAAAATTAAAAAATTGTTGTTTTCCTTAAGTACATATTGTAAAGAAAGATATTTTTTCCAAGTAATAAAATCTATTCGTCAATAGTAGATTTATAAATAGGGACCTGTTTTTGAAAGTATTAGTAGTCTTTGCGTATTTTATTGGACTTGTAATATTGGACATTTTTAAACAACCCTTTTTTCAAGAATGGCTCCAATTTTTTCTTTATTTTGCGTAGAAGAGAAAACATGTGCTTATGAAAATGACACAGGACCGTTTTCGGTAAATTCTCTATATTTTCAAAAACTGCATAAAATTAAAATTGCATAACTACAATATTGATGATAAACTAGATTAAATGTTTATGAAACTGCAATTTTTTTCTTAGTATAAGCTATTTTAAAAAATCCTATCTATAAATAAGGCCATGAAACACTTTTTGGAAGTATGAGCAGTTTTCGCTTAAATTGGAGGCAATTAAAAGAAACATTTTCTGAAAAACGTCTTCAATTTTTTTGGCATAGAGCGAAGTACACTAATGAAAATAGCTTGATTTTCGTTGAACTCTCTGAATTTTTGAAGTTATTACGAAAGTTACAAATAACGCGATATAATTATATGCTTTTTAACCTGATTCGCAAATGCCATACGTTTGTACGGAAAATGATCGGAATGTTTCGGAAACACATTTTGCTTCTATACTGTTGAATAAACAAAATGCTTTTATGAGATTGATGTCAACTTATAAATAAATATAAATAATTTAAAATAATAAGACTATGTCACATATTTCTCAGGAATAAAACATAATTTGCGATCCTGGTGAATCGTCATCGTTTCATCGTTTGCTGAAAATTAGATGATACTATTTTATTCTTTTCAGAATACTATTTTATTCTTCTAATCATTCACTAGCTAATTAATTTTTCTAGCTAATAAATCAGACACAAAATTCCTTTAGGTTAGTCAGTAATGGGCAAATATATATTTAAGGACATATTGTGTTGAAATTATACACCTTATCAATGTAAGTCGGGTTCGATTATTTAGGCTGATATGTCTAGTGTAGCGTCGCGAGGTGGCGCACGTGCCGTTTCGCTGGAAAGCCCGGCCTTAAGCCGGATGGGGGATGGGGGTGGAATGCGGCGGCGCCTCGCCGGCGCGCGCCGGGCAGGAAATCCCAGCCTCAAAATAGCCAGGACAACTGAGCGTGCCTGAGTGCGAGTCCATTGATGAAGGCTGCTCTCTGCTGAGGGCTGGCTTGCGAGCCGAATGACGCCCGCCGCTGGTAGAGTGGGGGACGAGCCGTGGAGTATTTATTGCGGCGCCGACATGCGCTCGGGGGATACGCTAGTGAGTCGAAAGACGTGAGGTATCTCCGTGCAACCTTGCACGTTTTGGCATCCGGCCATGTAACATCTAGTTACGGGGACTAATGTCCGACAGCTCGCACTTCGCGCAGCTTCTCATGCTCTCGAGCAGAGGCACTGGGCTCAGCCTAGGGACGGTCGCGGGGTTTCGCGGCTTAGAGAATAGAAAGGTTGCCTAAGGTTTTCAATTTTGTAACATTATCTTGTAATTTATTATTGTAAATATACTGTACATACTATTCAGAATCTGTCGTCTGTGCTTTTCATGTCCAGTACGCCACAGACTCGGAACCTTTCTTTTCTAAAACTGGTGGCAGCGGTTATCGTAAATTCACGCCGGGCTACCGCAGTTTTTTTTCTAAAACTGGTGGCAGCGGTTATCGTAAATTCACGCCGGGCTACCGCAGTTTTTTTTCTAAAACTGGTAGCAGCGGTTATTGTAAACTCACGCCGGAGTGCCGCAGTTTTTGTCTAAAACTGGTAGCAGCGGTTATTGTAAACTCACGCCGGAGTGCCACAGTTTTTTGTCTAAAACTGGAATAGTACGCGTAAAGACAGTGTACCGCAGTTAAAGGTGCACACGCGTCGTAATTACGTGGCGCCGGCAGAGTCGTGCACGCCACGAGAAACCGAAAGTGCGGTAATTCGGTACGGTAGTTTCGGGGCGGTACAATCCGACTCGGAACCTTTCTTTTCTAAAACTTGGAACTGGAATTGATATTGGTACTGGAACTGGAATTGGTATTGGTACTGGAACTGGAGCTGGAACTGGTACTGGAACTGGAGCTGGTATTGGTACTGGCACTGGAAGGAGACATCCCGGACGGACCAGAACGAGAGGAAGGAGGGAGGCCAGAACACAGGATCCAGAAGGCGCTCACGCGACACCGAGGTCAACTGAACGTAAGTGTGTTTTTTGTACTGGCCGGGGATCAATTCAGGCAAAATGTCTTTCTTAGCGGGTTATAGGAAAGAGGTGCTTGTTAGGGTCGCGACGGAGATGGGGGAAACGTTGGAAGGGAACGAGACGATAGTTAGATTAAAATCTATCATCACGGGAAGCGAGCAGTACGATGAAATATTCGTGAAACAACTTGCTGATCAGGAGAAAGAACAGGTCGCAGAAGCACGCGAACTTGAATTAAAGGAGCAGGAAAGATTACGCGAACTCGAGGAAAAAGAGCGAGAACGGCAGGAAAAAGAGCAAGAACGGCAGTACGAACTCGAACAACGGCAGTACGAACTCGAACGGCTGAAATTAGCTAATCAGGCTACCTCGCGCGAATCTTTAGGTAGTAGAGATTCGGGAAACAGAAGTAGTATCCGTATCAGCCATGTAATGGATAAATTCAAAGGCGAAGGTGAGGATATTACCTTGTTTTTAAGTGTATTTGAGGCGCATGCTCGTCAGCTCGACATTGCGCCGGTAGAATGGGTCAGTCAATTAATGGGATTGCTTCCCAATGAAATAAATACATGGTTAGTTGTAGGATCAGATTCTTCAGAGCAGGATTATAATCAAATCAAAACGCAGCTTTTGGATATGTACAAATTCACGCCTGAAAAATGTCGTCAGATGTTTTGCAGTCATGCAAAGGGTGCGAAAACTACATGGAATGTTTATGCTCGCGAACTGACAAACTATTGCCAGAAATGGATTTCAGGGTTGAAAGTTGAAACTTATGATCAATTATTAGACTTGATTGTCACCGATCAGATGAAACGGAAGGTGCCGGCGGACATACGTGCCCATTTCGTAGATGTTTGGGGCGAGGTTTCGCAGTCCCAAGATTTGGCGCGTAGGCTGGACACCTACGAAAACAATAGGTCTAGTGCGTATAGGAAAGCTTTTTCTAAGGTTAATCACAAGGAGCCTGTGGGGGAACAAAAGTGGAAAAAGGTGACGGAGAGCGTGCCTTCCATTTCTAAGCCCGCAGCGCCCAAGGCAGATAGGAACGCGGAATTCGACAAGCCGCAGGAACGCACGTGCTATTTATGTAAAAAACCGGGGCACATTAAGAAATACTGCCCTCAGCTCAAATCAAGCGAGAAAATGTGTCACGTTGTCGACACCAGTGCGCAGGAATTGTTGCTTCCTCACACGTTTTTCGGCACGGTTTGCGGAAATCCTATTTCTTTCTTACGAGATTCTGGGGCGACGGTTGATCTGATCAACAGCAAATACGTCAGGCCGAATCAATATACCGGCGAATCCGTATGGGTTAAACAGCCCTTGGACGAGGCGCCGAAAAATCTACCGGTAGCTAAGGTAGAAATTGTAGGCCCGTTCGGTAAGCTTGTTACCGAAGCCGCAGTCGCGAAAAATTGCGACTTAGAATATTACATTCTGAGTAATCGATCTGCCACGCTTCTCTCGGAAATCAGGCAAGGGTTTTTAGAACCGCAGTTTCTTTGTGCGGTGCGAAACCGTGCCCAGACGGCGGCCGGGCAGGGCGACGGGGTGGGGCCGGAGGCGATGGCGGCGGCGCCAGGCAACGCGCCGGCCGCCGAGCGCCCTGGTGACGCACCGGTTGCGGTCATGAACGAGGCTTTGGGGGAAGGAGCGGTCGAGCTAGGCGTGGTCGTAGGAACAAGTCGTGCGCGCGACGCACCCCAAAAACCTGCGTCGGACGCGAAAGCTCCCGACGAGGAAACTTGTGTCTTGTTAGGCGAGGTAAATGACCCGGGCAATGTTGTTGAAAACAACGCGGAATTTGAAGTAGATTCCGGGAGCGTTGCATTGTCCCGTTTAGACCCGTCCGAATTTGCGAAAGCTCAGAGACAGGATGAAGAGCTCTTACCGCTATTCGAGCTAGCCGAAGGCCCAGAAACGGAACGGCGCGATTATTTTATAGAACGCGGCCTTTTGTTCCGGAAACGGCAGAGCAAGCGCGGTGAGCAATTCTCCATGCTTGTGACTCCGCGGGTGTATCGTGGCACCATATTGAAGCTTTGCCATGAAGTCGCCCACGGTCATTTAGGTGTCACAAAAAGTAAAGACGCGATGGCCAAGTATTTCTTCTGGCCGAACTGTTACAAAGATATGGAAAATTACGTACGTAGCTGCGATAGTTGCCAGCGCGTAGGTAACGGCGGCGAGAAGCTTCGCGCGCCTTTAAAAATTGTACCTATAACGGGTGAGGCGTTTGAGAAAGTAAATGTAGATGCTTGTGGCCCTTTTTCCCGAGTCTGAGTCAGGAAACAAGTTCATACTAACTGCAATGTGTTTAGCAACAAAATATCCCGAGGCTATTCCCATACGTGATCTGACGACGGTCACGGTCATTGAAGCTTTATTAGATCTGTTCAGTCGGATTGGATTTCCGCGAGAGCTTCAAACAGATCAGGGAACTTGTTTTACTAGCACTCTGATGGCGGAATTCGCCGAGAGATTTTGCATTAGATTAATTAGAAGTTCGCCTTATCATCCGCAATCTAATGCCGTAGAACGGATGCACAGAACCATGAACCGGTTGATGAAGGTTCTTTGTTTAGAGATGGGGACTGACTGGGAGTGCCAGCTTCCTGCAATTATGTTCGCGTTACGCACGAGTGTGCACGAATCGATAGGTTTTTCTCCAGCCGAGTTAGTCTATGGGAAAAATCTCCGCACACCCATGACGCTGCTTTACGAAAAGCTTGCGGGTGCAGCAGAAAGCGAAGGGAGCACGGTGGTTGAGCACGTGTTCAAGTTGATTAATAGACTGAAGCGTTCGCGTGAACTTGCCCATACCAAAATGGCGGAAGAACAACGCAAGCGTAAGGTGTGGTACGACCGCAAGGCGATCTCGCGCAGTTTTGAAATAGGCGCGAAGGTGCTGGTTTTGGCGCCTAACAGAACGCGGAAACTCGCGGTGCAGTGGGTCGGGCCAGGCGAAGTTCGGGAGAAAATGTCCGAACACAATTACGTAGTTCAGATGCCGGGGCGGAAAGAACCACGCGTGTATCACATCAACATGATGAAAAAGTATCACCAACGTACTGAATACGTGAACTTTCTCGGTTCTGCGACGGTCACTGCCGCAGGCGAGGAAGACGCGTTAGACCGCTACGCGTTAAGATTAGATTCCGACGACTTTGACGCGGAAGAAATGCTAAACGATACTAAGGTTGAACCCGAGTTCCGCGAAGCACTTAAAAATGTCATTTGTAAATACAGGTGTATTTTTAGTGAGAAACCTGGTCTTACAGATGTAACGACCATGGACATTGAATTAACTGACACTGATAAAGTAGTCCGAAGTGCACCCTACCGCATGTCGCCGAGACAAACTAAGATATTGCGGGAAGAGGTGGACAAAATGCTTCGCGACAACATCATTGTGGAGGCGGAGAGTGATTATACATCTCCTATGATCCTGATCGAGGCCCCGGGCAAGTCTCCACGGCCCTGCATAGATTTTAGGCGCCTCAACGAGATTATTAAAACAGATTACTTTCCGTTACCCAATCTCGAAGAACGGATTGAACAGGTAGCTGCAGCTAAAATCATTAGTGTGTTAGATTTAAGTAAGTGTTTCTGGCAGGTAGGTCTTACGGATAGGGCGCAGAGATATTCGGCGTTCGTGACCAGTTTCGGCACGTATCGACCGCTTAGGTTACCCTTCGGGATAAAGAACGGCCCTTATCAATGCTGTAAAATCATGGGCACTTTGCTAAAAAACTGCCAAGAATTCGCGGTACCGTACCTTGATGACATCGCGGTTTTCAGTAACACTTGGCAAGAACACATTCGGCACCTAGATACGGTCTTTAGTATATTGAAATCCGCCAAATTGACAGTGCAGCCGCGCAAGTGCTTGTTTGCGCGGGCTAATGTAAAATATCTTGGTTACGTCGTCGGTAACGGGAAATTGCGGCCGGCCGAAGCCAAGATACAAGCAATCCAGAACTTTCCCAGACCAGAATCAAAGAAACAAGTGCGTTCTTTGCTCGGTTTGGTAGGATATTATCGACGCTTGATACCCGGGTTTGCGGAGAAAGCGGCGGCACTGACAGATGCGCTGCGGGGACGCGAGCGCCAGGGTAAAGTCGTCTGGACAGAGGCATGTGAAAAGTCTTTCAATGAGTTGCGACAAGCTCTTAGCGAAAAAACAGCGGTATATGCTCCTGATTATAGCAAGGAATTTCGAGTTCAGGCAGATGCATCTCAGAGAGGCTTAGGCGTGGTTCTCTACCAAGTAAATGATGAGGGAGTAGAACAACCAGTTGTTTTTCTAAGCCGTAAATTAAGTGATACAGAAACTCATTATGGCACCTCAGAACTTGAGTGTTTGGCTCTTATTTGGGGGTTGGATAAACTTAAGATTTATCTCGACGGGCAGGCCACAATTCAGGTCGAAACCGACCACAACCCGTTGGTCTGGTTGCGTAATACGTCTGGCAAAAACCCCAGATTATTACGCTGGTCCCTTTTAATTCAGCACATCGATTTACGCATCATGCACAAAAAGGGCTCAGAAAATGTTAATGCAGATGCGCTTAGTCGCATGTTTGATTGTGTGAATTGATCCACAGGCGAGTGTAGGGAACACACACGTTCATGACATGTATAAATGTCGGTGAAATTCTATGTAAATAATTTTATAAATTCAAGGGTAAAATTGTTTTGTTATTGTGATCATTTTTATATGTAGATACATACATGTGTCAATAAATTCAGTTAAGAACGGCACATGATGTATATAACGAATTCCACAATTATTATGTAATACTTCAATGCAACGTAAATGTTTTGTATTTTATATTTCAGGTTTTCATGTAATGCAAGAGGCGTCAAGAATTATCATGTAATATTTCAATGTAAAGTAAATGTTTTGTATTTCAGGATTTTATGTAGTTCAAGATGCGTCAAGAATATTTATGTATGTAAATAGATGTAAGGTTTAAATGTAAATGGCAACATAGTTAGGAAAAAACGGGGGGACAGCCCACAGATTTATTTCACAAATTTTGACTAGATAGGGTTTTGATATTATTATGTTCATGTAAAAAATTATGACGTAAGGTCTCAGGACCAGGTACTTTAGCTAGCAGAATTTTTTTCCTGGGCATATTTTGCTGCGAAAAAAAATTCTCACCCCCGGCATGGGAGGGTCTGTAGCGTCGCGAGGTGGCGCACGTGCCGTTTCGCTGGAAAGCCCGGCCTTAAGCCGGATGGGGGATGGGGGTGGAATGCGGCGGCGCCTCGCCGGCGCGCGCCGGGCAGGAAATCCCAGCCTCAAAATAGCCAGGACAACTGAGCGTGCCTGAGTGCGAGTCCATTGATGAAGGCTGCTCTCTGCTGAGGGCTGGCTTGCGAGCCGAATGACGCCCGCCGCTGGTAGAGTGGGGGACGAGCCGTGGAGTATTTATTGCGGCGCCGACATGCGCTCGGGGGATACGCTAGTGAGTCGAAAGACGTGAGGTATCTCCGTGCAACCTTGCACGTTTTGGCATCCGGCCATGTAACATCTAGTTACGGGGACTAATGTCCGACAGCTCGCACTTCGCGCAGCTTCTCATGCTCTCGAGCAGAGGCACTGGGCTCAGCCTAGGGACGGTCGCGGGGTTTCGCGGCTTAGAGAATAGAAAGGTTGCCTAAGGTTTTCAATTTTGTAACATTATCTTGTAATTTATTATTGTAAATATACTGTACATACTATTCAGAATCTGTCGTCTGTGCTTTTCATGTCCAGTACGCCACACTAGTTGTCCGATTCCTAGGCAGATTTGTTTGATATTTTTGAGGGGCCCCACAATACGAGTTTTCCCTGTCGAATAATCGCCACTTTCCTCTGTAACATTACACTTCTTACTCTTTACTACGCAAGTACGTAGAAGGCGAGAGAGTAAAGAGGCCAGTAGACGGACGTGGCATCGTGGCGATAGCGGATGTGAATGTGAAGGCAGAGGGGAAATTGGGACTGAGGCAGAGGCTCCAGTGGCAGCAATTATTATTCGTTGACAGTCCCACCGGTCCGGAACATGTAGAGATGCACCATTTGGATTTTCCATTTGTCAGAAGAGATCAGAAGCCGCCGATGTCACCTGTATTACGGGCTATCGCTCATGCTCTGCCTGAGTTAAGGTGGTGGCAAGATGGCCTAAAAAACCCGGGTTAACTCTCGTTAATTTAGTTGAAGTGATGGATCGTTCTGAAGCAGAAATTACTTTCTGGACTAAAAACTCCACCTATGAGTTGAGAGTAATTTTTGTGTTTATAAAATTGCAGAAAGTTGCTTTCATAATGTTTTCGTGATCATCAATAATGCACAGTGTTGTCTTACATTTAATTTATTTTAATACTGAAAAAATATGTGTAAACTAACGAAATGTAAATCGTGTCTCTCTCTCACGAAAGAAACATTTTAAATGGCGAAGTCATATTTCATGATCTTTCCGAGAAACAAATATGCAAAACATAAAAAATTCCAACAGAAATTACGTGGAACTCTTTCAAGTGAAGTTGCGTACACAAACCATCCACCTCTCTGCAATCCAACGGATCCCCGTAATTTTCTCTACATGTTTAATCTTTCTTTCCGCTTTCCGACGCCATCCGCCGTCGCAGTCAGAGAAGCCGAATGGATGGAGGGAGGGAGCGGGTTGGGAGAGTGAGGGGGATTTGGATTGGAAAGGGCTAGGACACGAAGGGGCTGGACGGATGAGTTTGAGTAGTGCAGGGCGAAGAAAAGCGGAGGGAGTTGGGAAGAGGAGAGGGTGGGGAAGCGGGGTGACGCAGGACGAAGACGAGGCGGGTAGAGAAGTGTGGGACTAACAGAGGGGGTAAATGAGGCAGGGAAAGTGGGACAAGGCGAGGTATAACGGAGCGGCAGAGTAGGGTTGGGACAGGTGAGTGTGTCGGTCGGGTGGCCGGACTGTGGGCATGAAAGAGGGCGAGATGGTGGTGAAAATGGTGAGGATGAGGAGGAGCCCTGGGCAGGAAGACCATGTGAACGTGTTTGGGGGTGATCGGGCGGTCAGGCGGGGAAGAGGAAAGAAGCAACGGGCGAGGAAGGGCGGGGAGGTGTAGGAATTGGTTGGCCGGAGAGGAGAGTGACGGGGTTGTGTTGGGTGGAACGAAAGCGGAGCGTATGGGATCGGGCGGGGAGGGACAAGGAGTGGCTAGGAGTTAGGAACAGGGTTGGGCGGGATAAGGCTTGGCGGGGATGGACGGAGTGGGGTGGCGGGCGACAAAGGCGGGTGTGTGGGGCATGCGAAAGGGAAGGTCGGGAAAAGACAGTCGGGGGCCTAGAAGGGGAAGGTGGGGGAGAGAGAAGCGGATGGGGAAGCGAAAGGGAGGGACAAGTGGGTGGGAATCCGAAGGGGAGAGTCGGAGAGGACCAAGGAGACGGGGATGCCAAGAGGAAGGACAAACTTTTGGGGGACGCAAAGTGGAGTGTGGGGGAGGACAAACTGATGGGGACGTGAAAGGGAATGACGGGGAGGGCAAGCGGGCACGTTTGCAAAGGGGATGGACACGTGTGTGGGGTTTCGAGAGGGAATGTCGGGGAGAGTTTTGTGGGTGAGGAGGCTAAGAGGAGAGCCAGGGAGGAAGAAGGGAGTGGGGATGTGAAGGAGAGTGTCGGGGAGGGGCAAAGGGGAGGGTCACGTGAGTGGGGTCGCGGTGGAGACGCGACGGGAGTGTCGGGGAGGAAGACGCGTATGAGGACGTGAAAGGGAGGGTCGGGGCGGGGCGGGGCGAGGCGGGCGTGAGCTGTGAGCCGTGCTCTGCGCAATTAGGGCCGCCACGCGTGCTGTTGACAAACACGCGCCCTCCGCCGCGTCGAGCGCCGCCAGCGCGCGCAGCCTTTGATCCACTTCCCCAGAAGACCCTCCCCATTACGGCGGCGCGCGCACCACGTCACATCACGTCAAGTCACATCGACTCTCACGTCGCGCGACACGACGACGCGCGCCGCCCGCGAAGGTCGCAAGCGAAACCTCGACTCGACGGGAGCAGAAAGGCCACTGTGCCTCACGCTGCTTCTATCGCATAGATCACTTTTCTCCCTCCATCTTCCTCCCACTTTGTGTCTTCTCTTCATTCAAATACATCCACTTCCTTCAGATCGCCTATCAACTATTTCTGAGTAAAATTCACTTAGAGACTTAGATTGATTGATTGTTTCGCGTTTCCGGACTAACAACCTAAGGGTCATTAGTCCCGTAAGTGTAGTGCGTGTTAGTGTGTGTGTGTGTTAGAGGAGAGGGCAGGACAAGGAACAGGAAGGAAATATCGCGCGCGGTCCGTGGCCCGTTTGTTAGGGTACTGCTCCAGCATTTGCCTGGTGTTGATCGGAGAAACCAAGGAATACTACTGATCAGAGCAGCCGGCCGCTAGGATTCTCCTTCAGACAGCGATTGAATTCGATCTAGCTGACAAGCTAGAGTCGAAAATCCTGCCGCCGTCGGGACTCGAACCTAGGCCCTCCCGGCCAGAGGGACTGCAGTGACATCAGTTGATGCACTGAGCCATCTCTCCCGGTCTTAGAGACTTAGAGCCGCCATCGGCTCGGTGTTCGGTTTCGGTGTTATTGAAATATCACTAAATATGCTTTGGTTGAATACTTTGGTGGGGGCTATGTTAACTCAGAAATGCCTTCTTTTGCGATTCTGCCCGATGAATTTGACGTTACGATGCTCTAACGTTACGTCCCTCGTAAACAGATGCCCAATTTATTTTAAAGTTGCCTCGCAAAATGTGAACACCGTACTAATAATTCAAAATATAGTCTTGTGAAAAACAGTACAAATGAAATAACATTTGGGACGCAGTGTTCCACGTTATTACAAATAACTGAGTGTCAACTGAAATGGAGCCAATACGCCCCTTCTTTTGTTTGAGGTTGCAATATTTTTGATAACGATTCGAAGGTTGCTTCGTTTTGAAATAAATTGTAATTAATAAATTAAATTTAAGTTAGAGGTGAATGTTCATATATAATGTAGGCACTTCTGCTAACGAATCGGAACCTACTTACCTTTTCAGCCATTTCTCCTACTTACGACTGTGTCAATTCAAAATGTGATTCACTCTTGTTCAACTTTAGTATTTTGTTCTGCCGTGGTCTTTTTCATTAAAAATAAAATCAGGGCTGAATCACACCACACCAACGTTAAGCAATCGAAATTCCTGCATTTCGTCTTGAGAAAGGTCGTAGGATGACTTCTGAAACTTTGGAGTAGGACGCGACGTCTCCCGAACAATCAAGAATCTATTGATTCTGGCCGCGGAAAACTATTCTTTTATTTTAATAATGTTGGTGCTACGGTAGAATGAGGGGCAGGAAAGAGAGGAGAACTCTAAAAAGTGCTGTCGGAAGCTCAGTTTGTCCACAACAAATTCCACATTGCTGGCGTGAAATCTAAGGCAGGCTCCAGTCATTGAAGCCGCATGTGCTATCCACCACGACATGAATACAGATCATTTAAGAACTGAAATTTAACATACAACCGAACGAAATATTTAGAACTATGAACATTTACGTCTCAACCATTGCTTTGCAAACTTCACTATGATTGGTCGAAACCACGCATTCTAATGAAGGTAATTGTCATGAGTATCATTACAAAAGAGGTGGGACCTTTGTATAATAAGAGAATTCGCATGAATGAATGAATTACGTATGAATTTAGAAAAAAAAGTTACGAAAGCAATCAGAAGCAACGGAAGCTGATTTGAGGACAGATTTGCTCTCGCGCGGCGGCCGGGTCGGGAGCGCGGTGCGCCCCACCACTTCCGAGCAGCTTCTCGTCCTCCCTGGAAGTCCCGCGGCGACGTCTCCAACTTCCCAAACAACCGCCGCGCATGGAGCGGCACCTCCTCACCGCTTCGCCTACGTGCGCGGGGGCGTAGGTGGCTCTTTTAGCAAGTGGGAGCTATTAGCTCTTAACTAGGCTGCTAATTATCGAAGATATTTTTTGTCTCATTAGTTCCGCCGCATTTCACGCAGATAATTTCCCCCTCCTCCCCTTCCTTCGCGCGGGCGTAAAACGCGGCGGCAGTAGCGCCGCCACGCGGCGGCGGAGGGAAGCGATGCGTCGCGGACGTCGCCGATGACGCCGCACGAACCGAGGGGGACCAGGGGGAGGGGGTTGAGAAGGGAATGGGTGAGGAAGCGAGAGGATGAGGCGGTGCCGTAGCTTCGCTATTGTTCGCGAGTTGCCCGCCTCGGCCGCGAGCATGGCCGGCGACGTGGGAGGGGGGAGGAGGAGGGGGAAGGCGACTATGGAGACACGCGCGGCGGCGGAGGTAATTACTGGCGATGCTCAATTGTCGACGCGGTTTTCACAGCAGCGTCGCGCCGGCGTTGCTAAGCGACAAGATAGGATTGCGCGCGCGGTGAGGGGGAGGGGTCTGAGCGGGGAGGGGCGGCGCGGAGTGGAGGAGACGTGGCGCGGGGAGGCAATATCGCTGATTGGCCGGGGACTGACTATTACGGCCTTTGCGTCGCGGGGCGGCGAAGGCGCCGGGGAGCGGACGGCAGTTAGACTCACAGCAGCGCGGGGCGGCGCCCGATCTCTGTGCCGCCGCCACCACCCACCGCATCGGCACATTCCGCTCCTCCCCCCCCCCGCTCTCCACCCTCAACCGCGCCATCTGCTGTCGCGCGCGGCTGCAGCTCCGGTTGATAATAGCGGACGCTGGACTAACGGCAGTGATGTCATTGTTGCCACCAATGAGACTCGGGGTGGCAAGGTTAGTCTAATAAAAAGTCCGCCCCACGCGATTGACCACCCCGCCACAAGAGAGGAGTAGTGAAAATGGCTCTAAAAGTCGCACGTGAGATAAGATAGAAAAATCGTTTTAAAGAAAGCTTGTTATTAACATATAAAATGGTATTAACATTTTTACTTTATTTTTTTTTTTCTGCATACATACCCGTTTTTTCTGGTTCAAAAGACATTATATCCTTTGACGAATGAGCGGCTGGAGGTTTCCACAGCGTCATCGGAATAGGAAAATTGAGTGCGTGCATTCTGATTATTTTCTTCCTCAATACACATTGAACTGTAATGCTCGTGACATACCATGAGTATTAGGGTGGTATAAATCTCCCAAATGCAAATGCAGCATTAAGAAAATAATTGAATACATCAATTGAAGTAAAATTTGTTTCATAATGTGTTACCTTTAAATTGTTTTGAATAGACCCCCCCCCCTTAATAAGGTTGAGCATGAGGGTTGGCGAAAGGACCCCTGACCACAGAAAGTGACCCTGACCGCAGAATAAATACTACACAGAACGGAAAGTAGATGGCGGCTATTTTTTACATTGATGTTCAGTGAGCCACCGCGCAGCGCGGATCGCCGTATTGAAACTGCGCAAAGGAACCACAAGAGTCACTTCAAACGTCATTGTCTCAAAAACAGCTCCTAAGTTTTTCTTCTAACTTTTCTAACAGATAATGTTAACTGCACTGTTTGTTGTGACACAAAATTCATTTTGCTGTTTTATTTTGTTTTGTACACAAATGTAATTTTTTTAAATATCTCTTACGCCGTTAATATGCACATTTTCAGTGATTTGTAAACACCATTGCATTTGTGAGTTAAAGTGCTTTAAATGCTTTTAAATAAAGTTTTCTGTGAAGAAGAGCTTCAATTTCACATTTTTAATAATGCTTAATTATGCGATATTATCCTAAAACTGGTTTGAAAATTTTTAATGAATATTATCATTTAGGACGAGATTTAACACCTTATTGAATATTCTTAATGTTATATTTCGGTTCTACTATTAGGAAACCTAAGAATTGAGAAAATTTCAAAAAATCTACTTAGGCGGAGATAGATGGCAGCTGGCTAGAGTATGTGGCAAGTCCGATAGACTAGCCCAGACCAAAGAAAATAGAAAACTAATATGAGAAAGCCTGTGCTATTCTGTAGTTCTACTAGTTATATATTTATAATTCTTTACCTTTTTATGTCTATTTTTTATTTATATTTGCCTAAGTGCGATATTAATATTTACCTATATTAAGCAAATATCCCCTAGGGTTACGTATTTTTGCTACTTATACACACACCAAATAAAACGAGTACAACTGAAATAAATGACACCTTCACCCCAGTTCACCACACAACAAATGCCGGGTCATACAGCAGTTTACACACTTTCAATATGGCGCCCACACGCATAATATCAGTGCACGGATTGTGGGTAGCTTTCCTTTCTGTTTAGTATGTATTCTGTGCTCGGACATCGGGGGCCAAGTGCGGCGCCCCATTGCACCAGCCAAGCTACGCCTCTCGTTTTGTATCTAATAGCGAAACAGTGTTTTCAAAAACTTCTGACTTCTCCTTTCGCTCGTGTGTGAACAGTACTAGCTTGTAAACCCTCTTACATGATTTTCTCCAGAATGGATATTTTGCGATCTTCCTGGCCGCTCTCAAGGATCTGCAAACTTCAAAATTATTTTTTAACATTTAACGGTATTTGACATAAGCATTCAGGAAATTTTTCAAATTTTTTTCAGAGCCCAAATTTTTTTCTTTATTTTTCTTTCTCTAAGAGGGCAAATAATACGGATTTGTTTATTATGTGTCTTAATTATTTAGTATCTTATATTATTGTATTATTTTGTTAATGTGTTACTATATTATCTACATTTGTTGTGTTATTTATATTGTATCGTGTACTAACTACTTTATGCTATTAGAGATTATTTGTAATGAAATTGTTTACGACAGAGCTGTGAATATACACAGAAATTTATAATAGGTTAACCCTATAAACAAATTACTAATAAAATTGAATTGAATAGAATAATACGGATGGGTTAATAATACGGCAAAGGTCTAATTTTCAATGAAACTCAAAAATTCATAAAACAGTAAAAGTTCAGTTTTTTGAAGCACGCTTACATTGCACCTTGAACATTAAAGCTAGATTTTTCTTTCTTAATATAGTCAATGGTCGATTCAAATAAACTGAGAAAATATTTGAAATATTTGTAGCAACTCCAGTACTTTTGTTAACTATTTTCTAGCTGCCCGACCATTCTTCTCGTATCATTTCTACACCTATATCTATAATTCTGTTTTCTCTGTTGGTGTTTTTTGTTGTTGGTGCATCACCCAAAAGTATATCCACTAGAACCCTGGGTAGAACCCTCACTTTATTTAATAAACAGGTAGGATCTTCCTCAGTTGCTTCTTCAAGCAGAAATGTCATCCGCTTTTTTAATTTTATTCATGTAGTCTGGCCAACTAGCCTACGTTTTTTGCACTGCACTATCAGTTAAAACTACGATTTCATTAATCCTTCTTTACCTTAACTTCTGCACTAACATAATCGCCGCAACTGCCGACCACTTGTGTCCTGTGTGCGTCGCGTAGGGGAACAAACGCACCGCGAGAGGTGGTTTTAGGGCTTTAGCTGATTCACTGCAGTACCTCGGACCGGAAGATCCTGAGCTCGAGCCCCGACGGTGGCAAGATTTTCGACATCAGCCACATAGCTAGGTCGAACTCGGTCGTTGTCGTGGAGAATTCCAGCGGCCGTTTTACCTCTGATCGGTAGTTTTCCGTGGTTTCTCCGATCACTACCACGAAGATTGCCAGAGCGAAACCCTAACCAAACGGGCCGCGGACAGCGCGCGATCTTTCCTTTCTCTCCCTTGACCTTTTCTCATTTACATTAATTACATACACTTACACTTCAAAGCATTACACTACGACACAGGTGCGGGGAGACTGGTCAGGAGCTTAGAGCTTATCCCGCCTGGAGCGGTTTGCTCCGCTGGTGGGAGGTTCCTGGTTCGCTAGACTTCGCTAGACGACGGGCAGGTCCGCGCCGGATCTCACCATCCAATAGGAAAAGATCACAGCTACCTCCCGAGAAAAACATGCACTACACTTACGAGACTAATGACCTTAGCAGTTGGGTGCATCGGGAATCATCAATGAATCATTCAATCAGTTAATCAGCAACATACTTTCCGCCGCTACCAGTCCGCGCGTTCCATTCCCCATTATCTCTGCGCTTGCGCTCCGCTATCCATCCATTCCCCACCTAGCTCTGTCACCGCTCTACCCGGCTCCGCCTGTGTCCCCACTTTCTGCCACGCTTCCGCCTCGTCCCCGTCTTCAAACCCGACCTGGCCCATAGGGTAAAGATATATATGCTAGGGCCTAGTCTATCTGCCTATGCTTCCGCTCAACTTCCGTCTCAGTCCCCGCCTTCCCACCGACCACCGCCCTCGGGTCCGGCCTTGATCCGCGCCACTGACTCTGCTCCATTCCGGTCTCCACACTTGCCTCTGCCACTTCTTCCGCATCCATTCCGGCTTCGACCTCGTGACCACCTCTACTCCCCCCTCCAACACCATCTCTGCTCCAGCCCCCGTCCGTGCCCCCACCTCCGCTTTGTACTCCACTCATGATTCCCCCTCTGCTCCCGCCCGTCCTACCCGCTTCCCACCCACTCTCACATCTGTCACCTGCTCCCATACAGTATCCACCCCCTAGCCGCTGCTTTCACCTGTCTCCGCTCGCCCTCTATTGCCAGCCGTCTCCGCCTTCACCCTTCCGTCGTCATTGCCTTCGCCTGCACCCCTCCGAGGTTACAGCCTTCGCCTCTGCTCCTGGCTCTGATTTCGCCCTCGTCTCCACCCGGTCCCTGGCTTTTCCTCTTTCCCTGTTCCACATTAACCCCCACTGCTGTCCACCGCCTCTTCTCCTGCCTTAAGTTTTAAGATCCAGAATGTAAGAGGTTAAGCAAATTGATTGATTGATTGATTCGTTTCCGGGTGCATCAACTACTCAGGTCATTAGTCCCGTAAGTGTAGTGTGTGTTTTTTCTCGCGATGGTGGCGATGATATTTTTCCTCAATGGATGGGGAGATCTGGCGCCGACCTACCGTCGACTAGCGGGTTTTCCCCTCAACCAGGTATCTCCCACCAGCGGGGCACCACCCTAGCCGGGACAAGCTGTAAGCTCCCGACCAGTCTCACGGCATGTATGGGAGTGTTGTGTATGTTAGTGTAAGTGTGTGTGTAAGAGGAGAAGATAGGACAAAGAAGAGGAAGGAAAGGTCGCGCGCGGTCCGTAGCCCGTTTGTTAGGGTACTGCTCTGGCATTCGCCTAGTGTTGATTGGAGAAACCACGGAAAACCGGCCCGCTAGAATTCTCCTCCAGACGGCAACTGAATTCGACTTAGCTGACAACCTAGTGTCGAAAATCCTGCCGCCGTCGGAACCCGAACCTAGGACCCTCCCAATTAGAGGGACTGCAGTAACATCAGGTTGAGGCACTGAACCATTTCTCCCCGTGGTTAAGCAAAGTTTACTTTTCAGAATGAATGCAAAATAACTGCTGTGGAATATCGTAGATTAAAAATTAAGTTCATTTCGCTTGAGATTAGATTTATATGCCTAGTTCTTCACACTTGAATTGGACATGTAGTCTGACTGTCTCCATTATTACAGCTATGAGCACAATTTGTGTGCGACTACACACCGCAATAGAACGCAAGGGATCTGAAGACTTCTTATTGCCAGAATTCCTCCGCAGGGCGCGTGAATGCGCTGCCGGCAATTACAGTGCGAAGCTAAACAGAATGTGGGCAGCCACTCCTGCACAGACGTTCAATGAATACGACCCAACTCTCACCGGTCGAGAATGTAATTCGTCATTAATCTCCAACAGTCAGGAGTTCGAAAACAATGGGAATCAATAACCACATTGCGCAAGAGTTTATGAACGTTCTCCTATTTCACTTTAATTATGTTCGTTATCTTAAATTGTGTTCACACACTTGATGGACCAATTATCGGAAAATTTGTTGAAAATTGAAATGCTTTGAAATAAATTAACTGAATGGAGGTACCAAATAGTTATTGTAAGACATCATGTAAAGCGGTTTGTATCTGCTACCTAGCTTAAATCCGAAAGGTATGGATTCAATTCTTCATTCCTTGGTAAATATGAGAAGCGTGGATACAATTTATTTTTATAGTGTTGGCGGAATGGCTTATAAGCCGGAAAAGATTAAGAGAAGTGCTTTGCGACTTATGGAGAGGTTCCTTCCCCCAATTTCCGTCTGTGCGAGAAATGTAGATAGTTTATAATTCCTGATGTAGATAATAACACAAAGACCTACGTCTGCAAATTCAAATTTTAAAATTGCTTTCACTTAAACTGTTGTCATTTAACGCATGTTTAAGATGTTACTATCTCGCAGGTGCAGCAACAATATATATTATTTAGTTTGATTTCTAATTAGAGGACAAATTACTATAAATTTCACTATGTGGAATGTGTAATTTTATCTACTATGTTTTCAAAGTAGAATACATTTTTAAATTGTATAACATATTTTGTGTGTACTTTATTGTTCTGTGAAAGATATAATTATTAGTTTATGTTCTGAACCGTAGTCAATCTAAAATTTATGTAACTTGTTATAAAGTAGAGATATAGTCAATTGAATTGTACCAAGATTTGTACTTAATAAATACATCTGCAATAGGTTTCCACCTTGTAGCATTAATTCGATCAGATTAATTTAATTTTAAGCTTTAAAAAACGTTGTAATACAATATAAAATATAGGAAAACATTTGTTAATGATTCAAAATCGAAAGAGAAACCGAATCAAAAAGTTTTGTTATCGAAACCCGAAATGTTTTATTGCCCGAAACCGAAAAGCTCTTTGAAACGATTTAAAGTCGTGTGAAGAACATTTCTATGCCCGACGGCACTTGATTCCAGAAGAAAACTTGGCTTAGCCCCAACTCCCTTCCTTTGCTCCCCAAAATCGGTGACAAATTCGGCGCGAGCATGTGAACCCATCGATAGACGACGAGTATTGACCGCCGGGGCCTCGAGGGACCTTCGGGTGAGAGCGAACGAGGGTGAGACACTCGGCGTGTTCCCGCTACCCTCCTCCTGCCACCCACAACCCGCCCCACCCCGCCTTCACCCCTCGCTCTTATCACCCTCTCCAATCACCTTGTCCAGCTCCGAGTCTCCTCGCATCGCACGCCTCGCCCTTGCTCTTCTCTTTCGCCTCAGCTTCCCCACCCTCCTTGTCCAGCCCCGTTTCTTCCTCGCCCCAGCCCTCCCCGCCCTTTCCCTCACGTCTTCGCCCCTCCCTCACTTCTCACCCCCACCATCCTCGTCCAGCCCCGGCGCTCCTCACCCCGCCCCCAGCACCCTACCCTCCTCGCTCACGTCCATTGCGCATTCACCCTCCCTCTCTTCACCTCACCCTCCTTGTTCCGCCCCGTCCCCCTTGCCCCGCTCCGGCCCCCTGCCCTTTCCCATCGCGCCTTCGCTCGCCCCTGTTTTCATCCCACCTTCCTTGTCCAAGCCCGTCCCTCCTCGCACCACCCCGGTCGCCGTCCATCCCCAACTCCGCCCCGCCCCGCCTTTGCTTTACTCTTGCTTCACCCTCCTTAGTCAGCACCGACGTCCTCTCACCGCCCCGGTCACTGTCCTCCCTACTTCATCCCGCTGTCCCCTCCCCGTCCTCGCCGTCCCTCTACACTCACCTCCTTGTCCAGCCTCGTCCTCCTCACCCCGCCCTCCTTCCAACACCGGGCCGCCCCCCTCGCCCCGCAATGTCCTGTCCTCGCCCCACCATCTCCTCGGCCCTGGCCACCTCCATGTCCAGCCCCGTTCCACCTCGCCTCGCCCCGGCTCCTCCCCTCCCCGCCCCCGCCCAGCACGCTCCGTCGCCCCGCGCCGCCGCCGCCCGCTCTCAAAAGCCCCGGGGAGGCGAAGACGCGGCCTGGTCCTCAATGAGCGACGAAATTGCTATTTCCGGGCGACGGGGCACTAATCCTTCTCTCCGTTAGACCTCAAAAGCGTAATCATTTTCCCTTATATGGACCACACGTTTAGAAGTTAAGCTTCCTAAAGTG
>JAHLJT010009419.1:7638505-7653063 GCA_031308135.1 Acheta domesticus | reverse complement strand
CTACCTGTTTATTAAATAAAGTGAGGGTTCTACCAGGGTTCTAGTGGATATACTTTTGGGTGATGCACCAACAACAAAAACACCAACAGAGAAAACAGAATTATAGATATAGGTGTAGAAATGATACGAGAAGAATGGTCGGGCAGCTAGAAATAGATAACAAAAGTAACTGGAGTTGCTACAAATATTTCAAATATTTTCTCAGTTTATTTGAATCGACATTGACTATATTAAGAAAGAAAAATCTAGCTTTAATGTTCAAGGTGCAATGTAAGCTTACTTCAAAAAACTGAACTTTTACTGTTTTATGAATTTCTGAGTTTTATTGAAAATTAGACCTTTGCCTTATTATTAACCATCCGTATTATTCTATTCAATTCAATTTTATTAGTAATTTATTTATAGGGTTAACCTATTATAAATTTCTGTGTATATTCACAGCTCTGTCGTAAACAATTTCATTACAAATAACCTCTAATAGCATAAAGTAGTTAGTACACGACACAATATAAATAACACAACAAATGTAGATAATATAGTAACACATTAACAAAATAATACAATAATATAAGATACTAAATAATTAAGACAACATAATAAACAAATCCGTATTATTTGCCCTCTTAGAGAAAGAAAAATAAAGAAAAAAATTTGGCTCTGAAAAAAATTTGAAAAATTTCCGGAAGGCTTTATGTCAAATACCGCTAAATGTTAAAAAATAATTTTGAAGTTTGCAGTTCCTTGAGAGCGGCCAGGAAGATCGCAAAATACCCATTCTGGAGAAAATCATGTAAGAGCTTTACAAGCTAGTATTGTTCACACACGAGCGAAAGGAGAAGTCAGAAGTTTTTGAAAACACTGTTTCGCTATTAGATACAAAACGAGAGGCGTAGCTTGGCTGGTGCAATGGGGCGCCGCACTTGGCCCCCGATGTCCGAGCACAGAATACATACTACACAGAAAGGAAAGCTACCCACAATCCGTGCACTGATATTATGCGTGTGGGCGCCATATTGAAAGTGTGTAAACTGCTGTATGACCCGGCATTTGTTGTGTGGTGAACTGGGGTGAAGGTGTCATTTATTTCAGTTGTACTCGTTTTATTTGGTGTGTGTATAAGTAGCAAAAAATACGTAACCCGAGGGGATATTTGCTTAATATAGGTAAATATTAATATCGCACTTAGGCAAATATAAATAAAAATAGACATAAAAAGGTAAAGAATTATAAATATATAACTAGTAGAGCTACAGAATAGCACAGGCTTTCTCGTATTAGTTTTCTATTTCTTTGGTCTGGGCTAGTCTATCGGACTTGCCACATACTCTAGCCAGCTGCCATCTATCTCCGCCTAAGTACATTTTTTGAAATTTTCTCAATTCTTAGGTTTCCTTATAGTAGAACCGAAATATAACATTAATAATAAGGTGTTAGATCTCGTCCTAAATAATAATTTTCATTAAATATTTTGAAACCAGTTTTAGGATAATATCGCATAATTAAGCATTATTAAAATGTGAAATTGAAGCTCTTCTTCACAGAAAACTTTATTTAAAAGCATTTAAAACACTTTAACTCACAAATGCAATGGTGTTTACAAATCACTGAAAATGTGCATATTAACGGCGTAAGAGATATTTAAAAAAATTACATTTGTGTACAAAACAAAATAAAACAGCAAAATGAATTTTGTGTCACAACAAACAGTGCAGTTAACACTATCTGTTAGAAAAGTTAGAAGAAAAACTTAGGAGCTGTTTTTGAGACAATGACGTTTGAAGTGACTCTTGTGGTTCCTTTGCGCAGTTTCAATACGGCGGTCCGCGCTGCGCGGTGGCTCACTGAACATCAATGTAGCCGCCATCTACTTTCCGTTCTGTGTAGTATTTATTCTGTGGTCAGGGCCCCTTTCTGTGGTCAGGGGTCCTTTCGCCAACCCTCATGCTCACCCTTATTAAGGGGGGGGGGTCTATTCAAACAATTTAAAGGTAACACATTATGAAACAAATTTACTTCAATTGATGTATTCAATTATTTTCTTAATGCTGCATTTGCATTTGGGAGATTTATACCACCCTAATACTCATGGTATGTCACGAGCATTACAGTTCAATGTGTATTGAGGAAGAAAATAATCAGAATGCACGCACTCAATTTTCCTATTCCGATTTCGCTGTGGAAACCTCCAGCCGCTCATTCGTCAAAGGATATAATGTCTTTTGAACCAGAAAAAACGGGTATGTATGCAGAAAAAAAATAAAGTAAAAATGTTAATACCATTTTATATGTTAATAACAAGCTTTCTTTAAACGATTTTTCTATCTTATCTCACGTGCGACTTTTAGAGCCATTTTCACTACTCCTCTCTTGTGGCGGGGTGGTCAATCGCGTGGGGCGGACTTTTTATTAGACTAACCTTGCCACCCCGAGTCTCATTGGTCGCAACAATGACATCACTGCCGTTAGTCCAGCGTCCGCTATTATCAACCCGAGCTGCAGCCGCGCGCGACAGCAGATGGCGCGGTTGAGGGGGGAGAGCACGGGGGGAGAGGAGGAGCGGAATGTGCCGATGCGGTGGGTGGCGGCGGCGGCGGCGGCGGCACAGAGATCGGGCGCCGCCCCGCGCCGCTGAGAGTCTAACTGCCGTCCGCTCCCCGGCGCCTTCGCCGCCCCGCGACGCAAAGGCCGTAATAGTCAGTCCCCGGCCAATCAGCGATATTGCCTCCCCGCGCCACGTCTCCTCCACTCCGCGCCGCCCCTCCCCGCTCAGACCCCTCCCCCTCACCGCGCGCGCAATCCTATCTTGTCGCTTAGCAACGCCGGCGCGACGCTGCTGTGAAAACCGCGTCGACAATTGAGCATCGCCAGTAATTACCTCCGCCGCCGCGCGTGTCTCCATAGTCGCCTTCCCCCTCCTCCTCCCCCTCCCACGTCGCCGGCCATGCTCGCGGCCGAGGCGGGCAACTCGCGAACAATAGCGAAGCTACGGCACCGCCTCATCCTCTCGCTCCCTCACCCCTTCCCTTCTCAACCCCCACCCCCTGGTCCCCCCCGGTTCGTGCGGCGTCATCGGCGACGTCCGCGACGCATCGCTTCCCTCCGCCGCCGCGTGGCGGCGCTACTGCCGCCGCGTTTTACGCCCGCGCGAAGGAAGGGGAGGAGGGGGAAATTATCTGCGTGAAATGCGGCGGAACTAATGAGACAAAAAATATCTTCGATAATTAGCAGCCTAGTTAAGAGCTAATAGCTCCCACTTGCTAAAAGAGCCACCTACGCCCCCGCGCACGTAGGCGAAGCGGTGAGGAGGTGCCGCTCCATGCGCGGCGGTTGTTTGGGAAGTTGGAGACGTCGCCGCGGGACTTCCAGGGAGGACGAGAAGCTCCTCGGAAGTGGTTGGGCGCACCGCGCTCCCGACCCGGACGCCACGCGAGAGCAAATTTGTTCTCAAATCAGCTTCCGTTGCTTCTGATTGCTTTCGTAACTTTTTTTTCTAAATTCATACGTAATTCATTCATACATGCGAATTCCCTTCTTATATGATCCCACCTCTTTTGTAATGATACTCATGACAATTACCTTCATTAGAATGCATGGTTTCGACCAATCATAGTGAAGTTTCCAAAGCAAGCGTTGAGACGTCAATGTTCATAGTTCTAAATATTTCGTTCGATTGCATGTTAAATTTCAGTTCTTAAATGACCTGTATTGATGGAGTGGTGGATAGCACATGCGGCTTCAATGACTGGAGCCTGCCTTAGATTTCACGCCAGCAATGTGGAATTTGTTGTGGACAAACAGAGCTTCCGACAGCACTTTTTAGAGTTCTCCTCTTTTTCCTGCCCCTCATTCTACCGTAGCACCAACATTATTAAAATAAAAGAATAGTGTTCCGCGACCAGAGTCAATTGATTCTTGGTTGTTCGGGAGACGTCGCGTTCTACTCCAAAGTTTCAGAAGTCATCCTACGACCTTTCTCAAGACGAAATGCAGGAATTTCGATTGCTTGCTAAATTAGAGTGATTTAGCCCTGATTTTATTTTAATGAAAAAGACCACGACAGAACAGAATACTAAAGTTGAACAAGAGTGAATCACATTTTGAATTGACACTGTCGTAAGTAAGAGAAATGGCTGAAAAGGTAAGTAGCTTCCGATTCGTTAGCTGAAGTGCCTACATTATATATGAATACTCACCTCTAACTTAAATTTATTGTATTAATTGCAATTTATTTCAAAACGAAGCAACCTTCGAATCGTTATCAAAAATATTGCAACCTCAAACAAAAGAAGGGGCGTATTGGCTCCATTTCAGTTGAGACTCAGTTATTTGTAAACACGTGGAACTCTGCGTCCCAAATGTTATTTCATTTGTACCGTTTTTCACAAAACTATATTTTGAATTATTAGTACGGTGTTCACATTTTGCGAGGCAACTTTAAATAAATTGGGCATCTGTTTAAGACTGTTCTTTAAGATCTGTTCAATAACACAGATGGCGGCTCTAAGTCTCTAAGACCGGGAGAGATGGCTCAGTGCATCAACCTGATGTCACTGCAGTCCCTCTGGCCGGGAGGCCCTAGGTTCGAGTCCCGACGGCGGCAGGATTTTCGACACTAGCTTGTCAGCTAGGTCGAATTCAGTCGCTGTCTGGAGGAGAATTCTAGCGGCCGGCTGCTCTGATCGGTAGTTTTCCGTGGTTTCTCCGATCAACACTAGGCAAATGCTGGAGCAGTACCCTAACAAACGGGCCACGGACCGCGCGCGATCTTTCCTTCCTCTTCCTTGTCCTGTCCTCTCCTCTTACACACACACACTTACACTAACATGCACTACACTACCACACGTGCCGGGTGACCTGCTTGTCCCGCTTGGGGCGGTGCCCCGCTGGTGGGAGATATCTGGTAGAGGGGAAACCCCGCTAGTCGACGGTAAGTCGGCGCCATATCTCGCCATCCAGCGGGGAAAAGATCATCGCCACCTCACCAGAAAAACACGCACTACACGTACGGGAATAATGACCTAAGTAGTTGACGTACACGGAAACATCAATCTAAGTCTGAGTGAATTTTACTCATAAAAAGTTGATAGGCGATCTGAAGGAAGTGGATGTATTTGAATGAAGAGACGATACAAAGTGGGAGGAAGATGGAGGGAGAAAAGTGATCTATGCGATGGAAGCAGCGTGAAGCACAGTGGCCTTTCTGCTCCCGTCGAGTCGAGGTTTCATTTGCGACCTCCGCGGGCGGCGCGCGTCGTCGTGTCGCGCGACGTGAGAGTTGATGTGACTTGACGTGATGTGACGTGGTGCGTGCGCCGCCGTAATGGGGAGGGTCTTCTGGGGAAGTGGATCAAAGGCTGCGAGCGCTGGCGGCGCTCGACGCGGCGGAGGGCGCGTGTTTGTCAACAGCACGCGTGGCGGCCCTAATTGCGCAGAGCACGGCTCACAGCTCACGCCCGCCTCGCCCCGCCCCGATCCTCCCTTTCACGTCCTCATACGCGTCTTCCTCCCCGACACTCCCGTCGCGTCTCCACCGTGACCCAGCACACCGCGACCCCACTTACGTGTCCCTCCCCTTTGCAAGCCTGCTTACTTGGCCCTCCCCGACACTTTCCTTCACATCCCCACTCGCTTCTTCGTCCCTGACACTCCTCTTCGCCTCCTCACCCTCATAACGCTCCCCGACATTCCCTCTCGATCCCCCACTCAGGTGTCCCTCCCTTTTGCAAGCCTGCTTGCTTGCCCCTCTCCGACACTCTCCTTCACATCCCCACCCGTTTCTTCCTTCCCGACACTTCCTTTCGCCTCCTCACCCATAAAATTCTCCCCGACATTCCCTCTCGAGCCCCCACACACGTGTCTCTCCCCTTTGCAAACCTGCCCGCTTGCCCTCCCTGTCATTCCCTTTCACGTCCCCATCCGTTTCTCCTCCCCCATACTCCACTTTGCGTCCCCCAAAAGTTTGTCCTTCCTCTTGGCATCCCCGTCTCCTTGTTCCTCTCCGACTCTCCCCTTCGGATTCCCACCCACTTGTCCCTCCCTTTCGTTTCCCCATCCGCTTCTCTCTCCTCCACCTTCCCCTTCTAGGCCCCCGACTGTCTTTTCCCGACCTTCCCTTTCGCATGCCCCACACACCCGCCTTTGTCGCCCGCCACCCCGCTCCGTCCATCCCCGCCAAGCCTTATCCCGCCCAACCCTGTTCCTAACTCCTAGCCACTCCTTGTCCCTCCCCGCCCGATCCCATACGCTCCGCTTTCGTTCCACCCAACACAACCCCGTCACTCTCCTCTCCAGCCAACCTACTCCCACACCCCCCGCCCTTCCTCGCCAGTTGCTTCTTTCCTCCTCCCCGCCTGACCGCCCGATCACCCCCAAACACTTTCACAGTGGTCTTCCTGCCCAGGTCCTCCTCATCCTCACCATTTTCACCCATCTCGCCCTCTTTCATGCTCACGTCCGGCACCCGACCGACACACTCACTTGTCCCTACCCTACTCACCCGCTGCGTTATACCTCGCCTTGTCCCACTTTCCCTGCCTCATTTACCCCCTCTGTTAGTCCCGCACTTCTCTACCCGCCCCGTCTTCGTCCTGTGTCACCCCACTTCCCCACCCTCTCGTCTTCCCAACTCCCTCCGTTTTCTTCGTTCTGCACTACGCAAACTCATCCCGCCCAGCCCCTTCGTGTCCGAGCCCTTTCCAATCCAAATCCCCCTTACTCTCCCAACCCGTTCCCTCCCTCCATCCATTCGGCTTCTCTGACTGCGACGGCGGATGGCGTCGGAAAGCGGAAAGAAAGATTAAACATGTAGAGAAAATTACGGGGATCCGTTGGATTGCAGAGAGGTGGATGGTTTGTGTACGCAACTTCACTTGAAAGAGTTCCACGTAATTTCTGTTTGGAATTTTTTATGTTTTGCATATTTGTTTCTCGGAAAGATCATGAAATATGACTTCGCCATTTAAAATGTTTCTTTCGTGAGAGAGAGACACGATTTACATTTCGTTAGTTTACACATATTTTTCAGTATTAAATAAATTAAATGTAAGACAACATTGTGCATTATTGATGATCACGAAAACATTATGAAAGCAACTTTCTGCAATTTTATAAACATAAAAATTACTCTCAACTCATAGGTGGAGTTTTTAGTCCAGAAAGTAATTTCTGCTTCAGAACGATCCATCACTTCAACTAAATTAACGAGAGTTAACCCGGGATTTTTAGGCCATCTTGCCACCACCTTAACTCAGGCAGAGCATGAGCGATAGCCCGTAATACAGGTGACATCGGCGGCTTCTGATCTCTTCTGACAAATGGAAAATCCAAATGGTGCATCTCTACATGTTCCGGACCGGTGGGACTGTCAACGAATAATAATTGCTGCCACTGGAGCCTCTGCCTCAGTCCCAATTTCCCTCTGCCTTCACATTCACATCCGCTATCGCCACGATGCCACGTCCGTCTACTGGCCTCTTTACTCTCTCGCCTTCTACGTACTTGCGTAGTAAAGAGTAAGAAGTGTAATGTTACAGAGGAAAGTGGCGATTATTCGACAGGGAAAACTCGTATTGTGGGGCCCCTCAAAAATATCAAACAAATCTGCCTAGGAATCGGACAACTAGTGTGGCGTACTGGACATGAAAAGCACAGACGACAGATTCTGAATAGTATGTACAGTATATTTACAATAATAAATTACAAGATAATGTTACAAAATTGAAAACCTTAGGCAACCTTTCTATTCTCTAAGCCGCGAAACCCCGCGACCGTCCCTAGGCTGAGCCCAGTGCCTCTGCTCGAGAGCATGAGAAGCTGCGCGAAGTGCGAGCTGTCGGACATTAGTCCCCGTAACTAGATGTTACATGGCCGATGCCAAAACGTGCAAGGTTGCACGGAGATACCTCACGTCTTTCGACTCACTAGCGTATCCCCCGAGCGCATGTCGGCGCCGCAATAAATACTCCACGGCTCGTCCCCCACTCTACCAGCGGCGGGCGTCATTCGGCTCGCAAGCCAGCCCTCAGCAGAGAGCAGCCTTCATCAATGGACTCGCACTCAGGCACGCTCAGTTGTCCTGGCTATTTTGAGGCTGGGATTTCCTGCCCGGCGCGCGCCGGCGAGGCGCCGCCGCATTCCACCCCCATCCCCCATCCGGCTTAAGGCCGGGCTTTCCAGCGAAACGGCACGTGCGCCACCTCGCGACGCTACAGACCCTCCCATGCCGGGGGTGAGAATTTTTTTTCGCAGCAAAATATGCCCAGGAAAAAAATTCTGCTAGCTAAAGTACCTGGTCCTGAGACCTTACATCATAATTTTTTACATGAACATAATAATATCAAAACCCTATCTAGTCAAAATTTGTGAAATAAATCTGTGGGCTGTCCCCCCGTTTTTTCCTAACTATGTTGCCATTTACATTTAAACCTTACATCTATTTACATACATAAATATTCTTGACGCATCTTGAACTACATAAAATCCTGAAATACAAAACATTTACTTTACATTGAAATATTACATGATAATTCTTGACGCCTCTTGCATTACATGAAAACCTGAAATATAAAATACAAAACATTTACGTTGCATTGAAGTATTACATAATAATTGTGGAATTCGTTATATACATCATGTGCCGTTCTTAACTGAATTTATTGACACATGTATGTATCTACATATAAAAATGATCACAATAACAAAACAATTTTACCCTTGAATTTATAAAATTATTTACATAGAATTTCACCGACATTTATACATGTCATGAACGTGTGTGTTCCCTACACTCGCCTGTGGATCAATTCACACAACATCAAACATGCGACTAAGCGCATCTGCATTAACATTTTCTGAGCCCTTTTTGTGCATGATGCGTAAATCGATGTGCTGAATTAAAAGGGACCAGCGTAATAATCTGGGGTTTTTGCCAGACGTATTACGCAACCAGACCAACGGGTTGTGGTCGGTTTCGACCTGAATTGTGGCCTGCCCGTCGAGATAAATCTTAAGTTTATCCAACCCCCAAATAAGAGCCAACACTCAAGTTCTGAGGTGCCATAATGAGTTTCTGTATCACTTAATTTACGGCTTAGAAAAACAACTGGTTGTTCTACTCCCTCTCATTTACTTGGTAGAGAACCACGCCTAAGCCTCTCTGAGATGCATCTGCCTGAACTCGAAATTCCTTGCTATAATCAGGAGCATATACCGCTGTTTTTTCGCTAAGAGCTTGTCGCAACTCATTGAAAGACTTTTCACATGCCTCTGTCCAGACGACTTTACCCTGGCGCTCGCGTCCCCGCAGCGCATCTGTCAGTGCCGCCGCTTTCTCCGCAAACCCGGGTATCAAGCGTCGATAATATCCTACCAACCGAGCAAAGAACGCACTTGTTTCTTTGATTCTGGTCTGGGAAAGTTCTGGATTGCTTGTATCTTGGCTTCGGCCGGCCGCAATTTCCCGTTACCGACGACGTAACCAAGATATTTTACATTAGCCCGCGCAAACAAGCACTTGCGCGGCTGCACTGTCAATTTGGCGGATTTCAATATACTAAAGACCGTATCTAGGTGCCGAATGTGTTCTTGCCAAGTGTTACTGAAAACCGCGATGTCATCAAGGTACGGTACCGCGAATTCTTGGCAGTTTTTTAGCAAAGTGCCCATGATTTTACAGCATTGATAAGGGCCGTTCTTTATCCCGAAGGGTAACCTAAGCGGTCGATACGTGCCGAAACTGGTCACGAACGCCGAATATCTCTGCGCCCTATCCGTAAGACCTATCTGCCAGAAACACTTACTTAAATCTAACACACTAATGATTTTAGCTGCAGCTACCTGTTCAATCCGTTCTTCGAGATTGGGTAACGGAAAGTAATCTGTTTTAATAATCTCGTTGAGGCGCCTAAAATCTATGCAGGGCCGTGGAGACTTGCCCGGGGCCTCGATCAGGATCATAGGAGATGTATAATCACTCTCCGCCTCCACAATGATGTTGTCGCGAAGCATTTTGTCCACCTCTTCCCGCAATATCTTAGTTTTGTCTCGGCGACATGCGGTAGGGTGCACTTCGGACTACTTTATCAGTGTCAGTTAATTCAATGTCCATGGTCGTTACATCTGTAAGACCAGGTTTCTCACTAAAAATACACCTGTATTTACAAATGACATTTTAAGTGCTTCGCGGAACTCGGGTTCAACCTTAGTATCGTTTAGCATTTCTTCCGCGTCAAAGTCGTCGGAATCTAATCTTAACGCGTAGCGGTCTAACGCGTCTTCCTCGCCTGCGGCAGTGACCGTCGCAGAACCGAGAAAGTTCACGTATTCAGTACGTTGGTGATACTTTTTCATCATGTTGATGTGATACACGCGTGGTTCTTTTCCGCCCCGGCATCTGAACTACGTAATTGTGTTCGGACATTTTCTCCCGAACTTCGCCTGGCCCGACCCACTGCACCGCGAGTTTCCGCGTTCTGTTAGGCGCCAAAACCAGCACCTTCGCGCCTATTTCAAAACTGCGCGAGATCGCCTTGCGGTCGTACCACACCTTACGCTTGCGTTGTTCTTCCCGCCATTTTGGTATGGGCAAGTTCACGCGAACGCTTCAGTCTATTAATCAACTTGAACACGTGCTCAACCACCGTGCTCCCTTCGCTTTCTGCTGCACCCGCAAGCTTTTCGTAAAGCAGCGTCATGGGTGTGCGGAGATTTTTCCCATAGACTAACTCGGCTGGAGAAAACCTATCGATTCGTGCACACTCGTGCGTAACGCGAACATAATTGCAGGAAGCTGGCACTCCCAGTCAGTCCCCCATCTCTAAACAAAGAACCTTCATCAACCGGTTCATGGTTCTGTGCATCCGTTCTACGGCATTAGATTGCGGATGATAAGGCGAACTTCTAATTAATCTAATGCAAAATCTCTCGGCGATTCCGCCATCAGAGTGCTAGTAAAACAAGTTCCCTGATCTGTTTGAAGCTCTCGCGGAAATCCAATCCGACTGAACAGATCTAATAAAGCTTCAATGACCGTGACCGTCGTCAGATCACGTATGGGAATAGCCTCGGGATATTTTGTTGCTAAACACATTGCAGTTTAGTATGAACTTGTTTTCCTGACTCAGACTCGGGAAAAAGGCACACAAGCATCTACATTTACTTTCTCAAACGCCTCACCCCGTTATAGGTACAATTTTTAAAGGCGCGCGAAGCTTCTCGCCGCCGTTACCTACGCGCTGGCAACTATCGCAGCTACGTACGTAATTTCCATATCTTTGTAACAGTTCGGCAGAAGAATACTTGGCCATCGCGTCTTTACTTTTTGTGACACCTAAATGACCGTGGGCGACTTCATGGCAAAGCTTTTTCAATATGGTGCCACGATACACACCCGCGGAGTCACAAGCATGGAGAATTGCTCACCCGCGCTTGCTCTGCCGTTTCCGGAACAAAAGGCCGCGTTCTATAAAATAATCCGCGCCGTTCGTTTCTGGGCCTTCGCTAGCTCGAATAGCGGAAGAGCTCTCATCCTGTCTCTGAGCTTTCGCAAATTCGGACGGGTCTAAACGGGACAATGCAACGCTCCGGAATCTACTTCAAATTCCGCGTTGTTTTCAACAACATTGCCCGGGTCATTTACCTCGCCTAACAAGACACAAGTTTCCTCGTCGGGAGCTTTCGCGTCCGAACGCAGGTTTTTGGGGTGCGTCGCGCGCACGACTTGTTCCTACGACCACGCCTAGCTCGACCGCTCCTTCCCCCAAAGCCTCGTTCATGACCGCAACCGGTGCGTCACCAGGGCGCCTCGGCGGCCGGCGCGTTGCCTGGCGCCGCCGCCATCGCCTCGCCCCCCCCCCCGTCGCCCTGCCCGGCCGCCGTCTGGGCACGGTTTCGCACCGCACAAAGAAACTGCGGTTCTAAAAACCCTTGCCTGATTTACCGAAGAGAAAGCGTGGCAGATCGATTACTCAGAATGTAATATCTAAGTCGCAATTTTTCGCGACTGCGGCTTCGGTAACAAGCTTACCGAACGGGCCTACAATTTCTACCTTAGCTACCGGTAGATTTTTTTCGGCGCTCGTCCAAGGGCTGTTTAACCCATACGGATTCGCCGGTATATTGATTCGGCCTGACGTATTTGCTGTTTATCAGATCAACCGTCGCCCAGAATCTCGTAAGAAAGAAATAGGATTTCCGCAAACCCGTGCCGAAAAAAACGTGTGAGGAAGCAACAATTCCTGCGCACTGGTGTCGACAACGTGACACATTTTCTCGCTTGATTTGAGCTGAGGGCAAGTATTTCTTAATGTGCCCCGGTTTTTTACATAAATAGCACGTGCGTTCCTGCGGCTTGTCGAATTTCCGCGTTCCTATCTGCTTTGGGCGCTGCGGGCTTAGAAATGGAAGGCACGCTCTCCGTCCACCTTTTCCACTTTTGTTCCCCCACAGGCTCCTTGTGATTAACCTTAGGAAAAAAGCTTTCCTATACGCACTAGACCTATTGTTTTCGTAGGTGTCCAGCCTACGCGCCAAATCTTGGGACTGCGAAACCTCGCCCCAAACATCTACGAAATGGCACGTATGTCCGCCGGCCACCTCCGTTTCATCTGATCGGTGACAATCAAGTCTAATAATTGATCATAAGTTTCAAAACTTTCAACCCTGAAATCCATTTCTGGCAATAGTTCGTCAGTTCGCGAGCATAAACATTCCATGTAGTTTTCGCACCCTTTGCATGACTGCAAAAACATCTGACGACATTTTTCAGGCGTGAATTTGTACATATCCCAAAGCTGCGTTTTTGATTTGAATTATAATCCTGCTCTGAAGAATCTGATCCTACAACTAACCATGTATTTTATTTCATTGGGAAGCAATCCCATTAATTGACTGACCCATTCTACCGGCGCAATGTCCGAGCTGACGAGCATGCGCCTCAAATACACTTAAAAACAAGGTAATATCCTCACCTTCGCCTTTGAACTTATCCATTACATGGCTGATACGATACTACTTCTGTTTTTCCCCGCCGATCTCTACTACCTAAAGATTCGCGCGAGGTAGCCTGATTAGCTAATTTCAGCCGTTCGAGTTCGTACTGCCGTTGTTCGAGTTTCGTAACTGCCGTTCTTTTGCTCTTTTTCCTGCCCGTTCTCGCTCTTTTTCCTCGAGTTCGCGTAATCTTTCCTGCTCCTTTATTCAAGTTCGCGTGCTTCTCTGCGACCTGTTTTCTCCTGATCAGCAAGTTGTTTCACGAATATTTCATCGTACTGCTCGCTTCCGGCGTGATGATAGATTTTAATCTAACTATCGTCTCGTTCCCTTCCAACGTTTCCCCATCTCCGTCGCGACCCTAACAAGCAACCTCTTTCCTATAACCCGCTTAAGAAAGACATTTTGCCTGAATTGATCCCCGGCCAGTACAAAAAACACACTTACGTTTCAGTTGACCTCGGTGTCGCGTGAGCGCCTTCTGGATCCCTGGTGTTCTGGCCTTCCCTCCTTCCTCTCGTTCTGGTCCGTCCGGGATGTCTCCTTCCAGTGCCAGTACCAATACCGCTCCAGTTCCAGTAACCAGTTCCAGCTCCAGTTTCCAGTACCCAATAAAACCAATTCCAGTTTCCATACCAATATCAATTCCAGTTTCCAAGTTTTAGAAAAGAAAGGTTCCGAGTCGGATTGTACCGCCCCGAAACTACCGTACCGAATTACCGCACTTTTCGGTTTCTCGTGGCGTGCACGACTCTGCCGGCGCCACGTAATTACGACGCGTGTGCACCCTTTACTGCGGTACACTGTCTTTACGCGTACTATTCCAGTTTTAGACAAAAACTGTGGCACTCCGGCGTGAGTTTACAATAACCGCTGCTACCAGTTTTAGAAACAAAACTGCGGCCCTCCGGCGTGAGTTTATACAATAACCGCTGCTACCAGTTAAGAAAAAAAAACTGCGGTAGCCCGGCGGTGAATTTACGATAACCGCTGCCACCAGTTTTAGAAAAAAACTGCGGTAGCCGGCGTGAATTTACGATAACCGCTGCCACCAGTTTTAGAAAAGAAAGGTTCCGAGTCTGTGGCGTACTGGACCATGAAAAGCACAGACGACAAGATTCTGAATAGTATGTACAGTAGTTTACAATAAAAATTACAAGATAATGTTACAAAATTGAAAACCTTAGGCAACCTTTCTATCTCTAAGCCGCGAAAAAAACTACCCCGCCGACCGCCCTAGGCTTAGCCAGTATGCCTCTGCTCGAGAGCATGAAAGCTGCGCGAAGTGCGAGCTGTGGACATTAGTCCCGTAACTAGATGTTACATGGCCGGTGATGCCAAAACGTGCAAGGTTGCACGGAGATACCTCACGTCTTTCGACTCACTAGCGTCTCCCCCGCGAGCGCAATAGTCGGCGCCGCATAAAATACTCCACGGCCTCGTCCCCCACTCTAACCAGCGGCGGGCGTCATCGGGCTCGCAAGCCAGCCTCAGCAGAGAGCAGCCTTCATCAATGGCTCGCACTCAGCACGCTCAGTTGTCCGGCCTATTTTGAGGCTGGATTTCCTGCC